>CM060950.1:62926703-63249454 GCA_030765055.1 Mantis religiosa
GTTAAGACTCACAAAGTCGCAAGCTTTCAAGGTAACGGGCGTCCCTTTCAATTCCGTTGATTATTTTCCATTCTTATAGCTGAATCGATGAACGGCAGTTTGCAGAAAGCTTAGTCAACATAGCCGCCGATTCTTCTACATTTTTGGGGTGAGCAGGATTGTGTAATCGAGTTGGATACTAAGTAATAGTTAATACAGTTGCTACAGAACACTTAAGATTAATAAATAGAGATGATTTCAGTTGTCTGAAAACTAAATAACTGGTTCGTTCATTCAAAGTTTGAATAAAGAGTGCTAGGCATGTCGAGTCTGTCTTACTGCTTTCCGACTACAGTGGTATGTCTCAATTTTTTTTATGTTCCATTTTTACTCCACATTTAACTGCAATGATCATATCGGCGGCTGCTCTCTTTTGGAACATTGGCGATGGTGTTAACTCGTGAACACTGGGTTGCATTAGATCACGCACACATTCGCAGACCCTGCGAAACCAATCGCATACTTCCAGACCCTGGGGAAGATTGTGAATCATCTTGGTTGGAGAAAAATCCCCACCCCCAGCCGGAAATCGAACCCGGGACCCCTCATACGGCAGGCAGGTGTTCTACCGACTGAGCTACGGGACCAGTCCGTATCTCAGTTAATTTAGGGTAACCGAGGTCTTCAAGACAGTTCAAATCTGCAAACACATTACTCCATTGACTCACGGTTTCTCCAGATTCAAACTGGCAAATCCGAGGACGTACCCTAGACTCAGTTATTTAACTGCATGCATCATCATTCGTCAGTTTACTCAGCCTGTGTTGCCGTATGTAATAAGACAGGGTGTTAAACAATAAAATAACTTCATGCCTGCTTATAAACTCTGCCAATGAATGAAAATATACGTTCATGGCTTCTCCACGAGGACAGTAACAACGTAGGCGGAATACCAGGAATTTCAATCCGTGCCCCCACAAATGACAAAGATAATTTTTAAAGCCTGCTAATACTTAGTTGTGAGGATATTCATGAACTAAAAAATAGATGCAAAGTTATACCTTAAAGAATTTAGTTTTTCGTAACACCATATTTCGAAAATTGATCACCGATATTCACGCTGGAAAATACTTTTCTTAGCAGAGGATCAAACTATGAATGTGTTAACAATTCAGTATTTGTGCGCTCTGATTCTGATACGATATTAACTGAAACCTATCATTATCATCATCATCATCATCATCATCATCGCTGTTGCTGTTATCAATTTTATCTTCATATTCGATTTATAAATACGACACTTTCGAATACTACGTGTCTAAGTCAATTTTGACAACGATGATGGTAGGTCACACACACCACAATGAGTTGTCACATAGGTAAATCCCGACTTGCCTCTTCGTACTCGTTCCCATACGGTTATGAGGGTGGCTGATAAGGAGTTCCCGGAATTGAATTCAAGTGTGGTGGTTATCTTACACGTAATACCAATTAAATTTAGTTTGGTTATTTGTTATCTCTTAACATTTTGTAAAAATGAAACACAAATTTATACAAAGGAAAGCTTCCAAATTTTTTATCTCTCAATACTTTTAGAAATTCAGTTCCGATATTATTCCTGCAGGTTGTCATCATTCTCCAGTTGAAACGTCAGGCCATTCAATTCAGGGTATAGTAAGGTCTCGTTTTCCTGTATATCCCAACTTTTCAATATTAAGCATACATCTTAATGCGTTAAATAATTCATTATGTGTTACAATAGCTTTATTCATAGAGAGATCGGTAGCGTAGATGGTAGCATGTCTGCCTCACGTTCAAGAGATCCCGAGTTCAAATCTCGGTCAGGGTTAGTTATCTGGATAAGGTTTTTCCGGGGTTTTCCCCTCATCCTTAAAGACGAAGGTCGGGTAGCTGAGCTCCGTGGACCCCGGGCCCATTTGAGCACTATTTCACCCATTCCATTCATCGTCCGATATGACTTAAAAAGTTAAAGGGCCTAAATTACAACAACAAAAATCAGAGATATTACTGTTTGGCACAGCAAAGAAAACCCCCCGGGAATTGAGACGCAGGGGGTTGTAGAAGGTTCCCACACCCTGCCTTGACAGGTTTATGACACCCCAGGTCAGTTCAGTTACAAACCATTCAAAAGCATTCCGACATCTACTTTGGTGAATAAATCTTTTCGATTTTAGTGTACTGATTGAACAGGGAGCATGCTTTTTAACGGTTCTGCTCCTTGTGTAGCATGAGTTTTCTGTCACGCATATTCAACCCTTGTTCCACTGTATAAGTGTGGCACATTCCTGTTGGAGACCTTCTGGTGGGAAGTACACAAAGTGCCTTAAAACTTTATTTTGCATAAATATACCTTTTGTGTGTGTTTGTGATTACCGATTTGATCCATGTACAGTGCTTACATGCAACAAATAACCTGTTTCATTGATTTCACTTTTTTCTTTCTTTTTTTTCTTTTTCCTTTTCTTTGTAATTTACGTCCTCCAACGTTGTCATGTCGGACGATGAATAAAATTGGTGAAATGATACTCAAATGAGCCCAGGGTCCATAGAGCTAAGAGCTACCCGACATTCGTCTTTTAGGATTAGGGAAAACCTTGGAAAAAGTCTTTTCCAGGTAACTCACCCTGACCAAGATTCGAACTCGGGACATTTTGAACGTGACACAGACACGCTACCAGCTACGCTACCGAGACGGGCATTGATTTCACTGATACATCAGTTCATCAGTTTCTTTTGACACAGATTGGTACAGAGTTCTTCAAATTTATTTGGCCGTTCCCACCAGTCAATTGTCTGCACATTTCGATAATACATTAAAACCACTGCCTCTGGCAGAGGACTAGCCAAAGAGTGGAAGGGATGGATGTTCAAGTTTTGGAGTCACTTAGTTGGAATGGGAGTAGTATCGTACTTATCCAATACTTACATTTGGAACTTCTTTCGCGTGCATCTCATCAACTCGCTATCTTAGTATGTTTACTATTAGGTAACTCAAATAATCAGATGACTTTTGAAGCATAGAGTGTCTTGGCTTTTACGGAACAACTTTATAAAAATACTTATTCATATTCTTCACAGCAGTAAATGAAATCTAGCGTGAACAGAATAAATTAAGTAGACAACACAGTAAAGCAAATTAACGGTAATGTAATGAAAATAAATATATGAAACATTATGGAAATACATGAAAATCTAACGTCAGTTTAGTAATCTTATGAATACATAATCGTTTGATCCTGCCCGCCTCGGTAGCGTGGTGGTAGCGTGTCTGCCTCACGTTCAAGAGGTCCCGAGTTCGAATCTCGGTCAGGGTGAGTTACCTGGATAAGATTTTCCGGGGTTTTCCCTTATCCTGAAAGACGAATGTCGGGTAACTAAGCTCTATGGACCCCGGGCTCATTTGAGCATTTCACCCATTCCATTCATCGTCCTATATGACTTAACGTTGGAGGTCGTAAATTACCAAAACAAAAAAAAAAATCGTTTGATCCTTCCAGCATGTTTTATCTTAAGAAAAAAAATCATCCACATATCTCAATATCGTAACGATAGTCTCCCCTTGTATCCTTGCAGTTCAGAAATAGCATTTAACCCTGCAAATTCTTCAAACGGTGATCACTTCCACCTTACAAATGAAAATGAAATGTGTAGTGTTTAACGCCCGCTTTTAGCACATACGGCACCGCAGGCGGTGACACTGATGATACATGAGATGAAGATGGAGCACCGGTGGAATGAGATGGCGGGGGAAACCGGAGGTCCCGGAGAAAACCCACCCAACGCCGTGTTGTCCACCACAAAATCTCACTTTGCGGTCGCCTGGGATCGAACCCGGGCCGCCTTGTTAAGAGCCAAGCGGTCTAACCACTGAGCCACGGCGTGGCCTTTGCGTGCAAAGAACGCACTAAATCTCTAAGTGAAAGACTTGTTCTGCGCCGCCGCAGTATAACAACTTGTTTACGAAGTCAGAAACGCATGCTGTCCGAGGTTCATTTCCGCACCCCACTTTTCAGAAATGGGGCTCGCTAAACTAGTAATCATCCTTTTAAATCTACTCGCGATAACAGACCGAACAAATCAAGATCCGTTATAAGCCCATTAATTTCTAGCAAAGTTGAATAAACGTTATCAGACAGTTCAAATATTTAGGTTTAATATTTAGTAAATCCGGTTTAATTCTGGCTCATGGTATGTATAAACTTAGTAACGATTATATTGAAGTTATTGCTGATTTCTGGATTTGCTAATAGTGTACAGATAATGCTGGTTACAGTAAGTTGAATAACTACTTATAAACACACTACTTATAAACCAAATTTCTAATCAGGATGTGATATTGATTCACTCGTGCGGCAATTTTATGTCATGTCCAATACCTCGGTCTTCGACGAATCTGCTGCCCACTGTTCCTGTGATGAACTATGAGATGTTTTTCCCTTCTGAGAATAAGCGTGGGCGTGTGCGAGGCTAAACATCATTTAAGTTGACTGATACATTTAAAGTTATGATCTATATGAAGTGAGTTGCCAACTGTTTAAGGATGTAGTATTTAAGCATGAGTAACTGCAACTCTTGAAGCATTTTATCTTTTAATTACAGTAGTGGCATTATTATGTGTTTCAAATGGGAAGGTGTTTGTCCTTGAGCGCTACTAGGCGAGCAACCAATCAGAGTCCCGCGGTGTTGTCGTATTGCATTCCCGCTAAGTGGTGTGTGACGAGCACCAACCTAACCAATCTGTATGAAATACTATTCGCGCTAAGACAAAATTTCAGACTTCACCAAAACTGATCCACGTGGAAGGTAGAGAGTAATGTATCTAACATAACCATGAAAACCCTATATTTTTAGCTCAAATAGTTTTTTCTAATACAAATAAATAAATCACTATTATCTGTATTATACCAATAAATCGCGACATAAGCACTGTATGAATATCATTATTGGTTGGCACGTATGCATGTACGTATATTTGTAATTACTCAGAACTGAAACGTAAATGTTTGACATAACGTGATAAAAGAATTACCTTGAATAAACCAATTCGAGCGAGAGGAAACAATAAATGTCCTGCTGTCCTGGCAGAACGTGTCTGGTCACATTATATCTTTGTTTATGAATGGTTCGTAATCTCTATTTACTATAGAGAGTTCAAAGTGGTTGGTGTGTAGGTCTGTATTTATACTTTTTCATTACTCAGAACTGAAATTTATACTACTGCATGACGTAATAAATGAATTACTGAAAATAAATCAAGGTGTTATATTCGAGAAAGAGCAAACACTTCATTTCCTGTTAGCCTGTGGAATGCTGTATGCTTATGTTTATGAATGAATGCTGGATAAGAAGTGTTTACTCTGGAGAGTTCAGATCAGTGTCATTCAGTTATTCTTTACACAACAGTGGAGTAAGGGTTCAATAGTGCAATGGCTTCCTGCGGTGAATTTAGTGGTGAGTCAAAAAGGCAATTATTGCGAAGTCAGGGTTGAAGTATTGTTTTTAAGGTGTACATGTTCTTCAAAAAATTGGGCAATGTGGAATATAGAAATCAGCTCTATTTCAAAAATGCTTAACGGCTTACTGCTGAAGCGTGTGGTGTAGGTAAAACAAGTGTGTCCCACATTTGGATTAGAAAAGCAGGTAATTCATAAACTATAATTATAGTTATAGTATTCAAAAACATACATAATTTGCGAAAATGTTTTTTTTTCAATTTTTATTTTGTTAACTGCATCATTGTGAAAGTTTGTAAAATATAATTCGTTTACCCTTACATCTAGCGCCAAGCAGACCTGCATGTTGAATGAGTGTGCGAGAGAGAGGGAAATATAAAAGGAGTAGGGTAACAAGCTGGCAACGCTGAGTGTGATACGGCATCTGATTAGCTGGACTCCAGAATCCTTCCCATTTGAAACACATAATAATTCTGGACACTTCGGTGTAATTTGCTGAATATTACACCCACCTTTTGAATTCAATTTAAATTTATTTGAAATTTAGCTCTTTATTGAGAACAAAGTTACAAGAAAACTGGATTAAACATTTTCAGCATTCAAGGTTTCAAACTTTCCACAAATTATAATTTTAGGTTACCTACTATTCAAAACTGACAGTAAATGGCAACTTTTTTACATATCCATATGTATTAGGTATTGTAATTGTTTTGTGTCAATATTTTGTTAGATATCCTTTTGAATTAGTTACAGCTTCAATTCTTCTTGGCATTGAGTTCACCAAACATTGGAAATCTTCTGGTGTCATCACTCTAAACCTAATTGGACGCTCACCTCCTGCAATTTCCTCTTGTTCCTGGAATTCCAAAGTAATACTAAAACTTTCAGCCTTGATCACAAGTTGTCAAATTGGGTTGAGATCAGGACTCTTCCCTGGCCAAGGAAGGACAGTAACACGATGATCTCTGAATCGTTTCTGATGGATTCGGGTGATAAGACACTTATCGTCGTCCTAGTGAAAGATGTACCGCTCAACATCATCCCCAAATAAATCATGAATAGTAGGCAGAAGTTGTAAACGTAGCACCTCTTCTAGATGTTTTTGGCGTTACCCTCTAACACTGTAAGGTACCTTGCCATGGTTCCCCACACCATGATACTGACAGAATGCTTCATAGTGACGGTCGTGCCCAGAGATAACAGGTCCTCATTTTTTCGGAAAGCACGCAACTGATGCCATCACTTCCAAGAGGATGCTGATCTTGGTTTCATCGTTTTAAAAAAGCTTTATCCAGTCTTCTTCCGTTCTCTCTGTGTGTCGAAGCCCACTCCTTACGCTTTTGCCTCTGCCTTTTCCTGAAATAGTGGTTCTTTCTAGGGATCCTAGCTCAAGGACCATTTTGACAAAGGTTTTGTCTGATTGTTCGGTCTGAAATTTGTAGTCCAGAAGTTTCCAAGATGGCAGCAATTAGATTTGAAGGTAGTCTACATGCATTAGGTTATTGTACCACAGTTTCGTTTAAGGAAACCGACATTTAAAATATGGTAATTCTTATTAAAAATTAATATTAATTACTTCGAAACCAATAATGTTCATTTATCTTTATACATTTATCTTTATAACGTCTTATTGTCCAGAAACATTTTTGTGTAAGTATTTTTGCTATTCAAACGAAACTGAAAGCTAAACGATAATTTGTACTGAGCACAGGGTGCTGTACATTTGAGGCGTTACCTTATGTTTCTAATCATTTTTTACCAAAAGTTCTAGAAGCACTTTTTGCAAAATTGGCTACGCATACATAAATCATTTTTTTTTTTCTAAATTACAGGGTTGTTAATGAACTAAACCGAAATAATGTCAGCGATTTAAAACGTGACTAATAGATTGACAATGCATGGTCTGCGACTAAACATAACGCAGTTAGTTGCTTTAGACTAATTGTCATCAGGTGATAAGCTGGTATTTAAATAAGGTAGGTGAAATTATTGGATTAGAATGTCTTTAAAACTGCTTCCGAGTATATAAATATCGATTCTTGGTAGCTCGTCTTTTGGCGTCCTCAAGATTTAATTACTCAAAGATCTTTCAAATTTCGAACTATTCACCTGCCAGTGCGACATTAAACAGCGGTTAACTGCCTTCTTGTATCATGCAGCCTACTCCAGTGGTGTTTCGGTAACTGTTGTGGTAGCCCAATCCGTAACGCAAAAAAATTGGGTTCCAAAGGTCATTAGTTCGTTGCCTGTCAAGTCGTTTATTTTTTCCTTCGTCTTTCTGATACGTAAATTCTAACAGGTAGAAATGTCGTGATTCGTAACTAAGAACTGATTGACAAGTGCAATAATGCTACTACACTTTTTTCTGGAATCACCTCTAGTCTCTCGTGTATGAAATACCTATTCCCTCAGAAGAGAACCTAACTACCTCAATAATAGCAGAATATGAAGTTATTGGATACATACAAGGAATTTTGAACAGAGTACGACAATCGTTCGTTCGTCGCTGTCAACTTTGCATTGAAAACGGATGTCGCCATTTGGAGTAGTTCCCATAAATCTGACGTAAAGTGTTGCATTTACTTTTATTTTATGTAAGTTCGTTCAGCATTTAAACCACCCCCCCCCCCCATTTAGATGTACAACATCTTAAGGTATTTAACAGGATTTAACCTTTGTTAGAAAGAATTGTAATTAATTGCACTGACAAGGTGAAATTACTTCGTAAAATGCATAAATTTATACAAGAATTAAAACTTAGACAAAACATTAAAAAACAGCCAAACATAAAAATGTAAAAAAGTGAGGGAGACTCGAACTCTCTTAACTTCCACTTAAACGCTAACGTCATAACCATTGCGCCAGAGGAGTGCTCCGAAATGACTCTCCATTTTCATGTGTTGTGTGATCAAGTGGTGTTATTAGCAGTGGCGTACTGGCTCTTAAGAAACATACCGTAACTTCCACATTTGAATCAACAGGCCATGATTATCTTATCCTCACTTGCTCTGAAAATATAGCGGTGTAGTTCATTGTGTATATGTTTTAAATAAACATGTAATTTAATAACAATTAGCAGTATTTCGGGTCACTTTGTACGAACAAAGTTTCTGGTACATTTTTCTCAGTTGTATCATCTTAAGTAATTATTTCAGCAATTGAAATGCTCCTAATGGTGCAATTTTTAAGCAACCAGTTAAACTTCGAAAATAGTTTTTGCAAACTGTACTAACTGGTTGAAGAGAATTTAGGTTTAAATGTTCAAGCGAGACACAAATGATATGATTTTTAACCTATAGGAAAACAGTAATATACGATGTAAAATTTTAATATAGCAGAGACGTGTGAAGATAGGCAACGAAATGGAGAAAATCGTGAGAGATTATGGAATTTGGAAGTAGATAATCTGAACAAATTTAGAAAGAAGCCAGAGTGATCTAAGATGTTACATGCAACGGACTCGTTAACATGGTGAATACGCGCCAAAATATCAAAGGTAACTTTATTATCAAAGTGAACAAAGCGTAAACTCGCATATTCATAACATTTGTGAAATAGTTGTGATAAAAGTAATCTACAGTTAAAAATAAGTTCCGTGTGATCATTTCAATTTCCTTCACATCGATATCCGACATGAGGAATTGTTCCCATTCTCGACTGCAATTTAGCATATCAATCATCATTTAATTAAACTATTCAAAACTCAGCAAACACCAAAGGTACTTAGATGCACTGAAGGAGACGATGATGTCACCATATCCAATTACGTAGCAAAGAACTGCTATATGATGTTGCAATAAGCGTATATTCAAGGGTTTCTTAAGACAGACATAACTAAGGTAGCTACAAAATAAGAATGACATGGGTTGAGGCAATGCGGTTATCCTGCTGTCTTGGTGTTGCCAGTTCCACGGCTAGCGGGAGACATATGAAATATATATGTCTTTGTCTCACTAAATCCACTTAGCATATATCACACAGATGCCCCCAACTAAAAAAAAAATTAAACAAAAATAAAGATTTGGGTGCAAAGTACTGCATCGTCCCCTTCAACCCGAAGGTACTTCTGTAACCTATAAATTAACTCCCAACCAAAAGAACTACACCACCTTCATCCTACAAACTTCAATTCTAAATCTTACCTGCGGTAAAACCCTTAACGGGTAGGCACGCAGCAAAAGCCTTCTGGCTATATACAGCCAGCCAGCACGAGCGAGCGAACACAGATGCCGAGATGTACACTGATACAATGCTGACAGAGAAGTTCGCTTAATATTTCCGCATGCGTGTGACAACATACACAATGATTATCACACAATCTGAAACTTAAAATCTTGAATTGGAGATCAGTTCGCTTACATAGCTATCGTTCATATGCACACAAAACAAAATGATTCGAATTAAATGCGTTCTACGAAATAAGGTGTTTGCTATAGTGAAACAATTTAGTGACATTTCAACGATTTTTGAATATATTCTCTATTTTAATGTCATTTGTATACTGCCTGTATTGACTTTAAACTAATTTTTGTTTCATCAAAATACTTAATAAATACGTAAGATGTGAATGTGCACTTATGAAGCATTTTTACAACATGAATCATGTACTAATGTTATGCATTGTGCGCAGAAATTTTAGTCTTGCAGCAATAAATCGCTTCTTTCATGCAGAAATTTCCGACCATCTCCTATATTTGAACCCAAGAGATTTCAGAATATATGCATAGAAGATACAGAATCCGTGTATTTTATTTTCCCCCTCATTATATTGGTCAGCCTTCTGGCAGTTGGATATTGACCCTTGTCATATAAATCAAACTGTTCTACGTGAAACACACTTTTGAAAATTGTCTAAGTTGGTAGCATGTTTTTAGCTGCCTGATGTTTCCCTGGAGATCTAAATAGGAAAACTCTCCTCATTTGTTAAACTGTTTGTCTTTTTAACAATGTTCGTCACAGAATGAGCATTCACGTGACAAACAATAGCATTAATTCTCGACTCAGAGCGAAATTTGTACTTTCGAAAATATCTTTAACTGACATCTGTTTGAAAAAGGAATACACGTTAACAAGAATATTTGTAGCCTATTTACGTAAAATCTTACGTGTTGTTTCGCAGTTACTACTAGGCGCACCAGCACTAGGCTTGCTAAGCGGTATATTTACTAACTTTGAAAAGCACGTGCGCGCTTTTTAAAGATCTCCAATTCAATGAATGCAGGTCACAAAATGCAACTACAGCATAGCACGTGTGATTTTCTTCACCGACAGTTAATCGTTCTTTTCTTTCTAGTCAGGCGCCTTAATCACTCAGTATCTCCGAAACCAGATGTGCTACAAACATGGGGTTTGGATAGAAATCCTCAGGGGGAAAAAATAGCTCTGTAATACGGGAAAAACAATAATTCTGTAAATAGTATCTTTAGAGCGCCTAAAGAAATTAGCCGTATGGGTTGGGCAAAGCGAGTCAGTATGCGTGCTTAACTGTACAACGTTGCACGCACCGCATTGGCTAGTAGCCATAGAACATCCACGCCTGGCCCCGCCTTATGTTCATTTCTATTTCGTAGCTACCATGCTTCCTGACCACCACTTTACTTTGTAAATTCTCCATGAAAAGTAATTTATATTATGTTTACCTTTCAGAAATTGCCAACTTAAATGTATCCTTCTCTTGTTATTGTGTTTGATATGACGTCTAATCTTACCTCTGTTTCTTTTTTGGATTTTTCATACATGCAAGACAGAAGCAAATTATTTTTAGATATATATGCACTTATCAGATGAGCTACTATCTGCTTTAGCACCTATCTGATACGGAGATTTGAAGACAAATGACTACACACTTGTCTCCGAGTGTTGAGTTTCAAGTGTTGATATCTCGGAAGATACTAATCTCAGAACATTTGTTTCTATTTTGATTATTTCCTCTTATCGTGCTATTACAACACTCCAGGAAAGTATTTATGCTTTGCAACAACTGAAGCGAAGTAGAGAGGTCGCTGATCGAGACAGAAAATATTTAAGTTTCAACATTGCGCCACAGTGGAAGGTATTTTGTAGTTTGTGACCCTAAAGTATATTTAATGGGCAATTTTATTGCAGGTGACACACGCGCCACAGTGCGCCTTTTCTAACAAATATCGAGTTTACTATACCGCTCGCAAAAGTTAAAGGCATATGAACGCTGGCCAACGCTCAAAGCCCGCCTCGGTAGATGGTAGCATGTCTACCTCACGCTCAAGAGGTCCCGAGCTCGAATCTCGGTCAGGGTGTTACCTGGATAAGGTTTCTCCGGGGTTTTCCCTTATCCTAAAAGACGAATATCGGGTAACTAAGCTCCATGGACCCCGGACGCACTGAGCATCATTTCACCCATTTCATTCATCGTTCGATATGACTAAATGTTGGAGGACGTAAATTACAACAAAAAACGTTCAAAGGGAGCACTGTTGCCAAGCGTAATACGTGTAACGGCAGAGGTTCTGTACTTAAGAGCAGTCATACTCATCAGCAAAAGTTTTGGCTATTGTTCCCGTAATTAAACAACACATTATATATTCCTAAAACATTAATATCTTACATTGACACACGTCGCAGCAGCGGAACAGCAAGCACGATTTCCAATCCAGTAACTCGCTTTCCGACTGCATGGATCTTTCCCGGAGATTGAAACACAGGTACGCTCCCTTTTTCTGTGGATGAAGCTGCTTCACTACAAATTGGTAACACTGTGTGCACACCATCTACACCATAAGTTTACAGAGTTAACTGCTGGAATTTTAAAAAATCTAAAGTTGGCGTATATCCTGCATTGGAGAACTTTGGTCATACTGTCGCGAACTCGTATCTACGATCGCGTGGCTTTTTTACACAAAAGAAACTGATAGGAGGGTAGTGTGAAAACCAAGAGCCCGCGGACAAAGATAACAAAGATAAGGGTCTGCCGAAACAAACTGAGATAAATGGAAATTTCTAGTTACTTCTGGACTGATAGAGATTGTTCGCGTTCTGGTTTATTTGCGAGTCATCTAGAAATTATCTGTGAAGTATTTAAAGAGGCGACGCTTGGCCAAGAGGCGAGTTGGAGTTGTGAACAGTGTTGTGAAAGGAGAGACAGCCAGCTGTGTTATTGTAACGAGAGCTAATGATGTAATCTGCTGTCACTGTTATTGTCATCGACCTTGGTAGACTGATGGTGTACGTAACGTAATGCTGCTGTAATCTATAAGAGTATTTCTACGAAAATAAAGAGATTTTTAATTTCTGCAACTCGCCCTTTCAATTCTACGAACCCACAAAGTCACAGTATTACATATGTTTTCTGCCCTAAGAATGAATCACTTAACGTTTGTTGATCCAAAAATCACTTGTCCGAGTTTCAAGGGACATGTTCACGCACTCGGATCAGAAACACTGGAATATATATATATATATATATATATATATATATATATATATATATATATATATATATATATATATATATATATATATATTATAATAATTTAATGTAATATTAACACTGAGCTTGAGTTCAACACACAACGATGGCATTCACTTTAACAAAACAATACCTCTACTCTGAAAACGCACTGCCAAATTAACTCTGTTTCAAACTGCGTAACTTTTGTTTTCATATTAGCTGCATTATTTATTTATGCTTGAGATATTGTGAGGAAATAAGGGTGTTGTTTTTCGGGCTTATCTGTGTTGAATGGATGGATATTGGGTAACCATAACCATGTGAAGATAAAACGTTCATCTCTCGTCTTCTAAGTATCGTAGACAGGAATTTTGTACGGTCATGTTTAGAAAGTAAAATTCTTTCTAATTATAACATTGGCACCTGTCAATTTTCAAACATTTATTCGAGAGTAATTAATATAACGTTCTAAGTTCAGGCGCCCGAGATGCGTGTACCACATTCGGCAGCGCTGGTAGGAGGGCCAAGCTTAGGATTCGATGGAGTGTACAGTACGCCTCCATATACCTTTAACTTTTGCGAAGAGTATAAGCACGTAGCGAGACACATCGGATTGCCTTCGAAGTCTTTGTCAGTGTAAAACACCGCTTACAAAGTGATCGTCGATAATCGCCAGTCATGACGCATAGAACACAAGGTTCAGAGTGAACCTCACTTAGATAGCAATTTTTGGAAATGTGCTTCTATTTAACACCTCGGCTATTTATGCTGAGTTAATCTCTCAGTTGGACTCGTCCACTAATTACTGTATTTCTTATCGCTTAGCTTGTTTTCCCTACATTGATTCCACACCACACAGACAAAAAAGAAGGTTTTGATAGATCAAATGTTAGCCGGTTAGTTGTTGCAAGTTTGCGGGACAAGTCAGTTGTTGATAGGGGCCATATAACTTTACAAAGGTACGCTCGTATTGAGTTGTATATTATGTTCTTTGGGACTATTAAACCAAATATCGTTATGCTCAGTTTTCACTGTGAAAATTATTTTCGAGCGCCCTTACAAATACTAGCAATTTCCAAATTTAACAGTTAGATAAGCTCCCTAGATTTGTATTCATTAACTCAAGTTTTAAATTAAAACTAACTGTGTGTGCTTATAATTCCGTCAAGTTAATACAAACATACACGGTGTTCATTTTTACCTGTGATTTTAACGTGCAAAATTTGACGTCATCAGTAGCATCGCTGATGAAGCGAGTTTATATACGATTACCCTAGCGGCTTGCGATCGTATTTATGTGCTGACAGCAGCTTTGAGGCTTCCCTCTACCGGCAGGTTAATATACTATTTGAGAGGTGGGTCCTACCCGCATAATATAAAGGTGCGTAATTTCGCTTGCTGCGTATATATGATAACTGTTGTAGTTTGTTTTAATGAATGTGAAAACTATAAATGACGGATAAATACAAACAATATCTTGCAAGTTGGTGTTTCTCTATGAAGATATATAACTTAATATTTAATAAATGAATGCCAAATTAATAAAAGTATTAGTTTCAAAACAGTTTAGTAAAGAATAGATAATCGTTGTCCTTTCAACAGTTATAT
This sequence comes from Mantis religiosa, assembly GCA_030765055.1. Taxonomy (NCBI): domain Eukaryota; kingdom Metazoa; phylum Arthropoda; class Insecta; order Mantodea; family Mantidae; genus Mantis; species Mantis religiosa. Next base: position 62,941,191 of record CM060950.1, read on the forward strand.
GAATGAATAGCCAAAGAGTAAATTAGTTAATAAAACGGGTGGTATGATGCTCAAATGAGTCCAGAGACCCTAGAGCTCAGATTTACCCGACATTTGTCATCGTAGGATAACGGAAAACCCTGGAGAAAAAAAGCCTTATCCAGGTAACTCATCCTTAGCGACATTCGGCTCTTACCAAGGCGGCTCGGGTTCGATCCCAGGCGACCGCAAAGTGAGATTTGTGGTGGACAACACGGCGCTGGGGCGGGTTTTCTCCGGGACCTCCGGTTTCCCCGCCATTTCATTCCACCGGTGCTCCATCTTCATCTCATGTATCATCAGTGTCATCGCCTGCGGTGCCGTATGTAGTAAAAGCGGGTGTTAAACACTACACATTTCATTTCACATTAGCGAGATTCGAACTCGCGACATTTTGAGTGTCAGGTACACACGCTACCTCACACTACGGAGGCGGGAAAGAAACAGATTATTTATATTATACCTATATTTATAATATTTATTATATTACTTTTAGATTGGAACCAGTCACTTTATAGCGTTCAGTGTCTTTTTGCTAGCAACTGATCCTGTATCTTGGAAATGTTTGATACACCTATTGGTTTTTAAAGGCATAAGGATACCTACATTAGACATTTTAATTAAGAATGAGAATGGCAAAAAGCTTACATTGTATACTGATAAAACGTAAGACGTTTCTGTGTGTCAATTTGACGGTGCCTGGACACTTTTGAAATTACGCTCCGAGGGACTTGTCTGAATGCTGGATAGCATTACTAACGATTACCGTAAATAGGGTGAAAGGGGAAGCTGGCTGTATTAGTTACCTGCGAAACCACACTCATAGCGCTGTAATTTGCTTACTCTTCCGCAAAAAATTACCGGTTCTTCTCTATAGAGGGTACTATGATTTCAAGATAGACTCACCAGTCAACTATGACGTCATTCTTGCTCTATTGGAGGGCGGGAAATAAATAAAAATGAACTCCGTGTATAGTTCACATTTGTATTTGAAATACATTTGACACACACACAGACTAAGCAATATATACAAGACAATATTGTATACACGGCTTGAAATGCAACCCTGAATGAAAATGGCGCATCACGATCCCAGATTCTGACGCCTATGTTTTCAGGAGACACATACGCAACTTATCCCTAACATAAGACCACCATTTAGACATAATGCAGAAGCAAAAGAGCTCCCTAATACCTCTGGCGAGATTAATAGCCACAATTCAATGTAAATGAACATTCCTGTAGGACGAAAAATGGAGCTGTCGGTAAGCAAAATGTATCAGAACCTTTACGGTCTTCTAAGACGTTATCTATCTAATGTGCAAGTTTTGTCATGTGTTCCTCACAACTTATGTATACCGGATGCGTGACCTTGAACTTCCACAGCAAATACATCTGAAGTGAAAATATTAATTGAAAAATAAATGTTCAAATCATACAGACAATAGGGGTTAGTTAAAATAAACATAAGCTTAAATGATGTAAACAAACTTAAAACCGTGTGTCAACTGAAAACCTTATATTGTTTATAACGTTCTTTACAAAATGGAAGATAACATTAAGTTCAGCGGTTGTTGCTCGCAACTGGTCAATTGCATCCTGAGAAAAACATAAGCATGACGCTTTAGATACGACGAAATGCAACCCTAATGCACATTGAGTTCAACTGCGTCGTTGAGCGTTGAGTGCAAGGTTTACGTTGCAGTCAATCGTGAGGTGTCACAAAATGCATTCTTAGTACTATTTTGGTTCATACCAATTTCGCTGGGAAATAATACAAGGGTTTCCAGTTACACAAAAAGTATAGGATGGGATAGAATTGTTCGAAGGGGATTCGGCACTGCAACCAGTCTTTATTTATTATACCTATGCCCCAAAATAAAGCATCCCCGGGAGGGAGAACGAGGCGAGAGGAGGCAGAAGGCAGTCGCGACCAGGAGCATATGATCCTTCCTTGCAGCACCGTGACACCCGCCAATAGGTACTTCTGCCCTCAAAGAGACCACCACATGAGAGATGATGTGAAATGATAATGTAGATTAAATAGATGGACAACAAATCTGGGGGATGTAATTAACCTACACAGCATTCTACTGACGACCCGAAAAAAAACCTTGAGTCAGGTAGGCCGGCCACGTGATTCGAACCAGTACCTCCCGAATGCGCGCCACAGATGAGTCTGCCTGAGCCATCCCACTCAGGAACAAAAAGGGGGGGAAATAAACTAAACTGTTTCTCTCCTTCCCGTTTTTCTTATTTACCCAGATTTATGAACCCTATTTTACACAGTGGTATATTAGGGTTAGAGTTGATACATAAAAATACACAATTTTAACAAAAATATTTTAAATACTAGAAGGAAGAAAATATGTTATAATCTGATGCATATTAATTTAAACTATTTCAGACGTTTAAACACTGAGTTTATAAACATCATGAAGTACTTATACTGTTGTGGCTTCATTAGCAAAGATGTGAGCGGAGCAGAAAATTCAGTTCCTAGAGAGTCTAGCTTGAATATTAATTCTTGTCTTTCTCTCCAGAAAATGGGACAACAGAAAAGGACATGAACCACAGTTTGAAATTCTTCACCACACATGCACTTGGGGTTAGATGTTAAGTGAAAACGTGATAAGTATTCACCAAATTTACCATGTCCACTTAAAAATTGTGTCAAAACAAAATTTGGTACAAGAGTTTCACATTTTCCTCTGTCATATACACTAGGGAAAAATAATGTTTTTGTTAAACTTCCATTTGGAGTTGTTAGCCATTGTTGGTTCCATTCTTCAAGAATATGTTGATGTATTATTCTCCTTACATTAGAAATAGGACATAAAGAGTATATCACAGGAAGATTGGATTCTGCAGCCTTCTTAGCCAAACAATCAGCTCTCTCGTTACCTAAAATTCCACTGTGTCCTTTAACCCATCCCATGCAAATATGTCCTGGATGGTTTTGAAGCAAGGTTCTGATTTCATGTGCTAATGAATTTAAATTGTATTTATCATTAATAGCGAGTAGAGCTGACTGTGAATCACTAAGAATACGGGCACTGTTCCCATTAACAGTACACCATTTTATAGCTTCTTTAATTGCTAAGAGCTCCGACTGGAATACAGAACATTCAGGTGACAATTTAAACATGGAATGAACATGAATGAATGGAACTCCTTCCCGTTTGCCTTTTTTTTTAATTGTTATTAATCAGCATGCCCCATTACCGAGTAATACTACATGCTTTAAATTACATTTTCTTACAATTTACATATGTTACTTTTGTTACAATTATAATTTATAGTGATAGTGAATATAATATTTACAATAGTTTATTGAATCATGTCCACTCGTTCTTGAATTCTGTGCACTTGCACTAATGTTTCTTATAGTTTGTTACAAAGTCGCATGTTAATACTTCGAATGAACCGCTGAAATGCTTGAGAATGTCTTGTTATGAGTTGTTGGTTGTTAATTGGCCAAACGTCTCCCTTCCTTCTTGTTTCATTTATTAGCTGCTTTCTTTGTTCAGTGTTTGGTAGATGATATGATTCACTGTTTGCTCTCCTCCGTTGCATCGGCATGTTGGGTCATCAATGATGTGAAATCGGTGAATGTATGATTTTGTATAACCATGTCCTGAGACTATTACTGTAAATTCTGGGGTCATGGGGAGCTTTCTTTTGAACCTGTCTTTGTTCCATCTTTCTTGCCACTTCTGTAATCCTATGTCATTTAACATTGTTTTAATTGAGGTTTTCGGAATTCTGTTGTATACAATTTCTTTTTCTTTGTCTTCAGATGTTTCTTTTGCCAGTTTATCTGCTAGTTCAGTTCCAGCTATACCTATATGTGCCTTCACCCAGCTAAAATGAATTTTCCATTGTTTTTTTTTTTTATTTGTTCCATTTATACCCCGCCTTTAACTACAATGGTCATATCGGCGGCTGTTCTCCTTTGGAACACGTTGAAGGTGTTAGCTCGTAAACGTTAGGTTTTAATCATTAGATCACGCACACATTCACACTCTCATTCATACTTCCTGACTCTGATACTTCCAGACTCTGGGGAAGATGAGGAATTATCTTGGTTGGAGAAAAATCCCCACCCCCACCGCCGGGAATCGAACCCGGGACCCCTAGCACGGCATGCTAGGTGCTCTACCGACTGAGCTACAGGACCAGCCTCCATTGGTTTTGTTCCAAACTCCTAAGCGTTATATGGATATTTTCTATTATTAAATATTGTTTTTATTGTTATTTAGTAGTGAAAGCGTTACTTTACTTTCAGTGTACACTGCTACTTGCTTGTCTTCATGCGGCATATCTGGCATGATATGGAGTTCCTCCAGAGCTTTTAAAATAGCAGTTGCCTCCGCCTGGTTGTTGGAACACTTTTCACTTAGTTTATATGTTAGTCGTCGGGTTATTGTTTCGTTTTGAAATATGGCGGCTGCTGCTCCTACTTTCTCACCAGTTTTGCTTCCATCGGTGTAAATTTGTACAGGATATGGTATTGCATCTTGAGATTCTTTTATGTGTATCTTTCTTGCTGGATGTTGCCAGTGTATTGGTTGTAGGGGTGCATCATAGTCTCGGTCTATATTAGTAATTTTGTATAAGTTTACCTCTGCATCTATAGTCAAGTCTATTGGTTGGACTCCAGCTATAATGCATGAGGCATCGTAGGAGGCTGTCCTATATGCTTTTGTAATTTTAATGTTGCACAGTCTTTGAATTCTCTGAAGTTTCTTAAGATTCCTTTGTTTTGTTATGGCTTGATGCCATATCGGTGCTCTGTATAGTAAGTTTGGTTCTATTGCTCCTTTGTATATGGTATGTAGTGCTTTGTTCCCAGGTCCCCAGTTGAGCTTGGCAGATTTTGATATGGCGTGTACAAAACTTATTGTTTTATCATGTATGTGTTCAATATGTCTGTTGAATATGAACTTTCTGTCGATGTATATTCCAAGATACTTCAGTTCTTCGACTTGTTCCAGTCTTTGGTCATTGAGGTAAATATCAAGTATTCCATTTCTTGCGTTATTTTTCCTAGATACCAATAAGGATTTTGATTTTGTGTTATTAAATTTTATCTTGTTGGCTTTAGTCCATCGTTCTATTTTCTTGATGTCCTGTTCAGCATAATTTTCGGCATCCCGTTTGCTTAATTATGAAGAATTTATACCATCTACTTTAATGAGCTCCTTTCCTAACTACATGTATGTGAAAATCGTTTTCAAGTTCTTATTTTTGTTTCTGATATTTGCTGTGGTGGTTTCAGGTTACATTATACATTTTGTGTGCAGTTGTTGACCACATCGTCTCACATTGAGAGTGAGTGTCGTCAGTCAGACTAGCCATATAACAATGGTATATTCTTATTACTAATGTGCAACAGAGCTAATTCTAATGTTTCTGTGACAGATGGAGTGTGAAGAAAGCCCGCCTGCTCCAAGAGAGTTCTTTCGCTGGTGGTACAGAAGGACGTTCGAGAGATTGCAAAGGTGGAAACAGGAGCTCAATCCCGAAATATCGGTTGAAGAGCCGGATGAAGATGATTCCGACATGTTCCGGAAACCGTTTGAGCCAATCATTTTTCCAGACCCATCTCCTGTTGCACAGCCAAAAACTCCGGAGCAGAACGGAGTATGTCGATTAGAAAACTTCAATCGCAACATTCAGCATCTCAAGCACCAAATTGTGAGTACGAAATACTGTCCTGAGTTCTGTTTATTATATTTTAAATGCAGAGCTCGTTTTGAAAATATGCAAAACAAGTCATTTTCAATAACGACTTGCCACTAACTGGCAGACTTAATAACCAATCACTTTTTTTACTATTAACTGTGCATGAGGTCGTCGACTCAGTTTGCAGCAAAAATGGTCGATTTTACAAATGTTTGGTAGCAACAAGTAGAGAAGTTACATTATATTCGGGTAACAGTTAGGTATAATACCTGAGGGAGCTATAGAGCGTTAAGGGTTACTTCTAGCGAGTGCCATTAAAGATTTAAGCATGTGTTTCCAGTGTTATCACCGGGCAAAGGAATTTCTAAACGCTAAAACAGGGACGAAATGAATTTAGGTTGAACTATAGCTGGACTATAGGGAAGGGCGTTCTAGATCAACTACCCCCAACATCAATCGTAAATTCATTTGGCATAGCACTCTTGGATCAGTATTTATCTGTCTATCATTGAACCATGGCCTCTCTTGTTAAACTCTTTGTTGCAAAGGTTTGTGTGTAGATAACCTGAAGCTAGCTGTAAGAATTCCTATGCAGAGCTTCTCGGGTTACCAGTTATACAATATTTATAAAGTTGCTTGAGCTTTCGGCCATGTTTACTCTACGGCCTTCTTCGGGAATTAAGACCATGGCCTGAAGAAGGTCATATAGTAAACATGGCCGAAAGATCGAGCAACTTTATAAATATTGCACGGCTGGTAACCTGAGAAGCTTTACTTAATCATCGCCGTGAAAGCTTCAAATCTTACATTCCTATGCCTGTTTATATAGTTCAAAGTCACATCGCATTAATGTTTACCATTAACGATTACCTGTAACCTAATTTCAATATGGAACGACGACGATGTAGAATTACTTTGTTATTTTATACAATCTAAAAGCAAGATTGTTTAGTTGTATGAACACTTTGAATGCTATAAACTTTTATTTTAAAAATGCACTTGCACTTGATGCTTCAAAAACACACAAAAACGTAAATAAGTGAGTTCCTCCTTGTTGCCTGCTCCCTATTGACTTAAGATATTCGTCCGTCCATCTCTCCGTCCGTCGGGTGCCGGCAGGCTGTATATAGCCTGAAGGTTTTTGCTGCGTGCCCACCCGTTAAGGATATGTATGACTGAAATTTCATTAACATTTTCAAAAAATCACCTTTTTCTCTTTTATTCTATAAAATAGTGAAAGCCTTTCTGAATCCAAAGAAAGGTTAGATAGCATCCGCAAGCTATATTTAAACGCTCTAATCTAGTTTGAAAGTCATATGAATGCTAGTGTTAGATGTGAATTCTAATTTTTTATCTTTGTTTTCTTTCTATTGAAAATTTCAGAATTTTTTATCATTTAAGATGCTCCTTGCGTCGCAGTTTTAGTGTTAAGACTAATGAAACTTGCTACACACGTTCATAGAGACGCAGTGAATATAAATTGCCTTGGGTTTTATTTTGAGATGCATTTTAAGCACACTCTCTTTACTTCAAACACAAAAATTTAAATTTTGGGCAAAAAGGCCATATTCATAGCTTTAAAAATTGATGGAGCCTGAAGTTATTGAGACACAGAACCTAGGGCAAATTCAAAAAATGGATGTATTGGGAACCTGTTAAAATACTAGACCAAAATTTAGATTATTTTGTCGCAAGGGACTTTTTAGGTGACGTAATCCAAAATAAGTAAATTTTACCATATTTTACAAAATATCAAAGTTAAATTGACAAAATGTGGGCTGTGTCATATTTGTATTAAGTTACATCTGTTGTATAAATCTTAAAAACCTAGCGTTATTACATCAGTACTTCAAATTTTCAGTCATAGGTATCCTTAAGGATTTTACCGAAGGTAGTGTTTTTTCGGGGTTTGTCAGATGGTATTGTGTTATTAGGTTTTATCTTGATTTGAGGTAACGATGTTTTGTTCCCCGGGATGAAAGGAAAAGATGCAAAATTGTATGCACCCTGGCGTATTAAACATTAAATGAAGTTGGGTTATATTTTGTTTCCAAACAGCTTCGGTTGACTATGTGGACCTCAGCTTTAGCTGCTGTATGGTTTAACTCCGTTGTTATCTCGGGTGCCCGCACGCCATGCGGAGCAGGTACGCGAAACCGCCTAAACCGGCGTCTAGTGTGGTCTGTTTCCAGGAGACCTACCACGGCACTTTTGTGTATTGGTGATTTAGCGTATAATTTGGTATCCTGACGCCTAATTTCGTCCTCCACGTATAAAAGGGACGAGGCTTCATGAAACAATCTCACAGGGAAGGAGTGATCTACAGATTAGTAGGACCGAAGTCCTTTATTCTGCAAGAAATGCACCGCAAGAGCGCCTCCCTTGTACGTGCAAATGGAAACAATCGTGAGCCAATAAAAAAGTAATTCATTCATATAGATTGTGGTCAGAAGCACGCAGTTTTAAAATATTAATACACAATATTCAACTTACAATTATGGTGTATTTGGTAATGAAACAATTCTTTCATCTTCGAAGCTTGATTCCGGAAATTATTGTTTTACCCTGTCGTATTATCTGTTGGTCTTTCATTACTCTTCGTCATGCAAGGTTAAAGGTGTGAACATCCATGATAAAAGGGTTAAATGTGTGAAACTGGAGGTACATGCCTTCACAAATGCTATCCAAATTCAAAAGTTGGGGAAATTTCGCGTTTCTTCATGCAGTCTTAGAATACTTTTTTGATATTATGCCTACTCTGGATCTTGATTCATCACTTGTATCGTGTTTTGAGCTTAGCAGCACGCGCACATTTTGCTACTGATCAACAGTTATAATTATTGCTTATTCATTACGTAATGCGCTGAGTTAGCTAGTTCCAAAAAAACGATACTAATCACATAAAGTGAATGATGTAAACGTTTCATTTACTTTAATAACTCTTAACTGAACTCTTGTAAACTTTCCCTGCTGACATGTAATCATTTCCCATGGTTGTTTAATGTGTGCCTTCTGGTGATGTCAAACAAACACTGTGCAATGCATAGATGCTGAAAGCTATATAAACACTCTTATCATATGTGCACGTGATTTCTACATTTTGAGAAGCAGGTTTAAACGGAATGTTCCCGATATATTTACTCAGATACACGATATATCTAACTCTAACGGTTACTATAAAGTAAATATAAATTATCTTCGAATATATAAGGATAAATTACCATGTTAAATAAGGAATTATTTTGCATCACAGTACAACCTATTCCTAGATAGGAGCCGTGAGAGTTGAGTATTCTTTTAGAGAGTATGAGCAAAGTTACAGGAAGAAACCTTAGTTCTGTCTCCGTTACTTTGGTGAACACCATCGGTAAGCAGTTACTTTTAATTTTACTTTTGTAACAGTAAATGGGTAACCATTTACTGTCTTCATTACTTCTGTAACGGTTACAATGGAACTATTTCATTGTTTTCTGCCTATTGTTATCTTAAAGTAATATTACTGAAGATGCACAAGGTATTACTTTGCAGTGAATAATTTCTTTAACTGCTCTATTTAGATACTGAATGTTAATGGTACGATTCTATAAAAAATTCGTCGTGGTCAGTGTGAGGATCACCTCCTCCGAGCACAACAATATAGGTTGCAATTAAACTCGGGATTTACCGAGTAGAGCGATGACAGCAAACTGTTTTAGTTTGTTTCCTACTAGATTGTTAATTAACGTGATTTCTCCTCCTTTGTGTCAAGTTAACAATACATTCTATGCATATTCAGATTTTATTAATGTATTTCACTTCTGAGAGTTAGCTTGTGTTAAATCAGGGCCGGCAGATCTGCACCCGAAGTGCAAAATGCTGTTCCCCAGCATTCACCTCTTCCCTTTTCCTACTATCTGGTCCGAAAGCAGGTGATGTGTGCCACGTTGGAGTTATTCGGGTTATTTATGAAACTCACTTTCAACGTAATCAAGTATAGACTTTTGGACTGAAGAGTTGAATAGGAAAGCACAAAAATGGTAAATGACTACAGAATATGAGTGAAGGAGTAGTGACAAAGTTAGAGGGCATTGCATGAGAAACCGCTCTCTCGCCACATTACTTGCCCATAGCCAAACCTAAGTTTACAAAAGTAGTCGTATAGAATTAACATATTTATTACGTTTGTTTTGTTTTGCAGTGCTAGATATTTTCTTTATCCTGCTAAATACATTTAAATGTTATATAATGTATTCTTTAAAATAATCAATCTAAAAAGTGCATTGAAGTTGCTTACAATGTACATTGCTAAATAATGCTTGCAAATAGATGCAGCTTGGGAAATGAGTGTACAAATTCAAACCATGTTTCCTTGAACCGCACAGTGGTGTGTTCCTTTGAAGGTTTATAGGCTCCAGTATCAGTATCCAGTATCACTGAACCTCTTTAGTGTGAAGCTCGCAATGTATCCAATGATAGGACATATGAAAACTGCTTTACCATCGTGAAAAAGAAACCTACCACTGCATTGATGAGACTGCTACGCGACTATAAACAGAATCAACCGATTTAGCTGGCTGTGTTTACCTGTTTGCTGAAAGTAGTGGGGGACAAGAGGGAGGGTAAATTCACACTTCCAGTGCCTTCCTTTGCGGCCTGTGTTAGACGAACCAACAGGTTTGTAATACTACCACTTACTGAGTGAGATGGTTCCATTGAGACGTGCAAAGCTTACATGCAGGAGGTCTTGGGTTCAACTCTCGGAACCAGATAACAACTATGGGCTTTTTGTGGTGGTCATTGTTTAGCAAGGCAAATTCTGCTATGATTTCCCCTTCTAACAGGAATTTCCTTTCTCTAGTTTCCGATACCTATTTCGCTTTCCCTTTCATATTTCAGGTGGACTTCGAGACTGTGTGATGTAGATTAGTATCGAACAGATGGCGCAGATGCTTCCTAGTTGGTAAGTTCTCGGCCCTGTTAGATAACAGCTTTCTAAGTTGGACTCGGTTGGTCGAGCTCTTCCTGTTCCTCCAGAGGTCCAGTCGGGGAGGGAATCCGTCCCCTTCAGTTGCCGTAGTGCGGGCGCTGAGGACACTTAGCACTCCTGGTACAGATGTGTTTTTTTATCTTGAAAAGTGCAGAGCGATGCGCAGTGGTATCTGGACGAGTCCACCTCAGAACGGTTGCAACTGGAGGGGAGGGCAGGTCAGTTGCGTACCAGCTGCGAGCAACTAAACACATGCAGAGCTACTCGGTAACACTACAGCTTGTTTCAAAATGGGCTTGTCTCCTGGTTCCAAGAGAGCATTTATAAATTACGCCTCCTAGCAGCACATTATGAAATAAAGTGCTACATTTAAAAACACGAGAAGTAATAACCAATATCCATAGATTTATAAAAAAGGAACAATGGTCTGGATCAGCTATAAAAATCTGGGGAAGGGTATCTGAGGCAACAGTTGTGTCTGAAAGCAGTTTAGAAGAGTTATTAAGGAAAGAAAAGCGATTGGTGCTAGTGTAACAACGTCGTTCTCTATGCCCAGTAAACAAAGATTAAGAACATGCACAAAATCTAATTTGGATGTTTTATTTCAGAAGTAGTTAGGCAAACTATGAATAATTTTTAAAGCACAGAAAAACGAAGACCAACTTTGAAGACATTGCTTATGAAGCTAAAAATTCTACTGACTTCCAAGTCAGTGTCTGAACATTAAGAAGAGTTCTTTTGAAGCTAGGATTATTTGAAAAAAAAAAAAAAAAAAAGCGTGACAGAAAAATTTTAATCTAACATCGCACCATACGTGCAAAAAGGCTTAAGTATTTACGAAATATTCGGAGATATCGAAGTGAAGTTTATATAGTTTATATGGATGAAACATATAAATACAGCACATTCTAGACCATATGCCTGGAGTGAAATACGTTACTGGGACTCTGCAGCGGTATTGAAAGGCCAACAGTTGTTTATCATGCCTGCTGGAGGAGAACGGGGTTTTGTTCCAAACGCCTATGTACTATTTAAGATCCAACAAAAGCGTGGAGATTACTACCATAGTAAAAATTACAACTTAGTTTATAAGAGCTGCAAAACTGGCTTTGAGAATGAAATTTGTTTTTATATGCCTTTTACACCGCCCTCCCCTCTCGTAATCTTACGCATGTGACGCATTGTGGCGATAGGTGCACTATCCCCACGACAGTTGCTACTCATCCCTACCGCGCAGGATTCCTGTCAAGATAAAATAATACATCTGTACCTCTGACGTTACTAGAGGAACCTCGGGCTGTACTGCCGAGCCCCTTCCGTCGGGGAGTTTTTCGGATTGGGATGGACTCGAGAGGGCAGTGTGTTCTTGACACCCGCGGGAAATCTGTTACCTCCGGCCAGGCCTCGGCCGCCCGGAGGGGGTAGAGGCATAAGTCCCGGGTATTAGCCTGCAGAGCTAGTAGAAGGTGTGCTAGATCACCAGGTGGCCCAACCGAGGTTTTCGGTAGTCTTCCCTGCGGGGTTGACACGCGTAAATGGCGTATCCCCTTCCATCCCGTCTTGATGTTGTCGATGGAGGGGGGCCTATGGAAAAAGCCCCGGAGTTTTCCATCCCTCCCGGGTAGGAGGAGGCCAGGGGCTTCGGACTTTTGGGTAGATCCTCTGCACATAACTGGTTCCTCCATAGGAAGCTGGTGTGATCGGATCACCAAGCTTGGAATCCATAAACATCTGTGTGCCCCCATCGGCAGATCTGTCTGCGATTCCTTCATTTCATCCGTTCTTCCTACGGTCGTAAGCACACAAAAGCCATATTGGGTTGCGGTGCGAGGTGTCCCTTTCGTTCCCTGGTCTTAGACACAATGCTCCATTCATATAGGATAAAACCCATCAGTATAACAAAATCGGAAATTATTTAAATAACTGAACGTAAAGGCCCATTCAAATAGAACAGTAGCCGGTTTTTAATGTCCAGCTAATTGTCAAAATAGAATGTCCAAGTAATACACAATATATCGAACATTGAATAAGCGTACTTTAACCAAAAGTGCTTAGGAAACTTAAATACAAAACTAGAACTAAATTATAAAGAATAATAAATCTTATCATAATTTGACACTAACTAAAAATGTATTCTTCAGACAATGGGTAAGAGGAGCGTCAATTGATGTTCTCAATTTTATGCTGCATTATATCAACAAAATGGATAAATTTATAAAAGTTTGTTATTTAGAATCTATAGTAATTTTCTTAAATACTCATAAAATAAACATCTGGATTGCTTTTGAGATCTCAAAAATCAAACGGCTTGGGTGCGGTTTCAGGTAGGAGTTTGACATTCCAGCTGGTATTAATTAATGCTTTCACCCTAAGCTTTCTCGTGAATGTAAAGCTTGAGACGAGCCAAGCTGATTAAGTCAGAGACATACAGAATGATTCCGGGTGTGAACCAGGTCAAGAACCTTCTCATCTCAAATAACATGGCACAAGAACTATAAAATCATACTGTAAATGTTATACAATATGTGAAAGTTTCAGTCTCACTGGAACCACCCTCTCCGAGTTTGTTTCCCAAATTTTCTTCAGGCATAACTGGCGGAACTTGGAAGTACTCTAAAGTTAGGCCTGTAGTATGTGCTTTCTAAATTTCCTTTCGCAATAATTTCTGTTCATGTATCACCAATGTTCAACGTTTGCGGTATCGCGTATAGTGTGAGTCGAGCGGGAGTTAAACGATATTTTTTATTCTCAATTCCGCTTGTGTATGTGATTATTAAATTAAACCCAGAAGTGACAGCCCTAAGACGGCCAAGGCCTACCAACCCCACTGCCGGCCTCACGCCCACTTACGCAAGACAGATGGGCGATCATCCAAACGATACGGGCAGGAGATGTGGTCAGCATCTCGGCATCCCCCAGTCCGAACGTTGGTTTTCGTGACCAGGGCCGCTTACCTAGGGTAAGCTGCTCACCTTCACGATGCTGAGTGGGAATCGGTCCTATACCCGGAACTTAAAATCCGCACCCCCAGGGGTGGGATCAAACCCGGGTCGCTTTTCGTGGATATGTGATTATGGCAATATTTAAGATCCGAAGAATAGCACCTTTTGAAACACAGAAGCTGAATAATATCTAAAGAAGAAATAAGAAAATAAAAATACTAAAGAAGAAGGTAAAACGTTGATAAAAATAGCCAAAAATTGCAATTTAAGCTTTTTATTTTGCCACCTCTAGAAACTTTTTTTCTGCTTATTTTACGTTTTCTTTATTATTTGATTACTACATGTTTTCTGTACTTTTTACACATACACTATACACATGCCCAAGGCGGGAGTCAAACCAGCGACCCTCTGCGCGGCCCAACGCTACACACTTGCTCACCACGGCTACGAGGGCGGGGTTTCGAGTGAGTGAGTGAGTGAGTGAGTGAGTGAGTGAGTGAGTGAGTGAGTGAGTGAGTGAGTGAGTGAGTGAGTGAGTGAGTGAGTGAGTGATTTAATGGCAGGTTGACAACTAGATCATTTGGATCCGGCTTTCGATAAGTGTTTTTGATATCTGACTGGGAATTTAAATAACCGTAAACGGAGAGTGTGATATCTTAGTCGAAGGTTTTTGAATTGTTCAATGTTTTTTCCAAACTTTTCTTGAACAATTTATTTTTTTTTTTTTTTTTTTTTTTTTTTTTTTTTTTTTTTTTTTGCAAAATCTGGCACCTGCTTCTAAATTGAAAATGTACACTACTTTATGGAAAATGCCTAAGCTAGTTAATAGGGCGAATTTCATATTGCGTTTTTTTCGGTTAGAAATATTTTAGAATTTAAAGTACTTCTTATAATTTCAATTTTGAAGCCATTAAAACGAAACTTCGAAAATAGTTTCCTCAATGTATGCCAAGTACAACTGCTTATCGAATTATTGTTGATAGGGAAATGTGCCATGTCACCGAAGTTTCATAACTAATTGTTTTTGAAAAGCCACAACTCGTAATTGTATAGAAATTATTTTTAAAACTAATTTATTCAAAAGCTAGCAGATTTGTTTTATATCTTAATCAGAAATATAATATACATCATTGGCATTTTGGAAGCGAACTGTGTCCAGTAATGGCAGTTCACACGTCTCACTTTTCCAGTCTGTGGTAACACATGCATACTTCCATTTATCACGTAATGGAATGAGGTGCACCATCTACCGATACACGTGGGTTACATTATGCCGATGGGATCAGCATGCTCATTTCTTAACAGGTATGCAAGTGAAGTAGGTTGACAATAGATTTTGCTTTACATTCACTTGGCAGCAAAACCAAATGAGTGGGCGGTACCTTATAGTAACTACAGCAAGACCTTGCATCTACTTCCTAATTCTCGTGACGTTGGTGGAGACAGCAACGCCTAAACCAGATTTCAGAAAACCATCAGCATAGTTATGAGCCGGCATGCAAGGATACACGCGCAATTATCGCACTTTGTCACGCGTGGATAACCAAATACCATCAAGCCAAGTTCAGAGTGAAACAAAGAGTTATGTACAGGCATTTTCACTGCGTTGCCTAAGATGAGAAGAACACTGATATTCCAAACATTTCATCTTGTTTACACGTTTTCATATCCCAGAATCAAAAGTGTTTAAAGGAGCAGTGTTGGTTTTTTTCGTAGATGCAATATAGCATCATGAAACAGCTTCTTCCTCTTTTTTCTTTTTATCCTTCTGCTTCAGCTCCGGTGTTCCTACAATATTTAAAATTTATGACGCACTTAACGCCACCATTCTGGAAGGCGAAATGGTAATATGAAAAAGGCAGTAGTTTGCTTTATTCTGTGAAATTGTCTTAATAAATGTTGCTTATTCCATTATGATATTTAAAATGAATGAAGTCCGTTTAAATGTTGTGTGGGGCATAAGGAAAGCAATCACAGATATCAGCCTAATGACTATCATTTTTAAGTATATCAGGCTAAATTTGTGACATAAGTCTCAGCCACAGTCAGTTCATTACCTAGATGTAGGTTTTTTTCACCCTTTTGCACGTAACGGAATGAGTTGCTAAGTTTAGGCATTGTACTAAAGGATACTCGTATGTTATTCACATGTGTTGCAATTATTGAAAATCTTTAGAAATGAAAATATAAAAAGCAAAATAAAAGATGTCTATTGGAGTTATGCTTAAGTCCAACAACTTCTGACCAGTAGGGGAAGGTCGTACAATATCGGCCGGGTTAAGTTTTTTGACTTTACTCTGTAACTGTGGCGGTTAATCGGAATCTTACTATATTATTCTCTTACCTCAAGACATACTCTATATATAGTATAATGGAATGACTTATTTTATATTGATAGTATTTTATTATATCCAAAGTAAAAGGGGCTAGAATTATAAGTGTCCTGCAGAATCAGCCACTGCCTTTTCAGTTACAATATAGGTTGTCACTGACACATTGCACTGGCACATTCAGAATAGTAGAATACAAAAGCATTGGAACTTATTGTAACAATTTCTACTCAGTTCACAAATGTTTAGCTAACTTGTTTTCAGAGATCGCAAATATAGCGCTGCTATAGGGCTCAGAATACCTTACGTGCGCTAAGAGCTACACTAACCACCATCATGCACTCAGAACAGACAAAGAACTGAAGAGAGGAAGAAGATATCCGATTATAGCGCACGTGGATGTACAAGCTTGCTACTGCTTACTGGAAACTTCTGCCACATAGAGGCGGAAAGGGAAATCACGGTAGTGGCCGGTGCTGCATGCCGGCCGATACTGCACGACTCTCCCCTAATATGGAGGAAAATTCGACAAAATATTGCTAAGCCCCTTAATCCTGACACTGGCCAAGTGCTGTAAATCTTTTAAAGATTTACGAGTAACGAAACTAAAGGAGATGACATTTTTTCGCGCTTGTTAAAATGGATAGTTCTGTTGAATATGAATATTTTCCATTCATAGCTGTTAAAATTATGCAGAACCATTTTTAGTTAAAATACGCAGTGCTTGTCCACGTAGTTCGTCATAGATAACCGAGGCGTATTTCAATAATCAATTTAACTATAAGTGGCAGGATAATACGGATTACAAAAAAGTGTTGGGGTATGTGTGTTCTATAATTTCATTCAACAGTGTTACAGATTATCAGCTTGATGACTTAAGTTAAATATATGAATCTTATTACCATTTATTATTCTGGTTTTTGCATCAGTATAACTTTCCCCCTTATGCCATGTCGGTATCAATTTGTCGTTCTTTTTTCTATGCTGCAACCTATCTTAATTAAAAATAAATACAAAATGTATTATATTTATTTTATGTCACTATTGAGCCTTTACAACGTGTGCTTAATTACACATTGGCGTTATTTCAAAAGATATCTTCTTTATCACAATTAATCAATGTTTTTCTTTAAAAATGATACAAAGTATTAAAGTGCAAATCCAAAAATGCTACAAAATTCTAATTAGAAAATCAAAATTTGCGGCTTGTGATTTAAAACTATTGAAAATCATCATTCGATTGAACAAAGTATTGTGTCACTGAAGTCTGGAATGAAAGGTAAACACTCAGTTAATTTCCCTACATCACAACTTTTACCATGAAGACCAGGCAATATATTTTAGATTTTCAAAATAATTCTTATGATTTTGAATGAGATGCAATAATTTAGAGTATTATGTTCTATGTATGATATCTTTTAAAATGGCTTTATTTCTAAAAGTCTGCGAAAGCGAGATACGCGACTCAACCACGATGTTCCTAGGATCCAGAACTCATTCATTATCTCTGCTGACTTGATTGTTAAAATAGATCTGTTGGAATTTCCCAACAATTGTTTCGCAAGAAACGAAGCAAAATAAGATAGGCCCGCCTCGGTAGCGTGGTGGTAGAGTGTCTGCCTTACGTTCAAGCGGTCCCGAGTTCAAATCTCGGTTAGGGTGAGTTATCTGGATATGGTTTTTCCGGGGTTTTCCCTTATCCTGAAAGACGAATATCGGGTAACTAAGCTCTATGTACCCTGGGCTCATTTGAGCATCATTTCACCCATTACATTCACTGTCCGATATGACTTAACGTTGGAGGACGTAAATTACAAATATATATACAAAATAAGACAGGAAAAATACTATTGGAAAACAACTGCCTTAGCTGAGATTCGAACTCGGTATCGTACGGCTAGAAGCAAATACAACACCATGTGAGCAGTGCTGTGCTATCGAGTAGTTCATGATATTTTAATAGCTTTATTTTTCCATTATCAATGTTATAGAAAACAAAATTAAGAAGAAAATTATTTTAACAAAAGCTATGACAGTTTCATTCCAACTTACCGCCCCCTTTTTAGAAGTAGAAGTGCTATTAAATATCTGGCCAACTTTTTACTTATCATATAGGCCAGTATTTTCCTAACTATAGCGTCCGATTCAACAGAAAATCACCACCATTTTGTTGAGCTCACGAATAATAATGTGGTGAAATAGTAGCATGGCATCTACCAGTTTTCTTGACGGCGTAGGACAGCGCTGCAAGTCGTGCTAGGAGTTAGCGTTTTATCCAATAATTTGTTTGTTTGTTTGTAATTTACGTCATATCGAACGATGAATGAAATGGGTGAAATGATGCTCAATGCATTCGGAAGGTCCTGGCTTCGACCCCCGGTGACCATCCACTCTGACACATGGATTTTTCGTGGTTTCCTAGGGTCAATAAGCGATAAATGCTGGGATGCTTTCTCTTCAACTACAACGTCCCTGCCCCTCCATTACCAGCACTGTGATCTTTCAGGGTTGTCGAAGCAAGCGTAGGTTTTCGACGGATTACGGGTGGGCTGTGCTGTGAATGTGACGATTGTGGAAGCTTCTTCCTGGTTTCCTTCCAAGACTGTCCCGTCTAGCCCCGCCTTTTGGGGTTGCCTGGGTTGAGGGGCCGTGGGCAGGGCTCGAGTGGCATCAAAAGCCTTCGAACTGGAAACGTTAGGGACGTCTGCTATTACCTGTATCTGATCGCCCTCACTCTCTCACAGAAGTCACCAGTAGAAGCAAAAGGTACTAGCAGTCCTTTGCCCCTAAACTCAGGTCCTCTCCCGTCCATCCATACCTTTACCTCTACCATTTACAGGTACTACGAGGCAAAGGGAGGAAGCATACCAGATGTAATCTTGTCTTCTGTACAACGTGTCGTACGTCGGCAGGTGCGAGAAATCATATATAACGTGATTTAATATTATGACAAGGAGAAAGAAGAGGGAATCGAAATCCCTTTGTAATTTCTCAGTAGATGCTGCTGATGAATCGTCTGGAACTGTGCTTGTAGTACTTTAATCCTCCAGGTACATTAAATCAAAGTCAGTAGAACTTACTTGTCTTTCACTTCCGTGGCATGTTTTGCATTCAGTAACTATGTCGCAGGGAGGGATTTATTTTATATAATGTGATGTAAACGAAAACTATGAACATGCCGTTATTTTATTTATATTTTCATTCTGGATCATCTTTATTAAACTAACATGATATTGTGTTTGATTAGTGATTGCAACAATAGTGTCTAAAGTTATTTACATACACATAATTTGTATAGCTTAACAATGTGATGTATTTAAATCATGTGGTTTATATGACGGCAATCTCCTATTTGTAGACTGATCACGCTTCAGAAAATTAGTTGTATTACCATTTACCTCCTATAATTACAGAAATGATTTAATTCGAAAAACTTTCCGTTAATGGCAGAGGTTATCTTTTTGTAACTTAAGACTAAAAGAATTGACAATTATTAGGAAAAGGGATGAAAATACCGAAGCAAGAGGCTCGAGGTTGACGATTTGAATACAATAATAGTGATAACGACAGTGAGACATTTTTCAGTGACAGAACATTGCTGATGATACGTCTGGCATTACGCATTTGCCAGTTGAGTAAATCACGTTCTTAGAAATTACTCCCATTGTGCAGATTGATCACCAGACATCGGATCCCGTACACCTTAGCAATCAATGTACGCGCACAGGTACTATGCAAGGTCAATCGCAACATCAACAAACGTCCGGTGTCAACAAGTATACCGAAGCGCTGTGTGTGTATACTCCGGTACGGATACAAAATGTAAGCTACGTAACATTAATGTGCTATTCTCCTCGTTGCTTTCGATGCGGAAATTACAGTGAACAACCATGTTCATTCGTAAATTGTCGAATGTGAATTTTCTGCGCCTCTCACTGAATATACAAATTTTGGGAGAAAGTTCGTTCAAAGTCACAAGACGTTAATGGTGCATATGAGTAGTACAAATCATTTTCATGTTTGTCCGAGACTTAGTTTCTTTCTTATATTATGCAGCATTGAAAATCCAGTATTTCTGTGTTGAATACTGGACCATTACTTTTTTGTTCGTTTGGTAGTTGGTGCATTATCTATACCTATTGTTAATTTTTGCAGACACCCCCTCGACTGCCTTTAGACAGCTCGAAAGTACAATCTTCAAGCTGGTTAATGGTTGCTGATAACACCCAAAACTTTTTATTTATAAAATGGAGATTGTCCAGTAATTGTTGTGAAAGTAATGCTATTAACACAATCTGTCAGACACCTTGTACTCCCTGGAAGATAGATTTACCTGCATGGCGAGCAGTTGTAATGAAACTAAAGCTACGCTTTGCGAACCGGACTATCCCTGCGTGTTGTCCCCGGGACTGACGTCAGCAGTTATATACTGCGAGACTCGTAAACTTCATATCCCCTTAAAGGTGTACGGCCTCCGATGTCTGTTGATCACACTAGAAAGTTAGTTATATTACTGTGCACTTCATATAGTTTCAATAGTCTTAATAATAAAAGTGTAGTTACTAAGTTAGTTTTCTCTCTTTTTTCCATTATGAAACTTGTAGAAATTAGGGCTGTTTAGCCTATTTTCGTTATTTGAAAAATATTACAGTAAATAATTATGTGGGTCCATATTTAATAAATTTTTAATCATGGAGGCTTTTTTATGGCTACGCACTCGTGATGCGTAGAATAATTGGCTGATCTTACATATCAGACACGCAGCTCGTAAGCGCTCCATTTGTGTTTCATCCCGTACTACACGCCAACTTACTAATATTTCGCTCTTCTTATCTGCGCGATAAGAGACGATCGCAGCGCTGTTCACTGAAGGTCAATACGCCTCAACGCTCTGTCGAGTAGTAGGAAGACAGGCTTCACAATATTTATTAACGTTATGATCACGTTCTACATGTCTTTCTCACGTACACGGAATAATAATTACTTAGGATGCATCTCTGCCTGGAGAGATCCCGAGATATCTAGCACTGTAGACGTTATCTTAATCACTTATAATTAACATACCTATCTGTTAGTACAATTCCGCATTCTCAAAGCCTTGCCACTGTCCTTCTACCAACCCCCCCCCCCCTCTTCTGAGAATTGTTTGTGCTTTGTAACAATTTGAAATTCTCAGTGTAATACGTAACAAAAACATGCATTTGTTGTATAATTGATGTTTACTTTATATAGCACATACACAACAGGTAGAGGAGGTGTTATATTTCATCCAAAAGCTTAATATCTATATATCGCCGGAAATATGTTATAGATATTTATCCCCAAAAAGTACAGAAAGGTGCATTGTGTATCCATGTAGGATAAATACTAATCTTGGTATTTAAATTCAGTATCTTCCAAAGAAGCGACAGGAAGTTTTCAACAAAATCCGCCAATTAGCCTTTACAATACTTTCTGGAAGTTTTCCTTTCTGAAGATGGCTAATTAATTCATTTAACATACCATATATTAAAGATATTTTTGTGACAAATAAAACGTATATTTTCAGTAATTGTTAATAGCCTGTGAAGTTCTCTTGATTATAAAGGTGTTATATTTAATATTTTACAACTGGTAAACGTTTAGCGCTAAACGAACACGAACTAAACAGAAAATGTAAACCCTTTTAAAGCACAATATGCCGTTATTAATGCTTCCAATTGTTCACTCCTTAACTCATTTTAAGAGTCATGTCGATATTCAGTTATTGCCTGCAAATGCACTGAAGAGCAAAGAATTTTAAGAACAGCATATAGCATCCAGTTTTTAAACATTTGACTATCACCATTCCGTATGTCTCCAGAGCGAAATGATAATTTAGTTATTTCTGTAAAAGTTAATCTCAATTTAAATGAAGTAGAGGGAGAAATGAACTTCCGTAAGAATACACCTAAAAAGCGAGAAAGTCGTGTGATGTAGCATCTGGTATTTATATTTTAACACATTATCACTCCTCTTACAAGCAGAATATTATAGAGTTCTTTGTCTGGGCTGAAATTATATTTTGAAACATATTTGACTAAGTTTAAGCTCTCCTTCGCGAATTCCATTATGTTTAAATAATAACGCAAAAGTAAACATTTACTTAAATGTTGATCTTTAACAAGCAAAGATATTACAAAACCTTTGCCTCTCACAGGGAAGGGACCGTTTTGGAATTCCAGTAAGGAACGCCAAGTTTCTTGAGAATCCAACATCAGAAACGTACTATAGCTTGTCTGCACCTTAAAGGACTGTCTAACACACGGGAACTCATTTGCTTGGTCCTTTTTTACCCTCGCATTGTTGCCATTTGCTAATAGCATGGTATAAATAATTGTAATAATTTGCAGGTTTGAACGCACTGTCTTATGCAGAATATTTTTTGTCATTATGTCTTTATTACAGTCATTTTGTGTTTCAATGGGCCAAAATGTTTCGAAAATACTTGTATTTTTTTCGGTAAAAGTCCGATTTTTGATATTTGCTATTTGTATGTTCACCATGCGGTAACTATAAAGCTTAAGGCTATAATACCACAACAATTTTTTTTCTCGGTCAGGGTGAGTTACCTGGATAAGGTTTTTCCGGGGTTTTCCCTTATCCTGAAAGACGAATGCCGGGTAACTAAGCTCCATGGACGCCGGACGCATTGAGCATCATTTCACGCATTTCATTCATCGTCCGATATGACTAAATGTTGGAAGACATAAATTACAACAAATTTCTTAGGTAGTGTAGACTACTATGCTCCTACCTGCCAAGTTTTAATTCCCCATCTTAAATCAAACGAGTGTTATAATTTTTTACATTAAGTAATTTCGGAACATTTTATATATACGCACTAGAAAATGTAGGGAGCGAGAAACTTTTGTTATTGAGTTTACACCAGGGGACAAAGCGAGAGAAATGTAAAGGAGGGTTGAAGATAATTTTTAAAAGAAACAGCAATCCTATAACTTCTTGCATTCGTCGTATATATCAAATAAACAAAAGGCATTCCTCTATTTAAAGAAAACCGCGACACACCTGAGGCAATGCTGGCACCTTCCTAGCAATGAGCAGACGTGATGCAGTGTAAGTGAAGACGTTTGCAAAAAGAGCTCCTATGACTATGTTTATAGCGTGTGAAAGATTGTGGAAGTTACGTAAAGCTATTTTAACATTTTTTTAAATACTTAGTTATAGAAGGGGAATGTAATGTGTAGTGGAAATTAATTGTTCTTTCACACTAGCCGTGTGTAGGACGCACTATGAAAGGGTAGAGTCAGACTGAAAAATTCAATGCCATTGCCGGGATTTGAACCACGGATCTTCTGGTTTCCGTCCAGCTGCTCTAACCATTTGAGCTACTATGGCCAACGTGCCAACATGACATTAAATTCTCCAACTGACCAGTCTGACTCTACCCTTTCGTAATGTGTAGTGTTTAACGCCCGATTTTACTACATACGACACCGCAGGCGGTGACACTGATGATATGAGATGAAGATGGAGTACCGGTGGAATGAGATGGCGGGAGAAACCGGAGGTCCCGGAGAAAACCCGCCGCAGCGCCGTGTTGTCCACCACAAATCTCACTTTGCGGTCGCCTGGGATCGAACCCGGGCCGCCTTGGTGACACCCAAGCGGTCTAACCACTGAGTCATGGCGCGGCCATATGGAAGGAGAAGCTAAGAAGAAACGAAATATTGGTAATCTAAGAAGTAAGGAGGCCCGCCTCGGTAGCGTGGTGGTAGCCTGTCTGCCTCACGTTCAAGAGGTCCCGAGTTCGAATCTCGGTCAGGGTGAGTTACCTGGATAAGGTTTTTTCCGGGGTTTTCCCTTATCCTTAAAGACGAATGTCGGGTAACTAAGCTCTATGGACACAGGGCTCATTTGAGCATCATTTCACCCATTCCATTCATCATCCGATATGACTTAACGTTGGAGGACGTAAATTACGAAAAAAAAAAAAAAAGAAATAAGGAGCGCACATTAGTATCGAATGTCTTATGTTATTTTTCAAGTAAAACTAGTTTCACTAAGGCCATGAAAGAAACAGCTAAGGCTACCGGGTGTTCAGAAACATTAGTATATAGAATAAAAGAGGAAGGAATGAAAGGTTCCCTAAGAACTCCATAAAAAGGGGCGGGAAACCAAAGAACGCTAGGTTAACGCAATATGATGGAATAGTGCAAAGCGGAGTGCGGTGTATTGTTCATTCTTTGCTGCTTGAAAACATTCCACCCAAGCTGAATCTAGTTTTGGCAAGTGTAAACAGTGATGACTCCCTACCTAATTTCTCAAGGGCCACTTTGAATCGGTTCCTACACGATTTGGGATTCGAATATGAAAGAAAGGGTAACAAGTGTATACTAATAAAAAGATTAGATATCAGTTTTGTCGTCGAGGCTAATGGACGACGAAATGGAAGCAATGGCACTCTTATCACATGACAGTGAATAAGCATAAAAGTAGCCGACATATTTAAATCATATTTAAAGCTTACATCATTGCATGCCACCATTCGGTTTGTTATAATATATTTTTGTCTGCGAAATCGGATTTTGAACTGCTAAAGTAACAAGTAAAAGAAGGAGTAAAAATTAAAATGAATGCACTCAGAAATTGAATCTCTTAAAATAGAATTTAATAGCAGTGTAGAAATTTCCGTATTAATGATGTATAATTTACAATGCAATATCAAACCGGCAAACCGATCGCTGCCGTGGCGGAAGTTGCGATTGTACGCAATAGAGCCACCCATAAGACCTTTACTGGCTTGCCTCGTAGCTCAGTCGGTAGAGCACGTGCCTACCGTGCTAGCGGTCCCGGGTTCGATTCCCGGTGGTGGGGGTGGGTATTTTTCTCCGACCAAGATAACTCCTCATCTTCCCCAGATTCTGGAAGTATGAATGAGAGTGTGAATGTGTGCGTGATGTAAAGATAACGACTTAACACTTACAGTATGTTCCAAAGGAGAACGGCCGCCAATATGACCATAGTAGTTAAAGGCGGGGTATAAATGGAACAAGCAAAAAAACCTGTACTGCCTTCTAAGCGTGAGACGCGGTATACAGAGGCCGACAGAATTATTCGAATAATATAACATGTAACATTGCAAGTACTATAAAAACTGTAATATTTATTTGGCAGCGCTGAATTCTTAAACATTAACCTTTTGTGTCTCGAAAACAATATTTAAAATATCACTTTGCATGTATTTATTACTCAATCTGTACTGTATTTCCTCTATTGTCCCTCTTATTGGAGGACCTAAGCATTCGAGCGTACCCAATTTAACAGAGAAAAAGGTAGTTGGGCGTACTCTACGCGCCCCTACCACATAGCAGTTGTGTTTATGCTATGCCTCGAGACAGTGTGCTCAAAGTTATTCAGCCGATTGTGAACTCACAGGTAATATGGGAGGTAAAGAGCCAACGGTGGCAGAGAGGAATATCGTGAAAAAACATGTACAAACAAAATAAATCTCTCTGAAATTGCCAAAACCATTAACAAAAGTAAACCTACAGTATTCTGCATAATTCAACGCTTCAAACAGACAAATACTGTTGTAAATAAGCCTAGAAATAGCGCTCCTTCTAAACCCACCACCATAGACAGGAAGCATATAATAAAAGTGGTGAAGCAGAATCCGAGAGTTACTGCATCTGAGATTAAAGGAAGCCTTGAGCAATATTCTGGCACCGTGGTTCACACCAGGACAGTTGAATGGGTTTTAAATATTACTGGGTACAATGCCCGTGTTCCTAGGAAAAAACCATATGTTAATAAGGTGAATAAGAAAAAGCGTATAGAATTTGTTAAACAGTATGCGATGACACCAACAGAATTCTGGGATAAGTTTCTCTGGTTGGACGAGAGCAAATTCTGTTTTTACAGGAGTAATGGACGTCTTAAGTTGTGGAGGCTGCCAAATACAAAATGGGTACCTAAGAACATGGTAGCTAGTGAAACATGGTGGCTATATGATTATATGGAGCTGTGTAGCTTCCTCTGGCTTTGGGGAACTGGTGTTCATAGATGGGATCATGGACAAATTTGAATACAAGATGATTCTTGAAAACAATTTTAAAAAGAGTGCAGAGAAGCTGGGACTAGGGCATGATTACTTCCAGCAGAACAGTGATCCGAAGCATACTGCTGAAATTGTAAGGCTTTGGATCGTGTACAACTCTCCTCACACTTTGAAGATACCGCTCCAATCTCCAGATTTAAATCCTATAGAGAATATCTGGAAGGAACTCGAGGAGCGTGTGAGGAAGCATTATATCAGAAGCAAGGACCATCTGAAAGAACTTCTTCAGAGTGGAGAAATATGGACTCTGCAGTCACTAAACACATACAGACAATTACCAAATAATTATCAGCAGTAATTCAAATTAAGGGGATGATAACTAAGTACTAGCTGTTGCCTGTTTGAATACTTATGTCCAGATGTAAAGTAACCGTTTTATTTCTCCTTGTAGTGCAAATTAGTTTCAGTTGCTATTTATAAGTTTATATGTTCAATGGAGGACTCAAGTTTATTTTGTACCAGTTGTATTTACGTATGCTTACTCTGTGTAGCTTTAAAACAATATAAGTAATAAATATTGTTTATGTTCGAATACTTATGTCGGCCACTGTAGTTCTATGATAACTGTATTGTTTCTTCAACACCTGGGTAATAAATGAGATACTTCAACTCTTTGCGCTGTATGTAACTGTAGCAACGTTCATCAGTTCACTGCACGTCATTCTAAAGCGAACTTATGGTTAATGAACGCATCTGTGAATTTCCAAGATCCGAAATCTACTGTTTGCCCTTTTTATTTACTTTACGTCATATATTGCTATAAAGAGACGCGGTTGCAATGTTTGGTATATACACATTAATTCATTCCTGGATTGTGTATTTTAAAATAAAATTTAAATTTGAAAATCAAATGTTCCTTAACATGCAATTCCATAACCTTTCTAATAACATTTCGGGTATATTTTCCTCATTAAGCTAAAAACAAGCTGTTAAATAATTTTAACTTAATAGCAGTTTAAATTTGATTTTAGTTGAATTACGGGTTTCCACCTTTTCGAAACTGGGCGAGTTTGGTGATATAACACTTTGTCTCACATTAAGAACTACACGTTAGGATTTAGTTAGCCGTATTGGAGAAACCGTTTACGAAGTTTCGCTCATATTTTCAAAATTCCATTGCAAGCAGCATTTTAAATGCTGAAAAGTGTCTAGAATATTACAACAGAGAAAAATGAAACGAGAAACTCGCTCATGTTAACTGGCTTATGTATTTTTTTATAAAATATTTTCAATTTTTTTCTTAAAATGCTGAAATTAGAAACCAATTTGTGCATTAAATATTACAAAATCACTTCAAATATTTTTGGAAAAATGTAAGAAATATCGAAAAGCCTCAGATACATAACCACGTCCTCCATTCAGAATAAAATCGTCACTTACTTCGCTTACCTTAATTTGGATGTAAAAATATTTACACGAAAGTTTCCCAGGCTACCAGACTTTAATAATAAATCGAAAAGCCTTAATTGCATCTTTGACTACTTACATAGGCTATTGTAGTTCCCAGTATATTTCATGACTTGAGTCATTCACTTTTAAGTATAAATAAGATATGACACTTCTGCCCAAACCATCAAAAGCAACGAACACAACTAATAAACTAATCATATAAAAATTAAAATTTTATTTTTATAATGTGTAACCAGATTATATATTCGTTGCAGATAGGATGCACCTTGACTTTTTCGAAGACCCAGATCAGGAAGCCAGATGTAACAGGGTTACTTCGCTGTAGTTTGAATTGTTTCTTGATTTAGATTAAATAAGAGTCATGATATCTCTCGTTTTTAGGGGTGGTTTCGAGTGATATAAATAAAATTTTAGATAACTCCAATTTCGTAATATATAATTTAATTGTATAATCTGGATTACATTTTACTCGAACTTTCTTTCCTAGTCAATCATTGCAGGTTACCTCCAGCATATCGTCAAATCCTTACTTCCTTAATAGTTACCGTTAATTACATAAAATTCCTTACTCATCACCATCAAGATTACAGAATATTTCCTTTTTGCAGATTATTCATTTTCTATTGCTATGCAAAACTTTTATATTCACCCCGACATTTTTTTATAATCATGAAACAAAGTTACAGAACATATATCTATGAAGATTATTGATTTTCTTTTTTTTTATATTGCCATTATATGGCCCACTAATATTCCGACCAGAAAACAAGACTCATTTTCAGTTCAAACAAAAAACTACCGTTTTATTGTTATAATGAAAATGTATAATGTTTTATTTAAACTATATAATTAACTACTATTTGAATCTAGACACTTACCTTTAAGTTTGCGTGTACACTAAAGTAGATTGTCCTCTAGAATGTCTCAACACAATGAACATGAAAGAAAACGCAGTCTACAATGAAACGATTTCAAGCCTCAGTAACTGAAGTCTGTCCCTCTCTGCATGAATGACACTGTCTGTTAGTTTTTGTACAGGCCTCCCATTTGCTGAAACACGTGGTCATGGGTGAACCAAAGTGACCTAGACTGTGTTGCATCTACATGTATGCATGCGCATACACAGAAATATTGGGAAACGAACCCAAGAGCATCTAATGTTAGAATTGTTTGTACTGAAGTCAGTAAAAGTTTGCTAAAAACTTCTGGTTCGTAATATTAACCTTACAGTGCATCGAATAATCACAAATGAATTCTTACTGCATTTTGAGCAAACTTATTATGTAAATATGCTTCGCTATGTAGACAATAATATGTATGTTGGTGATAGATGATCCCGTAGCTTTAGATTTCTGTATCCAAAGTTGCTGCCTTCGAAAATTTATACAGTGCAATTAAATAACAATGAATGTACCTTTTTTTTGGTAATTTACGTCCTCCAACGTTAAGTCATATCGGACGGTGAATGAATTGGGTAAAAGGGTACTCAAACGAGTCCAGGGCCCATGGAGCATAGAGTTACCCGACATTCGTCTTTTAGGATAAGGGAAAACCCCGGAAAAAGTCTTTATCCAGGTAACTCACCCTGACCGAGATTCGAACTCGGGACCTCTTGAACGTAAGGCAGACATGCTACCATCTACGCTACCGAGGCAGGCAAGATGAATGTACATTCACACATATATTAGAATAAAACTACTGCTTTTCTGCAGAAACATTATGTATGTAATTACCCTTCTACGTAGGTACATCGAGATTGGTCTGTCATTCTCGTCTTTATGCATTATTATTTTCTAAAATAAAGAAAAATGTTACATTTTGTTTAATAAAAGTATCATTGGTTTATACCAGAGAACAGTTACTATAAACTCTCATTATACTCACAAGAAGTTTATCATTGTCATCATTATTATTAATCATCATTATCATCAGTAGTAGTTGTTCTTGTTGTTGATGTAACAGCAGCAAGAACACTGGACCCATTTGAGCATCATTTCACCCATTTCATTCATCGTCCGATATGACTTAATGTTGGAGGACGTACATAAAAAAAAAGTAGCGGGGTCGCTAGGCGAATGCTGGATAGGTTAATTACATCCCCCGAATCTCCTGTCCCTCCATTTCATCTCCATTATATTTTCACATCAACTCTCATCTGGTGGTCTCTTTCAGGGTAGAAGTGTCGGCGGGTGTCTCGATGCTGCATTGTAGAATGATATGCTCCTGGTAAGCATTTCCACCTTTGGTATGACGGTTTTCGGTCTCCAGTGGGCCATTTCCAGACCACAGTGGGTGGGATGCCGGTTGTGCTGGAATGCCGGGAGTGTTTCCACCTGGTAAATAGTAGGGAACCTGCCCTCTGCACTTTCGTGACTTCTTCGGTCTGCCGCCCCCTGCCTTCTCTCGCCTCATCCTTCCTTCTGATGATGTTCCACTTGGAGTATAGGTACAACAGATCAAGACTGGTCGCAGTGCCAAATTCCCTCGGTATCATAATCCAATCCAATATCTGAGCCAAGCATTCTGGAGGCCCCGTTTTCGGTTTCTGTCGATCATTCTGAATTACGTTCCTTTTTGTGTTTCCCTGGTTGATAGTTGAACACTAAGATTGTTTCCTATCTTCCACGACTTATATTACCTACATCTTTTCTATATTTTTTTCCTTTACTTCCCATGTTTTATGTGTGCTTCTAGATTTCGTGGCATTTGCCGGTATTGGAAAGATGTTGCGGATGCTTGCGCGGACATTGGTTGATTGACGGCACGTTCATCGCCTTCTATATGCAGCTCAAGTAGTGGGACGGAACCATCAAGCCAGGAAGTGTTAGGAAGTTCTACGCTTCTCTGTGACCTAAAGCCTCACGCTGTTCCCTCACTTCATCTCTTTCTCCTGGGAAGTGGTAGCGCAATAGATCTCTTGTAGGTCACAGTGCGCGAGGTGTCCCCCTGCACTGCATATCCTAAGAGAGCTTGGAGGGCGGGCAATAGCAATTGATAGGTCCCTACATTTTCCTGCTTAATAACTAGGGTAAGACAAGCTAGTTCTAATGGAGCGTCCAGGAATATGACTCAACGTGTTTCAACCTAGAACGTGCGCTTTGTAGATACAAGGAGCACGTGTAACAACGTTCTGTTAAGCAAAGTCGTATTCGCTGACAAGTGTGCAATCACAACACGTGTTTATGCAGGATTGTAAGACAAGAAGCATTCAATAATCATAAAATTAAAATTAGAAAAGTCACTGTTTTGAAACATATGACTACTTTGAAATTGATACGCTACCAAGATCACATGTTCTATTATGACATCGTGGCATTTGTTTCACTAGGAGTTCACTAAATGTCATTCACTTTTCTCGAATAGGAACGAAATGAGAACACCAGGAATGGCAACGTATATCTATTGACCTATCATTCTTCATTGCGTTATGTCATTACATTAATTTACATTGCATTCCATTATATCTGCCAGTTATTTGCTTCAAGATATAAGGTATATATGGTAACTCCAAATTAGATAGGGGTAAGGACCAAGCAGAAGAAAAAATCTCAGGGAGAAAATTTTTGCTGATAATGAAGTTATGATCATTATTCTTCAGTATTTTATGTTTTAACTCTTGTATAAAGGAAGCAACGCCCTTAGTTTATGGGACGAGTAAACAAAAGCACATATATGTGTGCATCATAGGCTGTTTAGCCTTGTAACTCAATGCGGGTGACAAAGTAGTTCACACATCATTTTTAAAGACTTTGCATCTAATGCAAAATATATAAACAAATTCCCATTGTTACAAATGCAACAGACAAACAGTAATTAATTAGTATTTTATTTGGTACATGTAACCGTAATTTGTATGTATTAATCATAGTCCACGCTGCGTTTGCGCAGTTTAAAAGCAGAAGGAAGTGGAAGATCAGTTGTGCAATATGGCTGCTTCCGTGCAATATGTAAACATCACAGAGGGAAACCATTAAAAAGTGGTGAAAAACAAATTATATTGAACGTGTTTTGCAAGTTGTGTGAAAAATACCTGCCTTTAGCAATGGAGGACATTAATTTGTCAGCAGAATATACTGGTGTTTTAGCGTCATTATGAATGCCCCTCGAAGTGAGGTTGTGAAAACTTTCCACTCCAGAAATCATCGGAAAAGAAAGAAGCCAGTTGTGGAAGGTGAGTATAATTAATTTGTTAAAAGTGCTATTCGTCGCAAGGTTCACAGCTTCTTTGAAAGAAACGAGCCGCCACAATCACGAAAGTGCTTCAAGCAGTAAACAATAATCACGATCAGCCGAAGTAGTGAAGTGTGTAGTGTTTAACGCCCGCTTTCACTGCATACGGCACCGCAGGCGGTGACATTGATGATACATGTGATGAAGATGGAGCACCGGTGGAATGAGATGGCGGGGGAAACCGGAGGTCCCGGAGAAAACCCACCCCAGCGCCGTGTTGTCCACCACAAATCTCACTTTGCGAGTCGCCTGGGATCGAACCCGGGCCGCCTTGGTGAGAGCCAAGCGGTATAACCACTGAGCCACGGCGCGGCCTACGATCAGCCGAGTTTTGAAAAACGAACTTCCACACCATTCTTCGCGACGTAGGTTTTGAATTTGTAAACAGAAACAGAAAAAATATAATTTCTAAGCGTGAAGATATATTGTTGTGGCGAAGGAATTTCAAAGGAAAATTCGGAAGTGGAAGTCGTTTGAGGAATTCGTCCGTTTTCAGATTCTAATTAGGCACGTAAAATATTTTTTTTCACAGCTGCATGCCAGTAGAACTTTCAAGTCATTGCCAAAGTGGCTACACGCAGTTATTTAGCACTGTTATTCCTGTGCCTTAATTTTTAATTTATAAATGAGGTGAGGTTATGTGAAGAAATCAAATATTTGAGTAATTGTTGTAAGCATTCAATCACTTTGTAGCGTACAAAAGGAAAAATATATTACACAGTACACACATCTTTGCATTTAATCTTAACGTGAAAGTGCTACCACATAAGCTACTCAAAACACTGAAAACGGCAAAGTAAAACTTTGCGTAGAAGTTCGTTAACAGGGCACATGTTTGCCACGTGGAAATAAAATAGTGCGACTATTCCTCCAACCACATTCGCCGGCGGAGAATACATTTCCCCGCTTTGTTTACATCTCTTCATAAACTAAGGACGGCGTCGGTATAGGTAGAGTCTGTTTAGTTAACGCGTGTGCACGTCGGCTGCTGCCTTTGACGAACCCTTATAATCGTTTTACAAGACAGACCCTCCTTTTCCCAGTCCGTTCTGCAAGGTTGCCACCTTTCTCGATACGTCATGGGTATCGTACGAGGTTTCGTCAAAATAAAGTATCTTATGTCCATTACTGCGAAACTTCCTTTGTTTTGGCAAATATATATCGTCAAGCTACAATTCTACTGGATTCCATAATAACCCTTATCTTATTCAAAGTGCGGTATTTGAAACCCAGCTCATTTAGGAGGCCGCGCAAAGTGCAATGCCCATAAGGAAAATCACAAATTTCTTGCAAATGTGCAACCGATTCGTCTAAGGTGGGCGCTCTCCCTTTTGCATAGAATCTATAAATTTCTCGACGAATTAAATCGCATGTGAAATTATCTACTTTAGAGAAACGTTTCCTTTTGTTTTCACACTTGATCGGCGACCTTGGTATTCCTTTCGTCACAATATTTCTTACTGTATTTCTGCGAATACCCAGAATTTATCATCAGGTTCATTGCACGACCCCTTACCAAGATTATTTTT
The DNA here is from genome assembly GCA_030765055.1 of Mantis religiosa. Lineage (NCBI taxonomy): Eukaryota > Metazoa > Arthropoda > Insecta > Mantodea > Mantidae > Mantis > Mantis religiosa. The sequence goes on from CM060950.1 coordinate 62,974,403, forward strand.
CAGCACATATTTATATGTGTTCAAAACAAGCGCTTGAATTTTCTTAGGAACAGTTCCCAATATAACTTTGTTTTTGTGGCTTTTCCGGTAATATAACTCGGCCCAGTTATTCACACTATTGTCATCACTGATTATTTTCACGTTACTGAAAGTTATCTACTACTTCATTTGCATTTACCACTGCATTTCCCTCCCACGGTCTCCACATCGTGACACACAACGAATTTCTGCACGTAACGAAACAGATCAACTGGAAGTTGGAACTTTGGCAACCGAGACTCCACGTGGAGTAGACATGCGACTGTCACTTCGAGAAAATCAGGGTTGTTATTGGTCCTCAACGACGGTGTTCCATTTCTGAAGTGTGGCGATAGATTTATGACGGTCATTACTGGGCGGGAGGCTCGGGTTCCTTTAAATCCAAACTGCACATGCGTTAACTAAACAGACTTCAGATGTAGTCTATCAGGTAATGAAGTGGACACCTAACACCTCGAGCCGCTATTGGATCTTTTGTGTATACTCTCCCAGGAGGAACGGATGAGATGAAGGAACCCCATGAACGGAAAAAGTACTGAGCCCCCAAACATTTGCACCTTAAGCATAACAAAGTTTTTGACATGGGAGTGAAATTTTCAAGTTGTTTATTATTTAATTCAAAAGTAGATGTTTAACATCTACCAACGATAACACCATGCAAAGTATTAAACTAAAACTTGTAGTTGACAATACTTAATATGCAGTCCAAAACTTCACTTTCATGCTCGGTTATTGCAAGAGAATAATGTCGCTAATATTTACCAGGTTTAGCGATTCTATATTCGCTTAATCCCTACATCAGCTTGTTACGCATTCATTTAACTTAAATTGTAAATAAACAAATATTTTATTAACAATCCTGTTAATTGCCAGTATTATGTTAGAGATACCGGTATGCCGGAATTTCTGCCGTAGGAACTCGTTTGCTGGTGGTAAAGTGGTTAGACCATTCACCTCTCACCATGGTGTCCCGGATTCGATCCTAGGGATCGTATGTGGCATTTGTGATGGACAGAGTGGATTCTCCGATTTTCACCACCATTTGTTCCACCAACTGCCCCAGCGTCACATTTACTTTCACCCATTTTGCCCTCAGTTCATTACATCTATTTTCTCGCTCTCACACAAGATGTCCCATCCTGTCTACACTCTCTGACACAAAGTAAGTCTGCTCTTCGACAAACATTTGGCCCCAGGAGAGGCTTCATACAAGGAGGTAACCAGAAAAAGGAGTTACGAGTATTATGCATGTCATCGCCATAATGCACATCTAAAAATCATAGATGAGGCCGAGTTTGAAGCCGTAACCTTGGAATCCTTGGACCAGCACTAACCAACTTAGCCAGCCAGACCAACACATAAACAGTAAAATAAAATTGCTGCATTGTGGTCGTAGCTGCAGCCTGAACCACCGTTACGTCTTCAAGGTCACTGTTTCACGTGATAAAGTATGCACGCTGGTGAGAGTTTAGTTGTAGCTGTCAAGTCACTTCAAACGTGGGACTCCTGCACGTGACAACCCCGGCACACGCGAGTCGTGTACTACAACACCGCCTGTGCTAATAAATAATCTGCAACATTCCAACAGCCTTTATTTTGTTTTACATTTGTCTGCTAATTGCATCTCACAGATGTTGCTTCTGAAGTATCATTCTAATTTATAATATTCGAATTCTGTGACCATACCAGTACCACTTGTACATCTGTTACAATAAATTGATTATTTCTGCACATCCTTATCTTGGTTCAAAAGCTCTTACTACTGTCAAGTAGTTTTTTAAATCTTGAATATTGCAATAAGACCATCATTTCCTTGTAAAATGTATAGGGGATATATATCGCGTCCGCAATTTCAGAGGAAATTACCTTTTTATTACTATTATTATTAACTATTAATTATTATTATTACTATTATTATCATCACAACTCTATCCTTAAGGGAAACGGGTGAAATTTCCTAGTGTTTATAAAAAATTGACTTTGGGGGTTCTTGTCAGAAACAAAACTTTAAACATTAACAAATAATATTGTTTCAAAAGGATGCCTTTTATAGTTAACTACAACGCAGATTTTAAATTATATTTTAAACATTTACATCTTTGAAGCCGTTTGATGCAATCAAAATCTATGCCCTCTTGCAAATTTAGCGCAATGAACTTGTGATTTTTCCAGGATGTTCCAAAAACGTGATTAGTGAAACCAAACATGGAATATTTTTATATGTTATGTAGTTCTAAAAATGAAAAGTAAAATATCCAATATATTCTTAAAAAGATCATAATTTTAACGTATATTATATTCATGTCCTTTATTTATCTTAGAGCCGAATGTTAAAAAGATTTATGATTTAAAGATTTAAAAACGAATGGATAGTAATGTAGGATTTTATAAAAAAAAATGTTTGCTAAAACTCCTAGAGGAGGAAAAATTTTGAAAAACCATACGTTTTTAACAAACAACATTAATAACTTAAAACGTCAAGTTCAGGAAATGTTAATTATAATAACTTTATGAATATGCATGTGTGAGCCAAGAATGAAGCTTCTTGCTTAAATCTTACAGAAAATACAAATATTATCCACTTCACCCTTAAGTAATTTATCTGTTTGGATAGGATAGTCTAGCACCACGATCCGCAAGGTGACTTTTACGCATACACCCATAGGAGGAACGGATAAAATGAAGGAATCATGAGCTGCAAGACCGGCCAATGCAGAAGAGAGAAACGTGCAGAGCTCCCTAAGAGTTAGGTATGGCTTCATCAACCGACTGGGAGGTGTTCGGCGACGATCCGTCCAAGCTACTGGATAGTGGCTCATATGCTTCCCTCCAGCGGGAACCAGGGAAAGCTCAGCAACGGAGGATCAAACGGCCAGTCTCTGTTGGATCCCAGAAGTTCCAAACCGCAAGGCTCTGCGCCATTAGCCCACTGTCGAACGATATACAACTCCGGAATCAAAATGTAACGTCAAAGAGGGAGCTAAAATCTGAGATAGGAGAATTGACCATGCTTACCAGAGAAAACTACAAAACCCTATGCTCAGATTGGGTGGCCATTAGGAATCAAACCCGGGACCTCCCGAATGTGAACCTCCTGCGTTACCGCGGAGTGATCTCTGAGTTAACTTCTCTGGTTACATATGTCGAATAGTAGTAGTAGTAGTAATAATAATAATAATAATAATAATAATAATAATAATAATAATAATAATAATAATAATAATAATAATAATAATAATAATAATAATAATAATAATAATAATAATAATAATAATAATAATAATAATAATAATAATAATAATAATAATAATAATAATAATAATAATAATAATAATAATAATAATAATAATAATAATAATAATAATAATAATAATAATAATAATAATAATAATAATAATAATAATAATAATAATAATAATAATAATAATAATAATAATAATAATAATAATAATAATAATAATAATAATAATAATAATAATAATAATAATAATAATAATAATACCAACGCAACCGCAGAGTGAAGAGGTATGATGTCCCTACTAAATATATTTATAGACACAATTAATTTTTCTTAAGAATATAATCTTTATTTCTTAAACAATTTAAAGTACAATCATAAATTCGAGAGAATATTTATGAGAAAACGCTTTATATAGCAGTAAAATTACATCGACTGTTCTTAAACCATTTTATGAATAAGTCGTCTCAATTCGAATAATGGTGGTACAAATATTCTTCCATATTCTTCTTTCAGCATGCGTTTCCGACTCATGAAATACAACACCGTACAGTACACCTTCCCCAGTTTTAGGAAAACAAACTTTAGAAATAACCTGATCATAGAAAGAATTCCTCCCCACATTACAAATTCTAGCAGCGAAATTAAAGGAGAAAATTTTTCATGATTCTTATAACTGAACTGATTTATTTTTTTTTTTAAACTTTTCTGTAATTTTTTTACGGAATTATTTAATCTGCACTTAGAACTGCAAATCTCGTGGTATAATACTTGAAATTGGATTTGATATAAAAGGATAAAAATATGTCATATTCAGGAATGGTCAGCGGTTTTTGCTGCTTTACAGATTCATTTATCCCTCAATTTAAATCTATGTCAGAGACATTTCAAATTGTGTATTCAAAAAAATTGCTCTACGAAGTATAAAATAATTCTGTAAACAGCAGTATGTAAATTTTGTCCATCTTTCAACACATTACTAAAGCGAATAAGACATGACTCCACGGTAACGTGAGAGGCACACATTCCTGGGTTCGATTTCTGATGGACACCTATTCTGACTAAGGACTCCGTGTTGTTTCCTGTTTGGAAATGTAAATACTAGGGGTGATTTCTCTTCTAACCGAATTACATTTCATTCATTTTCTATTATTTCACCTGGCCTTTCACTCTTTAGGAAGACTTAGGAGCGGCGCAATGTCGGCCTATGTTGAACAGATGGCTCAGATGCTTGCTCAGAAAGTTATTTTCGGTTCTGCCATAAGGGAGCCTACTCTGAGCCGCCTTAGATTGATGAGCAGAGGAATGCCTTCTCGAGTAACCGCTGCAGTCTGTTGCCTCCTGTTGTTCTTGGATCTCATCCATTCCTCCTGGGGGTGGTAGCAAAAGACCACTATATCCATTGAGGATGTAGTAGTCCTTTACAAGTCTTAAAACTACAATAATCATCAACTGAGGATTGTATATATTTCTAAGTCCACATCGTTTCCACGGCCGGTTTACAAGTGTCACCGAACGCGTCTCTTTAACTGCGTCCTATTGAATAATGAGAATGTTCACACATTGTGTGTTGTTTCATATGTTTCGTTCATATTCACATAGGGAATTCTTCCTTTTTTCGCAATTGTAATGTGTGCGAAAAATTGAGTCGCTGTCATTAAAGATGCACAGTTAGCCGAGCGGTTATACACATGTAGGAGCCTGCTCTACAAAGTTTCGAAACAAAGACATCATTTTGATTTTCTTTACGGTACACACATTGTATAATCGCTTCCAATTGCTAAGGTTTACTTGACTTTAAAGCATTTATGCTCACAAATAAAAATTGAAACACTCTACTCTGTTTTTAAACCAAATTAAACAAATGTTTTAGTCCTATATGAAAATTCAAATAGAATAAAGATTAACTTAGTATGGGGTGCGTATACCCTCTGTTTCTATTACTGCTCTCATTCTGTGGAGCATGGATGAGATGAAATGCCTAGTGAAATTTTCACGAGAGGATACTTCGGATTATATGCCAGCACAGATTAATGAGCCCGAGTGTTTACACAACCAATATTAAGACATTTTTCTGATAAAATTGCATTTATTTTGCAAACGACAAGAATACGTTATTTGCGTTTTATAGGACAATATGTTTAAAATATTATTATTGATCTTCTGCAAGAAAAACATAAGGCTTGCTATTAGAGTAAGTATAATAAAATGGAACATGGACATCAAGGATTCGAACTCATGTTGTTCTACTTACGTGACACATGCGCTTCACCGCTCGGCTACCATTCATATGGCCAAGCCGCAAAGCATCTCCCTGTCTATCGCATAGATTTGAAATGAAGCTAGAGTGGTATTAAAGCGTGTATTGGAAAAGCTAATTGTTCTTGCAAACTAGCCGTGTGTAGGCTAAATTATGGAAAGGTACAGTCAGACATGCCATAGCCGGGATTATAATCATTGAAATTTCCAGTCTGACTCTACCTTTCCGACGTATATTGTGAACGCAGAGTCATAGAATGCTTCCGATGTTTTCCGAATGGAACTTTGTTTCTGGTAGGTGCCCACTTTTGGTAGCTGCGCACTAGTAGCATAATATCGTAATCGACGCATAAAACCCCTAAATGTTAATTAACTAACCCTACGAATGGGAGGGTAATACTATAAGTGTTATTTTCATTAATGCCAATGCCCTAACTCACAAATTTATAAAACTTGGTTAGTCATCTAATACGAAGTAATTTATTAACCGTCCTTTAACAGAAGGAATTAGATTTATTTAAAATTTGTTTCCGAACGGGTTTAAAAGCTTATCGGTTAGTACTGCCTGGAAGGCGGGGGTCAAGTTCCAACGTTGAATGCATGTTTTGAGAACCTATGCAAGGCGTATTTCGTTAATGGAACATGACATAAACGTAACTGCTACTAAATTAGATTAGATTCTTTTAGGCTTCGTCAGTCTTGATATTAATACAACTGATAATATTGTCACACCCTACATTAGAATAGATTTAATATTTATTAGCTTTGGGGGGGAATCCGTAGCGGTAGAGCTAAACCATCTCAACAAACACTAGTTACACCACGCGGTAGGGTGGACATGTTATTTTACTGATAACTAGCTTACCTGCATGGTGGTGAAAGGTGGAAGGTCCAGCGAAGGAAAACTCACAAATGCATTTTAAAAAGAGGTTTAATAATTCCAGACAACTTACATTCGATGAGGTTTGTGTTCCGGAGGGTTGCTACCAACACATCCTCTCTCTCTGGTGGCGGCTGGTCGTCTGCGGAAGAGGAAACCAACCCCCTCCCCAGCGCAACCAACGAACAAAGATCAGCCAGTGGCGCCAGGTCTGACAACCCATACAGGGTTGCCACACCTCCCCCCGGACCACAAGCTGTTGACCCAGGGTCAACAGAACAATTAATAACAAATGAAAAGAAACTCGCTCGAGTGATGGAACAAAAAAAAATTTGCATACAAACATCACAAACAGTATTACACACATAAATCTTGTCTCTTGACGTTACACATTCGTTTCTTTACTCCAGTGTCTGTCTATAACTTTAATTAAAAAGCCCTCAAAGAAAAATAAATGAAGTTCAGCACTTTTCACCACTACTGCACCAAGCAAAAAAAGTTTCACAACCTGCCTGAACAGTACATTCCATTCCCACTGGTCTCACAAATGTAATAAAAACTTGAAGCTTGCACTGCAGTCACTGATGAATAAAGACCACTGAATTGAGCACAATTGTACTTGCTCTACACTGAATAACAATGTGGGGCATTAATAGTTCTTCTGCCCCCAACACAGGTACGAAGTGACAGCACTAATAGCTGCCAAAGCTCTGACGAACAGTGGTCATAAAGGGCGGACCAGAGCCCGATGACACAAGGCAGTGTGGCAGGTTTAGTACTCCCATGGTGCAAACAGTTCGGCAGGAACAGTGTGGTGCAGCAGGAACGCAGATAAATAGGGCTGGCTTGATACGTATCATCATACTACAACATTATTTCCAAAAATATAAGTGTACGTCAATTACAGAAGACAACTACATCATTAAAAACAAACTTCACTTCTGAACAATAATAAATAATACAAAAAAATTAGGTACACCCCATCTGGGTAGCAAGATACATGATAAAACTAAGATAATTTCCATCACTCGGCAATATATATAGCTTACAAATTTTGACAAGATAAATCAAATAATCTTCACAAAATAATCTTCACAAAAGAATACATAAAACATAGGAATGTCACAATCAAAACTTTACAAAAACCCCTTAGGGTAGAAATAATACAATACACACACAGCACAAAATAATTTGACCTTCCAAAACATTGAATAAAAATATTACAAATTTTCAAAATACCAAAACTTACCATTAGAGGGGTACCCCAAAATATTACACGTGGCCATAAACTTTTTAACAAAACTGACGTGTACACTTAAACAAAAATGAGCTCAGTTTTTCTCTTTGTTTTTACCATTATAATTTCAATCATATTTATTATGTGCGCGCACTACTTAATATCATCAGTACTACTACCTTTCAAATCAACAAAACTACTTACAATCTACTAACATCAACATTTTGCATGCCAACAAAACTACTGTCACATTACTACACCAACAAAAAAAAAAAAAAAAAAAAAAAAATCGTTCTACAACACAATACATAGAACAAAACTGAAAGAAAAATTAAGTTCTGGGGCCTCAAAATTTCACATCCTAGATACACAAAAGAGAAAATATAGTATCATGTCTTAGCCTATTCTAAAACTTTTGTATACATTGAAGGGTACTTTTGCTTTTCAACATAAAACTTAGAATTCAATAAACCATTAAAGCATACTGGTAATCACACAACTCCAAAATATATATCACTCTTAATCCAAAACAATTTTATCAAAATGTTCAAACTATTAGCATCCTGCAATAAAGAGACAAAGTAAACATCTGTACTAGTAATGTGCTATCTCACAAATACCTGGTAACTATGGCGAGGATGACAAACAGAACATCCCCCAGGTCTCAGCTTCATAACAGTCATTCACAAACCTCTCTGTGATTCAGGTTTTCCTCATCATCTTAGCATGCACATTTCAGCACCAATGCTAAACAAAACTCAAAAAATACACTTAATTACTTGCATCGATAAGCACATTTCAGCCATTTTATCGAGCCTAAAACACTGGATTAACGGGCACATTACAGCAACCCCATTAACCAGATAAACTTTACCTCTACATCTTTCACATAATCACACATAATTTCATTCATCCTTCTTATCGAGGTAGCACAGCACTATTCCAGAATGTAAACTTAAAATTAATAAACAAAATTTCAATTTCCTAATCATTGTAAAATTTATCATCAAATGAGGTTATTCAACTCAAAACAGTTATTAGGGAACATATACTTTTAATATCAATTAATTGTGACTTTCAATAATAACAATTGTATGTTCAACTTTTGACATCTAATTCATCAAACATCTATCCAAGTATTGCCATTTGCCAATAATATACATCATATTCCAAAACAAAATAGCTTAGCACACTATACACTAAATCTCAAAATTCTCACTCAGAAAACAAGGGGCAATATACTTTACATACAACCTTTTTACATTTAATGTGACACAAAAGAAAAGCAAAATGCATTTACAGTCTATATGGTCCCTCAGGATCAAAATATGGGAATATCCTAGAAACATGTACTGATTGTTCCTTAACTCTAGGAGCATTTGGTCGACGAACCACATAAGTAACAGGAGTAATTTGTCGAACAATTTCAAAAGGCCCAAAATATCTATGAAGCAATTTGGTACATTTTCCCTTTTTCCTAATTGGAGTAAAAATCTTAACAAGCTGACCTACTGCAAAATGAGTATCTCTATGCTTAGCATCATATCTTTCTTTCTGTTTAATCTGTTGCTGATTAATATTATGGATGGCTACTTCACGAGCTTTCTGAAGCTCTTCCAAAGTTTGCCGAACAAATAAATCATTTGAAGTGGCCTGAAGTTGCACCTGATTTGGTAAGGAAGGTTCACGACCATATATCAAATAGAATGGTGAAAATTTTGTAGTTTCCTGAACAGAAGAATTGTATGAAAAAATCACATATTGCAAAACATTAGACCAATTGCGCTGATTTGAATCCACAAAATGACTAAGACAATTTAGTAAAGTCTGGTTAAATCGTTCAGTAAGGCCGTTGCATGCAGGGTGGTATGAACTAGTAAAATGAGGGGAAACTGACAAAGCTTTCAAGAGTTCCTGGGTTACTTCACTCAGAAAGACACTACCACGATCAGACAGTAACATGGCAGGGGCCCCATGCCTGCAAATAATCTGATGTAAGATGAACTTAGTAACCTGGGGAATGATAGCCAAAGAGAGAGGGGCAGCTTCAACCCACCTAGAAGCATATTCTGTAGCAACTATGATATACTTATGACCCGACGTAGAACGAGGCAAAGGGCCTAACAAATCTATTCCCCAACGTTCTCCAATAAAGTTAACTGGAATAGGCTGCAAAAGACCAGCAGGTTTTTGATTCTTAGGTGCCTTCCTAGACTGACAACTTGGACAAGTTTTCACAAAATGCTCAATATCTTTTTTCATACCTATCCAGTAGTATCTTGAATTAATCTTACTAAAAGTTTTAGAAAAACCTAAATGACCAGATAGTGGATCATCATGACATGAGGACAAAATTTCATGCTTTAACACCTCAGGAATGACTAGTAAATGCAAGGGACCAGTAGAACTCGAATTTTTCCTGTACAAGACATCACTTTTCAAAATATAGGTAGAAGCTTGACGTTGAACCTTAGCAGGAGCAGATTCAGGATCCTTAAGGGCATTAATAATTGGAGTCAGAACTGGATCATCATTTTGTTTCTGAGCAACCTCAACCGGTGATAGCAAACAGGTAATTAGCTCATCAAGTTGTTCAATTTGATGCTCTTCAGGCTGTAACACAGGGAACCTTGACAAAACATCTGCGTCATTATGTTTCTTACCAGATTTATAACATATATCATAATCAAATTCCTGTAACTTTAGACTCCATCGAGCCAACCGGCCTGTCAAATCCTTTAAATTGTTCAGATAACAAAGGGAGTGATGGTCTGAAATAACATGCACTTTATAGCCATACACAAAAGTCCTGAAATGTGTTAAACCAAAAACGATTGCCAAAAGCTCTAACTCTGGTACACTATAATTTCTTTCACATTTTGACAAAGTTCTAGAAGCATATGCAATAGGTCTAAGATTATCATTTACTTTCTGTAGTAAAACACATCCTATTCCTAGACCACTAGCATCAGTGTGTAATTCTGTATAGGCTCCAGGATTATAATGAGCCAACACAGGAGCAGAAACAAGAGAGTTCTTTAACTGCTGGAATGCTGTTTGCTGATCCGGGCCCCAAATAAAACTTTGACTTTTCTTGGTCAGCTGAATCAATGGATGGGCAATGTAAGAGTAATTCTTAATAAATTTCCTGTAGAAATTGAACAAACCCAAAACTTTTCTCACATCTCTAACATTCTTTGGGCGTGGTAGTTCTTTGATCACTGTAACTTTCTCAGAATCTGGGGAAATTCCATCTTTAGATACTTCAAAACCCAATAACTTTATCTTTTCCATAGCAAAGAAACATTTCCCAGGTTTCAGTTTAAAATTATGCATTTCCAAACGTTGAAAAACAGCTTCTAAGTTTTCTAATAATTCTTCAAAAGTTTTGGCAAAAACAACAATATCGTCCAAATATGCTAAAGCTTTCTTAAATTTCAAGTCTCCTAACAATTTCTCAGCAACAAAACTGAAAAATCTTGGTGCATTAGCAAGCCCAAAAGACAAACGTTCAAATTCATACTGCCCTTCATGAGTAACAAATGAGATATACTTTTTACTATTCTCCTCTAAAGGAATTTGAAAGTATGCTGACAACAAATCTAAGGAAGCAAACCATTTAGCTTCTCCAAGGTAACTAAGGAGGTCATCAATAAGAGGCAAGGGAAAGGCTGAGTTTACTGTAACCTTATTCAGTTGACGATAATCTACACAAAACCGCATAGAGCCATCTTTTTTCTTTACCAACACAACAGGTGATGACCAAGGTGACTGAGAATCTCTAATAATACCAGCATTTTTCATTTCCTCTACTTGTTGGGAAATAATCTCTTTCTGCTTATGAGCTACCCTATAGGGTCGTTGCTTAATAGGTTTGTCATCCTTTACCTCTATTTTAAATTCAGCTACATTAGTTGAGCCTAAATCTTGCAATGAAGTGGCAAAAACATGTTCATATTTTAACAACAGATTATGAAGATCTGACTTTTGAGCTTCAGTTAAGTTGGTATTAACATTAAATTCAAACTTTGGAGCGTTCAATGGAGTAACATCCTTAGGTGAAACTGAGTTACTTTGAACAAATGCAACCTCATGAGCATTAGCTAATACAGTTTTAGCAAAAAGTGTTTGAGGAACAGCTGAATTATTATGTACTGGTATCACAAAGTCCTTTGAAGATTTGCAAACTACAGGTGGAATAGAAATATTCTTCTTATGCATAATACTGGTAGAAGGCTCGAACATAACCTCATTTGTAATATCAGCTGAAGGCTGCACTGCCACAAAACAAGTAGTAAGCGGTGGCAATTTAACATCTTTTACAACAGAAACTTTATTAACTATCTGTACCTCATCGTTCAATGGAATCACAGCAATATCTGTAAAGGGACCACCACATGTTGTTTCAAAAGGAATGTGTACCATTTCTCCCTCATGAGTTTGAATCTTAACTTCTGCACAAGAATAATCAATGGTAACTTTATGTGAAGTTAGAAAGTCATTACCCAAAATGAGATTATGTGCCAAGTCTTTTACCACTAACACATCTTCCTGAAAAACAAAGTCATTAATTTGAAATTTCAAATTTGTTTGATAAGGCGCATCTAATAACTTGTTACCAGCGGTTTTAAGCAAAATCTCGACAGGTTTCATTTTAGAAATGTCATTGATATGAGCTGCATTCACAATGCTAACTGCAGTTCCTGTATCCAACAAAATTGGAAGTTTTGACTCCCCAATGGACCCCAAAATTTGCAAAATTTGACCTGGAAGAGAAACAACATTAGACACAGGTGAACTTACTTTGGGTACCTCTAGGTTATGTCGTTGGAGGCTGGGCCTCTCGAGTTTTTTGAACCAGATGGTGAAGTCCAGCAATTACGTGCCATATGACCACGCTTGTTGCAATTGTAACACACAATAGGTGCCTGTTGTCTCCTTTCATGATATCTTGGAGGCTTAAGTGGAGGTGGCTGCACAGTAGATGCAGCAGCAGTGAATTGAGACTGAAGCTGTTGCATTTGGGTAGCAAGTTTAGTGACCTGTTCACTCAATGTGGAAACAACATTAATAACTGGTTCAGAGTGATTTACACTTTCAAACCGTGATAAAACAGGTGCAGATGACACAGGTGGAGAAGTGTAAGTTGCTGTTTGTGCTTGTACTAAATGTTGTCTATGTTGCACATAAAAATTAGCTTTATCAATGCTTTTAATAATTTGTAAAACCTCCTCAACTGTTTGTGGATTTAATGGGAGCAAAGCTTGCACATACTGAGGTTTCAATCCTTTCACTAAGTTTTTTACCTGCTCCATTTGTGTCATTGCAGCGTTAACTTGGTCACACAAGGATAATACATCATAAATGTAATCTAATACAGGTTCATTTTCTAATTGTACCCTCTGCCTAAGTTTAATTTCCAACAATTCATCTTGATTGGACATTTGAAAAGCTGCCAAAAACTGTTGAGTTAGAAAATGCCAATCATGCTCAGGGTGTCTATGGCAAAAAGTTCGGTACCACAGTGCTGCTGTGTCTCGCAAGTAACATGGGAAAAACTTCAACTTTTGTACATCTGACCAACCATTTGCTGTAGAAACTAAGTTAAATTTTCTCAAAAATTCTGAAGGAGATATCAGTGCTATCCTGTCAAAACAGGGTGGATCAATAAAAGGCCGAGAAATTTGCATTGTCTGAGTCTGATTAACATTAGGTGCCATGGATACTTCTAAATTACTAGGTACATGTGCACTTTGATTAGCTAAAGCAGAAGTCGAAGCTATTACATCATGTGAATCCATTGTAACTGGCACATTGGATGATTGCCGCGTTTTCTTAGGCATTTTGACTTACTTTTAAGTAACACTGGACACCAGAATAAAATAAGCAGAATTACCAACTGGAATGAACACAAAAATGAAGTGCATCCTTCACAAAAACACCAAAAAAGAAACTATTTACTTTGAATTTTACTGCCAAAACTCACACAGCGTCCCTTGAAAATCAACACGTGACCACGTGGTGTCCATTATCAATTTCCATGTAGTTATAAAAAAAAATTTAGCACAATATTATGAAATAAGTTTACTATTGAAGAAATCAAATAAAAAACAGACCAAAAGTTAAAGGATTACGAGACGATGACCAGATTAGAATTTCTAACTAATTGAACACCACGCGGTCGGCCATGTTTCCTCCATCTTTCACCACCGTATACATTCAAATTTTTTTCATAAAAACCGGACTAAAGCAAGGAGAAAAAAAAATTTTGAGATCTTACCCGCGTCTCCACCAATATGTCACACCCTACATTAGAATAGATTTAATATTTATTAGCTTTGGGGGGGAATCCGTAGCGGTAGAGCTAAACCATCTCAACAAACACTAGTTACACCACGCGGTAGGGTGGACATGTTATTTTACTGATAACTAGCTTACCTGCATGGTGGTGAAAGGTGGAAGGTCCAGCGAAGGAAAACTCACAAATGCATTTTAAAAAGAGGTTTAATAATTCCAGACAACTTACATTCGATGAGGTTTGTGTTCCGGAGGGTTGCTACCAACACATCCTCTCTCTCTGGTGGCGGCTGGTCGTCTGCGGAAGAGGAAACCAACCCCCTCCCCAGCGCAACCAACGAACAAAGATCAGCCAGTGGCGCCAGGTCTGACAACCCATACAGGGTTGCCACAATATTTCTTAACTAATATTTACATCTCCAGTCAATACATATAAACTACTTACAAATGTACAAGATCATTTACAGAATGCATTGCCTAACTTCATTACAAATGTCTAACATCATACTATATTTATTTACAAGTGTGCAAGATCAGGTAGACTAGACTCTGCCTACAACTCATCAATCCTATACAATCTCATACAGTCCTATTAATTAGATAACTTTTTAACATTTTCTTGAAGGGATTGCCTTGCATTGATTTTATGCATTCAAGAAGTTTATTAAATAGTACAGCGTCTCTGATATAGGGATCTCTGCTTGTTGCCGCTTTTGTTGTGCATATCCTATGCTATATATTTACACCCCTGGTATTGTAAGTATAATATTATTTATTCTGATTAATTCCATTCCCCCCTCCCTTTTAACTAGAAATATCAGTTTATAAACATATAGTGCTACAGCTGTTACAATGTTTTCTTTTTTAAACAGTTCTCTTACAGAATTGTAACTTTTTAAATTATATATATATATATACCTTAAGCATTTTTAATTACTAATATTCTATTCAAATTTGTTATAGATGCCCCTCCCGCCAGATTTCAATTCCATATTCAATGAGCGAATGTATCACACCATTGTAGGTATACTGGTTGTCTAGATGATTTGTCAACTTTCTAAGTAGATATAGTCGAGAGTTTAGTTTCTTGCAGAGATCATCAATATGTTCATTATAATTCAGTTTTTTATCCACAGTAATCCATAAAAATTTGGTGCTATTTACTTGCTCAATTTGCATACCTTCGTACTGTATTAAATTCAAAGTATATGTTCACTAAATTTTTAAACATACGAACGCATTAAAATTTACATTCAGATCATTAGACAAAATATTATAGTATTAATAATATGTAAAATACACTGCATATAGTATATATAACAAAACACAACAGGAAACTTCTTGTACATACACAGATTAGTACATACAATCAGAACCATTCTATTTCACAAAACCAATGTTGTTACACTGAACGAAACTAAACATTCTGAGGTTTTGAAAAGCATATGATTTACGTTTATTGCTTAAAACTTGTTTAAACCAAGAAAATGTTATCTCTGCGTCACATGACGTCTTAGGGACAAATGTAAAGAATTTTACATCCTTATACTTGGTATTATTTAATACTGGACCTTTACTTTTCTTATTGGAATTTAAAATATATTTCATTTCACACATTTCAGTAAAGCCAGGATTCTTCTGAATCACACTTTGAAGTTTTTGTTGTATGTGATCTGTAACAGTTCCCTCGGCAGTGCTTATTCTTTCGCAGACTTTGTGTAACCTGTCAAGAGCTTCAGACATTTCACAGTCAGACTTTTCGAGATAGGTAATTGACTGTGGTAAGGTACTCTGCGGACCCTTAGCACTCGTGGTACCTCTGACGTTACTAGAGGAACCTCGGGCCGAACAGCCGAGCCCCTCCCGAATGGAAGTTGTTCGGATTGGGTTGGACTCGAGGGGGCAGTGTGTTCCCGAAACCCACGGGTAAATGGGTACTTTCGGCCAGGCTAGGGCCGCCCGGAGGGGGTAGAGGGTTGCCTCAATAGTCCCGGGTGCTAGCCTGCAGAGATAGTAGAGGGTGTGCTAGATCACCTTCGGCCCCACCGAGGTTATCGGTAGTCTTCCCTGCGGGGTTGACGCGCGTAAGTGGCGTATCCACTTCCATCCCGTCTTGACGTTGTGCTCAAGCGGGGGGGGGGGGCTTTTTAGTCAGTCAGTGATACTATACAGGTTTTAACTGCATTCTAGTCTAAAATGGTAAATGTGATAAAGAATCCTACACTAAAAATCCTCAACCAGGATCAAACATTAAACTTGCAAGTATAAGTTCTTCCCAGAACATTGGAATATAAACTCCTTACATAAGTCAACAGGGATAGATCCAAAATGTTGGCATATAAGTCCATTGGGATCAATTCCAAAATACTGGAGTATAATTTCCTGTCGCACATTCACACATAAGTCCATCGAGATCAATCCTAGAATATTAGAATATAAGTTCCTCCCAAAACATTGACACGTAAATCCATAGAGATCTATCATAAAATATTGGAATATAAGTCCCTCTCACAACATTGACAGATGTTCATCGGGATCAGTCCCAGAATATTCAAATATAAGTCCCTCCCAAAACATTGACAATACCTCCATTGGAATCAATCGCAAAATATTGGAATGTAAGTTCCTCTCACAACATTAACACATAAGTCCGTCGGAATTAATTACAGGATATTGGAATGTAAGTTCCTCTCACAACATTGACGCATGAGTCCACCGGGATCAATCCTAGAATGATGGAATACAACATCCTCCCAAAACAATACAGTACAACCACAAGAATCAATCCCATAATATTGGAGTAGAAGTTCCTCTCACAACCTTGCCACATAAGTCGTCATGGATCACTCCAAAACATTGGTAGGAATATAGCTCCAACGTAATCGATCCCAGAATATTGGAATGTAAGTTCTCTCAAAATATTGATACATATGTTAGTTGACTGAGATCACTCTAAAACATTGGTATATGGGCCCACCGAGCATTCCCAAATCATCGGTGTATAATTATTCTCCTAGGATATTCCCAAATCACTGTTATTGTGTACGTAAGTTTACCAGAATACTATCAAAACGTTGGCATTGTATAAGTCCAACAGAACAGTCCCAATGGTCCAAATCGGACCATTACGGTCCGATACAGAAATTATGGGTCCATTGAATAAATTAGAACTTACCTATATAAAATTGGATATGAATATTTTGTGAAGTTGTGTTAAATGTAAAGCGGTTTTTAGGTTTGGAAATAGATTATATGTGTATTTTGACTCGAGATAAAATGACGTTAAGTAAGCTGATTAGCGACGGCTGGTTTTCAGGTAAATTGGTAGAAGTAGTTGGAACGGTTACGCAAGCAAGAGGGGAAGGTGGCTATCGAGGGTTGTCAGATAAGTATGGCAGGCTAGCTTGCGATTCTTGGAATGTAAGGTAAGATTTCTCAGAAATTTATAAAGGGACTTTGGGTTGTATAGCTGCAAATTTCAGAAAAGTACAAATGATGTACCAACATCGGATTAGAAGCTAGAAGTGGAGGTCTTAGAGACATTACCAAAGGGGAGGTTATTAGGAGAAATTGGAGTTTAATAGTACATTCTATGCATAATCTAAGACACTTCTGGTCTGATCAACAAGCGGGAGGCTCAGACGATTTCGTCTGTGGCCCGCATTCGGGAGGCCCGGGTTCGATTCCCGTGGCCGACCTACCTATTCCATGGGTTTTCTCGGGGGTCTCCGGGTCGCTAGACGAATCCTGGGTAGGTTAATTACATCCCCCGAATTCCCTGTCCCTCCATCTCATCTCCATTATCATTTCACATAATCTCTCAACTGGTGGTCTCTTTCAGGGTAGAAGTGTCGGTGGGTATCACGGCGGTGCATGGCAGGATGATATGCTCTGAGGTAAACTAATTCCTCCTCCGGTAGGTCGGTTGCCGCTCTCCACTCCTCTGCTGGTACCATTTCGAGACCGCCAGCCATGGACCTTTCGGGCTGGGACCACCTGCTGGGAAATTTGGGGCTCGTTGCCGTCTCGCAATAGGGGAGCGTGTCCGTTGTCCTGGCCTGTCGGGGGAAGTCTCTAAGTAAACTGTGGGAACCCTGCCTTCTGCACTGTCGTGGTTCCTTGGGATGGCCGCCCTCTGTCTCCCCTTGCCTCATCCTTCCTCTCGGGAATTTAGCCCAGAGGTTCTACTCCCATTACTCCTGAACCCGTAGGAACTGGACCCGGGCCTCCTTCAACCAGGGAGTATCCGAGCTGTCCCAAAGGGCGCTTGGCGTCCTCCGAGGTGCTTTCCATAGGGCAAGACCTAGAGACTAACAAGCCCCCCATCTGGTCCTATGGACTCAAGACGGGATGGAAGTGGATACGCCACTTACGCGCGTCAACACTCAAGGTGAAGACTACCGAAAAACCTCGGTGGGGCCGCCTGGTGATCTAGCACACCTTCTACTAGCTTTGCAGGCTAGTACCCGGGACACTTAATGGCTTCCCTCAACCCCGTCCGAAGACGTACCCGATTCCCACGAGTTTCGGGAACACACTGCCCCCTCGAGTCCATCCCAATCCGAACAACTCCCGAAGGAGGGGCTCGGCTGTTCGGCCCGAGGTTCCTCTAGTAACGTCAGAGGTACCACGAGTGCTAAGGGTCCGCAGCGCCCGCACTTTGGCAGCTGAAAGGGACGGATCCCTTCCCCTACGGGGCCTCTCGGGAGTGCCCCACTTGGGGACAGAGGCACAATGGACCCAGCAAAAAGGTCTAAGTGCCGAATCCCCTCCGTAGTGAAACCTAATCCTAATGGTCGCTGGTGGAACAAGATGTAGCTGATAGAAAGATTAGGCGTCATTCCTACCTCAATAGCAGAACCGGCTGTTATCGCCTGGTAGAGGAACCAAATACTTTAATACCGGACATTCATGTAGCCCCATTGGTTGGCAACTTCTCCGCTAAAGCGAAGACTTCATTAAGGGTTTCGAAGTCAGAACCGGTGTCATCCTTTCTTTGAATAATACACACCCACGCATATCCTGAGATACATTTCTCATAACTTGAACAGATAGCCGGAATTAACGACACGAGGAAGAGAATGTCAAGACCGTGAAGCAACATTACAGCTTCAAAATTGGAGCAGCATCGCGGCACAGTCTCAAATCATTGGTACTGTACAAGCCCACCGTAGTACTCCCAAAACATGGTACTGTATGAATTCACCAGGGTACTTCCACGTCACTAAAAGGTTACTCCAAAATCATTGCTATATTTGTTCAGAAGGTGCTTCTAAATCACTTGTATTGTATAAGTCCATAGTAGCACTCTCAAATCATTATTGTACAAGACTGCCAGGGTACTCCCAAGTCATTGGCATGGTATAGGTCCACCAGGCCCTCCCAAACGGCACGCATAAATTTCAAACCCATTTACTTCTCATACATCCTGTGCGCCGAAAATATTAGTATACATTATGATACAGTTTAGTTCCATCAGATACCTCCACAAGCGACTAAATAAAGTATTTCATAATTATAAAAACCGTATTGTCGCAGTGCGTCCTTATTAGCTGTTCTGAAACAGGTAATTAATATAATGACGAGAGAAACATGCAACGTTCTGCAGGTATTATACTGGTCAGAATATGTTTCAAGGCTAGCACAATGCATATGCGGACAAGCCCTAGTTAGCCATGTGACGGCCTTCAGCCAATAACTGTGCTTTGACAGTGAAAGGCAGCGTGACTTCACAAGGTTAACGCCGAGGTACATCTTTTCTTGGCTGAATACGTTCAGGAAATCAGAGTACAATCTTCCAGGAATGTGAGCATGTTTAATGCAATCACATCTGCTTTACTTCGAGGATATATTATTGAAATATCTGCTCTTAAGATGTAACTTAAAAACTTCTAAAGCTTACCCAATACCACAGCATCAATAATGTCAAGTTTCCATTATTGTTATAAATCTGCACGAATCAGTTTGCTCACTAAATTTCACTGATATTAGCAACGCCCGCCTCGGTAGCGTGGTGGTAGCATGTCTGCTTCACGTTCAAGGGGTCTCGAGTTCGAATGTCGGACAGGATGAGTTAAGAGTTATAATTATTATAATTATTATCATCATCATTATCATTATTATTTATAGACTCCCTTTATTTATCGCTGTTCTCGGCGTCCCATTCTCTGGTTCAAACCCGGCGGAGGGCGATGGATTATTTCGAGCGTTAATATCCTTAATATGGCTTACCGGTTAGTATGGTGGTCCGGTAGTAGTTTTGGTCTCTCTCTTATATTTTTTTCCAGTTGTACAAATTTCAATGGCAATAATGAACTTCGCAGACTAATTTACAGAACATTTAAGGTAAAATATTTATTTAATCGAATAATATCTTTTAATATGATATTTTAATCAAAATAGCTGAGATCATTTTTGAAAGAGTGATAACAAAAATTTGTCCCTAACAATTTCACCTAACATCCCAAAGATCCTGGATTAAGCATGACGTTTGACAAATATTCCAGTTTTTATATTTAATTTGGTTACAGACACAAATATATATATATATATATACACACACACACACACACACACACACACACACACACACACACACACACATACAGGCCTTTACCGCCGTTTTAGTTTAGGCAACAGAGAAACGTCCGCTTCTGGTGAATTCGAAATCGAAAGTTTACCTGAATTCTCACTTAAGAACACCCCTCAGCTACTGAACAAGTGCCTTCAGGTAATGAATCCCTATCAGGGTCTCAAGTGTCATATGTGTGTAGGATTGGGGACCTTGGTAAATATTGTTCATTATTATATACTATGATTACCTAATGAGGCAGCACAACTAGAGTCTGTAGCGTAGATGGTAACGTGTCTCCCTCACGTTCAAGAGGTCCCGAGTTCGACTCTCGGTCAGGGTGAGTTACCTGGATAAGTTTTTTCTGGGGTGTTCCCTTATCCTTCAAGACGAATGTCGGGTAACTCTAAGCTCTATGGATCATGGGCTCATTTAACATCATATCACCCAATTCATTAATCGTCCGATATGATTTAACGTTGGAGGAATTACAAAAACAAAAAACAAAATAGTAGCAACACGCTTTATGCCTAAATTTTATTTGGATGGCATGAATTATCAATAAATAGATCACAACTTTTGGACTATTATTTTTGGACTTTTCAGTAAGAACCAGAGAAGAATGAACTCAAATAGCCACATTCAGTTCTACCTGAAAAATAAAACAAATGCTTTCCGAAAACGTTCTACAAGATAGAAAATTGATTAAAATGTTTTCAAACCAGCCGTCATCTATACGTACTAGGAAAATATTTTTCATCTCCAGAATCTGAGAATGTAATACTATTATGTTACAAGAGAATATACTCGTACATGTTTATAAAAGTATTTGACTCATCAGTTCAGCAAAATATATAAAGCTGTCGATTAAAAGGTGATTCTATTTTGGTCTTTCTGCAAAGTGCAGACCTCGTTAAAGCATAAACTGTAAATTATGCAATGTGAACTTAACCATTTCCGATATATTTCTTGTTATTAGTTTGAATTTTCAATTAATCTTTAAACTGCAAATTGCTATTCTTTTCTTTCCAAAATTCTTAACTCACGTATTTCATAGATATACGACAGCTTCTTTATAATATACAGCACGATTTTTCTACCCACTTAAGAGTGTGAGTAGGTACCTCTTGTTATACACAGGAACAGCAGTTTATTTCTTATAAGGACCAAAATTTCAATTCAAACATTCAAGCGAATACTTCTAAAGCAGTTCCTAACTAAATCATTTTAAATGGGTACCATATTTCAACCAGATTTGTATTATTTCAGCAGGAATTCTGAGTCAATTCATAAAATATTCCTTCTTCTGTGATAATTTAAATATGCTTAACGCTATTGAGTTTCCTTCCGAAACAAAACAAACTAAAATTAATTTTAAACCAAGTTGATTATGAATTGATTTTAGGATGTGATATTATACGTTCAGAAAAAGTTCTCTAGGAACGAGAGAGTTTCTGTATCAACATTCCTTCAGAGGTGACGAGAGGAAACACTATTCCAGTATGTCTCGAAAACAACGTAAGACAAATATTTTCAAGAAAATGTTTAAGTTATATTTCATGTCTACAGCATCCGTAATCTCTTCACTAACATTAGTCAGTATTGATGTTTACATAATTATTCTCCTGGAAACAAAGCGATTATACGATCATCAAGAACACCAAAACTCGTTTTAAGATTCAGGATAAGTATAGACTGCCATTTCCTACAAATGATTTTATTTCCTTTTCCTCGCACTAGTTTAATATTCGAATAGGTTGCTTCAGTTTACAGTAATAAGTTGTCTATGGCTTTTCCTTCGCCAGTTACATCACAGAAGCCAAGGAACTGCAGATAAGCGGTGTCTGTTAGGGAACCTGTGAGGAAACAATGTGTCTAATTTTGCAAGTCACGGAAAGCAGGAAAAATGCAGAAAGAGCATTCTTTGTGCTATAAAATTATTTTCTGAAGGGCGGGATTTATTTTTCCGATAATCATTATAACAGGTGTAGCGGAAGCTACATATTGGAGAATATCAGAGCTTAATGAGTGTTGAACTTATTTTACAAATAAATATAGCAATGAACGTTTAGTGTAGTGAATAATCCAACACTGTAGTTTATTCTTATTGGCCCATTAAACACAAACACACAAAGTAGTAGGTATACCTCCTCGGCAACGAGTGAGGCTCGCATTCTAGAGATCACTGTTGGTCTTAGTCGATTGCTCACTCAGGCCTTGAGTAGGCGAGTACTGGAGTGTTCTTTCAGCTGAAATAATTTCCGTTTCATTCTATTTCCTTCTCATGTTTTATGTTTCTAGATTTCGTGACGTATGGCGGTGCCGAACAGATGACACGTATGCTTGCTCAAAGGGAACAGCATTCGCTGGGGACACTAAAGGGTTGCCTGGTTGACGGGTCGTTCCCTCTTTGAGCAGCTACAGTAATGGGACGGGTATTCGAGCCTGAAACTGTTACGAACTTCTGTGCATCTCTGCAGACGGTAGTCTCTTGTAGTTCCCTCACTTCACCCCTTCCTTTTAGTGATTAAATCGCAATAAATCTCCCGTAAGTGGCAATGATCGAGGTGTTCCTGCCGTTGCATACTATACCAGGTAGTAAATGTATCTGCAACGCCAAATTTTAGTTACTTTTGTGCTCGCTTTTAATAGAAACCAGATGAAGACTTCCGTATATTAGCCAAAGAAAATAGCAATTAATGTGCATCCCAAATGCCAGCAAATATTTGAATGGAACCTTTAAAAACCATCCAGCAGAAATGTAACATGCCCTCTTTAGATTCAGAAACTGAAGTTCAGTACTTGATAAGTCCTGTTAATAAGTGGTTGTACCTGTACATGTACATGTACCTGTACTTGTTATGTAGCCACGCCATGGCTGAGTGGTTAGAACGCTTGGCTCTCACCAAGGCGGCCCGAGTTCGATCCCAGGCGACCGCAAAATGCGATTTGCGATGTACAAAGGGCGCTGGCGTTGGAATGGGTGTTCTCTGGGTCCTACTATTTCCCCCGTCAGCATTCCATCAATTGCCCCATCATCATCTTTCCTATCATTCGTCTCGCCCTCATATATTTGATCCATTTCCTTCACCTTCACACCAGGCAATAGGGCTGATCACCTATCCTTGTTTTCTATCGGATCCCCAAAGCTTCGGTTCCTCAGGCCCGACTTAAAAGGGATAGAGGAACAAGAATCCCCTAATTGGTGGTACAATTAGGGATGTTAAAGAAAATTATTATTATTATTATTATTATTATTATTATTATTATTATTATTATTATTATTATTATTATTATTATTATTATTATTATTAATTATTATTATTATTAATTATTATTAATTATTATTATTATTATTATTATTATTATTATTATTATTATTATTATTATTATTATTATTATTATTATTATTATTATTATTATTATTATTATTATTACTATTACTATTACTATTACTATTACTATTACTATTACTATTATTATTATTATTATTATTATTATTATTATTATTATTATTATTATTATTATTATTATTATTATTATTATTATTATTATTATTATTATTATTATTATAATTACAATAATAGTAATAATAACAACTATTATTATCATCATTATTATTTATGGACTCCCTTTATTTTCGCTGTTATCGGCATCCCATTCTCTGGTTCCCGAGATCGTCGGTTCAAACCCGGCGGAGGGCGATGGATTTTTTCGAACGTTAATATCCTTAGTATGGTGGTCCGGTATAGCACAGTGCTTTGGTCTTTCTCTTATATTTTTTCCAGTTGTACAAATGTCAATGGCAATAAAGAACTTCGCGGACTAATTTACAGAACATTTAAGGTAAAATATTTATTTAATCGAACAGTACCTTATAATATATTTTAACCAAAATCGCTGAGATCATTTTTGTAAGAGTGATAACAAAAATTTGTCCCTAACAATTTCACCCAACATCCTAAAGATCCTGGACTTAAGCATGACGTTTTACAAATATTCCAGTTTTTATATTTAATTTGCTTACAGACACTAATATATATACACACATACAGGCCTTTACCGCCGTTTTAGTTTAGGCAATAGAGAAACGTCCGCTTCTGGTGAATTCGAAATCGAAAGTTTATCTGAATTCTCACTTAAGAACACCCCTCAGCTACTGAAAAAGTGCCTTCAGGTAATGAACCCCTATCAGGCTCTCAAGTGGCATATGTGTGTAGGATTGTGGACCTTGGAAAATATTGTTCATTATTATACTATTATTGCCTAATGAGGCAGCACAACTAGAGTCAAAAGGTCATTCAACTAAGGTCAGATTTATCTTAAGGGTACTGAAATATTTATATAGAATAGCCAATTTGGAGGAAAGCAATATTATTAAGGAATATTTTCTTATGCAAATGAGAAGCAAATGGGAAGGGTAAAAAAGTAAGGGAATTGCTGAAACAGATAGGTATGAGATATTTTGGAAGAATGGGGAGTATTGTTATAGAGGCTTTCGGAAATAAGTAAAATTAAGTTTAGAAGGCATTGATAAATCAAGTTATTTTTGATAGTACAAGGGAGAAAAACTCGTTGAGAAAATATAGGGAAATGAAAACAATATGGGGGAGGGAAAAGTACATAGATGTATGTAATAACCTACGCATTGACCGAGCGGGATGGCTCATGCGGTTTCGTATGTGGCCCGAATTCGATTCCAGTGGCCGAACTACCTAACTCATGGGTTTTTCGGGGGTTTCCCGGGTCACTAGGCGAATGCTGGGAAGGTTAATTACATCTTCCGAATTTCCTGTCCCTCCATTTCATCTTCATTATCATTTCATAACATCTCCCATCTGGTGGTGTCTTTCAGGGTAGAAGTGTCGGCGGGATTCTCGGCGGTGCATGGTAGGATGACATGTTCTGAGTGAACCACTTCCTCCTCCGGCAGGTCGGTTGCTGGTCTTCGAACCACATTACGGGGGAATGTCCGTTGTCCTGGCCTGCCGGGGGAAGCTTTTCATCTAAGTAAAATGTAGGGACACTGCTCTCTGCACTATAGTGGCTCCTTGGAACGGCCACCCAGTCTCCTACCGCCCCATCCTTCCTCCCGGGGATACCCAACTTAGGGGCATAAGGTACAATCGACCAAGACTGGTCGCAGTGCCGAATCCCCTCTGAAAAACAATAGCCTAGGCAAGAAGGATTTGCTTGGGCGAGGACAGGAGTTAGAAATCTGAAAGGTATTAGATATGATAAGGTTGAAGGGAAATGCCAAATGTGTGGGGAAGATGATATAGACTGGCATCGTATACTAAACTGTAAACAAAGGTATGGAGAGAACAAATTTGGCATAAAAATGGAATAGTTTTAAGGAGGGGGGAGCTATTATTAATTAGGAAAATGTTATGTGTAAAAGGAGAAAATAATGTAAGAAATGTAGATGATTACTTGGGAAAGTCAGAGAGAAATGGTTAAAAATAATTAAGAATAATCAACAAGTAAGGTTGGAGAAACGTTAACAAGGGATATAAG
The DNA here is from genome assembly GCA_030765055.1 of Mantis religiosa. Taxonomy (NCBI): domain Eukaryota; kingdom Metazoa; phylum Arthropoda; class Insecta; order Mantodea; family Mantidae; genus Mantis; species Mantis religiosa. The sequence goes on from CM060950.1 coordinate 63,000,441, forward strand.
AGAGCACAGGGTCATCAATGCACGGACAGTCAGGGGTTGGGTGTATTGAGACCGAAATTTAAGGCAAGCAGGCAGGAAGGGTATACATTGGGTGGGAATAAGAAAAAGTTTGTTGATATGTGATAGGAATGTTGTTAATGTAATGTATTATTGAATATATGTATATATGAAGAAAGATGAGAAATGAATATTCATATCTATTATCATCATCTTCTTCAACATGCCAGATAACCCAGACTTAAGCAGAAACAAGAAAAGGAGTGTACAGCACTTAAGATGGTGTGGTCCTTTCTGCTTCTAACCTGAAGGAAGGGTGACGGAGGAGATCCGAAAGTGACGACGTGCGTATCTTATATGGGGTCCTAGAGCCCAGGGAGGTCTTTCCAGAAGGCAGTCCAATCATGCCAGGGATAAACCTGTCCAAAGTGCACATCCACTTTCCAACTAGAACATTCCGAACGACGTCGCTCGTCCTTCAGTTCTAAAACTGATGCTATAAAATTATGGGGACAGGAAACTCCGTGGCAGAAGAGGAACCACCAAAGCATCTGCCTCCTGTTCCGCAGAAACCACGAAGCATCCCGCAGGAATCTAACTCGGGAATTCTCTAGGGATCTTGCTAGGTATGCAGAAGCAGGGCAGGTAGCAATTGCACAATTCCTCAGCGCAGTAAGGAGAAGGAGTCATTAAGAACACAATATACTCCACGATATTTTCTGTAGCTCATCGCTGCTAGTTATGTTGTGTTCTTAATGCAAAAGAATTCTTCCCACAGTTTCACTTTCTGGAAATTAGGTACACTTTTCCTTAGAAACTATTTAAGACAATGACTTCAAACTAAGCTGATGTATACAGAAATATATACCAAGGCGTGTTTTCAAATTTAGACAAGAATTTTAAGTATTAACATTTATAACAGGAAGTCAAAGTAGTGCTTTTGAGATTAGAATGTTAACCAAAACTGTGCTGAAACAAGAATAGTCTTGAATAATCCCAAAGAGAAAAGCAATTCCTGAGATGACGGTGCATTACAGAAAACAGACCACCACCAGATCGTTTGGGAAAAGCTTTGATAAGGTAAATTGAATTCCAAATTTTCAAATCCACGCGTTTCTTTTACGTTTCATATTCATCCTCGCCAACTATTGGTAATGTACGATATGTATGTTTGTAGTGTTTAACGCCCGCTTTTACTACATACGGCACGGCAGGCGATGACACTGATGATACATGAGATGAAGATGGAGCACCGGTGGAATGAGATGCCGGGGGAAAACCGGAGATCCCGGAGAAAACCCGCCCCAATGCCATGTTGTCCACCACAAATCTCACTTTGCGGTCGCCTGGGATCGAACCCGGGCCGCCTTGGTGAGAGCCAAGTGGTCTAACCACTGAGCCACGGCGCGGCCAACTATTGGTAAGAAGTTCGCTTTACAGTAAAACCTCTCTAAAACGAAACGCGAGCTCTCCGGCATTTATTTTCCGTTAACACAGGTTTCCAACTTACATAGGGTTATGTTTGAATACAAAGAAATTACGAAATAGTCGCAAAAGTTTACAGTGAAGGAATTATATAGAATGCAGTGTAAATAATAATAGGCTGATATGTATTCTGTACTATATTTTCAACTTAGTAGAATAATTACTGTTTATCGCCTAGTATCTCTGTCAGTTTTCAATTTTCCCTTTCCTATCTGCAACTGTCTGCATATCAACATCATTTACTCCACACACAGCATTCAAAACTATGTTATGGCGATGTTTGAAACTTTCGAGTCATTCATTGGAAGCTCTGAAACTGTCTTTGCCTAATTTTCTTTCCGTCTCTAAAGATCGAGTCTCAAGGAACGGTCCAGAAATGAGAATTTCATTAGCACGCGCACTAACAAACCACTCGAGCACAGCGCAATTTAGGTCATCCTCTGCAGATTTTGTGATGCGTCTCACATGCCCTGCTGTTCCCTTTAACCACTCGTCTTTAATTTTTTTTTCTTTCAAAATTTTATAAATCTTATTTTTTTCCACTTTAAACAAACAGTTGATTCTGGACGTTTGTTTTCCGTTCGTGTTCTCCAATAACCTTATTTTATTCTTCCAGTGATAATGATTATGTTTAGAACACATTTTACACAATTTGTGCACACAAATTATTTTTTTAAAAAATCACCAAAGTTCAGTTTTCTTCTACTCGTACTTGATCATGTTTAAGAACGACACTGAGATTGAAGACACTGCAAAACAGTTGTACCCTTTCCATGTGTGTTAGAAGAGAGTTGAGAGAGCCCAAGATTTGTTTTTCCTATTCCTCGAAGGATTAGTTTAATGTATGGTTCATGGAACTTCGGTGCAAGTGCATTGCCCTCAAAATCATTGTACTTTTAAAATACCTATGTTGTAACCCATTACACATAAAGAATCCGTTTTAATCAGGTTCTTTACGTAAACGGTACCTAAAAATATTTCCGCTTCCGCGTCAGGCAGTTTTCCAGCCTTTTTTTTTTTTTTTATTTTTTATTTTTTATTTTTTATTTTTTACATGGGACTTAGTTACGTTCCAAAATGTTTCCCTTTTTCCAGGTTTCCAGCATATAAGGGATCCATTTTCGGCAGGTTTTACTGTATTTTATGTTCCAGTGTATCTGCCCTAGGATAAATATCGTGAAAAACACATGTTAAGGGAAAGCTTTGAGCTTCTGATTAATGGGATTATATTTACATCCAATACTGCTACCTTTGTCTTTCATTGCAAAGAGGAACAAGTTACATTTTACGTTATATCAGGTTTTGTTGACCTTTTAGATACTAATGGATAGCACATTTTGCAATTGTTATCCATGCAATATAGCATACGAATCACTTTTTTACTTAAAAAGCATGCATATAATTTTAGTTCATAGCTTAATCCTCTGTAATGAAAAACAAATTATTATTGGATAATTATTCAGTTTAAAAGAAAAACAACTATCATATTTAAAATGCAGAGTTTTCTAAATGACTCCTAATTTGATGCTTTACTAACACATCTAAATGTGGTATAATTTATCGTCATCGACATTATTGTTACTGAATAACATGTTCTGTAAATAAGAAAACTACGTCATGAAAACTGAGAGGGATTTCTTTTACGGAACTTGGAATGGTTGTGCTTCTGAACTCGTCATAAATCAAATGTGTAAACTATACTGCTTGAAACTGTGAGAAAAGTTTATTTAGAAGGCATTTCAAGATTAAAATCTGAAATGTCTTTATTCCATTGATTCATACCCTCATTTGTGCAGCTATATCTACTGTGCAAAACCTTTCGTTTTCATAGCACGATCTGACTGCAATTATTTAATTTCGGTGTATTATGTGTTTTCTAATAACTTTCTTACAATGCACCGCACAATAATGTGTGGTTACCACTGTAAGAATCTTACTCTGGCCAGTCTAATCAGCAGCATTTATATCCCCAGGCTCACCCTTTCTTCAGTTCCCCTTTCTGACGGTGCACTGTCCCTTCCTAGTTGATCACTCACTGAGAGGGGGGGAGGTGTTGCAAGCGCGGAAGAAATGACCTTGACTGGAGTAGTGAAAATGAAAATATTTTAATAAAAGTTTTTATATTAATGTTGGACAACATAAGTCATACCGGACGACGAATAAAACGAGTGAAATGATTCTTCAAATGAGCCCAGGGTCAATAGAGCTTCGATCCACATGACATTCATTTTTCAGGATAAGGGAAAAGCCCGGAAAAGAAAAACTTTATCCAAATTACTCACCCTGAGGTTCGAACTCAGAACCTCTTGAATGTGAGGCACACAACCACTGCACTAAAGAGTTGGGCAAAATACAGTTTAACTATAATCATAGTTTTGTTTGAGTCAATTAATATATTTGAAAGAAACTGCCATTTTTTTTCATATATTTGATATATGAACTTCTTATTTTTCTAGGTCATACTTGTCCTGAATTTTACAATTAATAACATTATATGTTAATTTTGCAATACAGGTGATACTAATGGAACAGAACAGGATACTGTTTACTCAACTGTTTGCAATGGAAGATGCCATTGAAGAGCTTAAGGAAGATATGGAATGGAGCAGCAGCCCCGAGAGTGGTGAATCATCCCCTGATGAATCTCCTACTAATGAAGCACAAGGAACACAGTCCTCCACAAAGGTATTCTTTATATTTAAATGCTCTGTTATTTTAACATCAGGTGTGTTTGGAAATATTTATGATTGTTTACTTTTAAAATGCCACTCAAACTATGTGCACAACCTCTCATAGGTCAATGAACTGATCTAGTATACTATACAGAAACTAGATAACAATTGTAAACAGAATGTATAATGAAAGGATGACACTCTGTTGTTAACCAGAGAAAGTCATGGAGAGATGAAAGGCGACAAAAATGGTTTTTGTGGAAGGAAGGGTTCAAAACAGCAGATATGCACAAACTTTTATCTGCGGTTTATGGTCAAGAATGCTCCTGTGCAAAGATTGTTTCAAACTGGATTGCCAGTGAAAGAGAATCTGTACTCAAGAATATGACTGAATACTGGACTCTTAATATCGCATTTGCCAAGCAACATCGAGGTTGTCTGAACTAATTATAGTTAATATGCATTATTATTCATCACTTTGGATATGAAAAATGTGTGTATATATTGGATTCCATGGGTCTTAACATAGGCCAAGAAGTAGAACAAAATTGAAGTCTGTTGTCAACTATTGGAAGAAAAGTAAACATCCAGACTTATGGAGAAACCTCTGATGAAACATTGTACCACGACCATTCACCTGAGAAGAAAGTCCAATCTGTTCAATGTAAATACCCTGAAAGTCCTATGCACAAGAAATGTTATGCTGTTCCACCTATAGGTAAGCAGATAATCTTCACCTTTTGAAACATCTGTGACCAACTACTAATGTACTGGTTTCCGCAAGGAACAACTGTCAACAGCAGAGAGTACTGTGAGATCCTTATATGACTTAGATGTAAGATTCAGCAACACTGAAAGGGAAAGTGGTTCAAAGGAGTGCTTACCCAGCACAACAATGCGTAGCCCCACACTAACAAAGCATGACTGAAAAGTTGACATTGCTAAGGTTCATTTTTTTGCTGCACCCACCACATTCACTGATCTCAATATATATAAGTAGGTTTCATTCAAAAATAGAGTGGCCCTAAAAGGTAAGAGATTCAACAATGAGGAACTGCAGGCAGTTGTCCACAAGTGGGTGCGTAGTACCCCCAAAACAATAATCCAGTGACAATAATGAAGCTGTCAGAAAGATGGCAATGGTATATTGATGATGGCAGGGAGTATATTGAAAGATAACATATACATTAAATCATATTCATTTATACATAAAATATGAAAAAACTACTACTGCAAATCATTTCCAAATATTCCTTATATAAAAATGTTTCAGACAAAAAATTCACAGCATTAAATTTAAAATTTAACACAACTTTATCCACATCAGTCTTCATGACTACTTAATGTCATATATTGTGTGTATATATTTATCTATTTACTTATTTGTTTTTTGTTTATTTGTTTATTCACTTTCCTTTCCTTTCTTTTAATACTGGCAGAGTTCTTGTTCCACTTGACTTTACTACTATGTATTTTAATTTAAAATTATATCATTAAATAAACTATCAAGACAGAATTTAATGTGGCAACTCGTAATATCTATATCATCAACATCTACATTACTTGCCATCACCATCATCGTGCCCACCTCGGTAGTGTAGATGATAGCGGGTCTGCCTCACATTCAAGAGTTCCCGAGTTTGAATCTCGGTAAGAGAGAGTTACATGGATAAGGTTTTTTCTAGGGTTTCCCTTATCTGAAAGATGAATGTCAGATACCTTTAAGCTCTATGGACTCCCGGACTCATTTGAGCACAATTTAACCCATTTCATTCCTCATCCAATGTGACATTGGAGGATGTAAATTATATATAAAAAAACCATTTTCTACATATTCCTCATGCACATCTATTCATAATCAACACCATTATCTACATCATCGTTATCTTTTTATTCTTTTTCATCTATCATTATTAATTATCATTATCATTGTCGGAGTGGTGTTATTGATGTTGATGGTGGTGGCAGTGTTTTTATCGTTGCTCCTGTAGTGCAGAGCCTAGAGAACAAAATTTTTGATCTACAACCCCAAAATTTGATCAGTTTCATAAAATGAATATATAAAGAATGCGTAATAACCAGAATTTTTTCATGCTTTTGGGCATTTTATCATGCATCCTCATCCTTTATTCAGTATATAACAAATGATTTCTTTTTTACAGCGCTCTACTAGTTTTGTACGGCATTATGTGACTTATCCTGCATCAGGTACTAACAGAAGAAGGAAACCTGCTACTGTTGTTCCACAACATGCTGGTCAAGGATCATATGATTCAGGCATTCAGACATCTGATCAAGAGATCTTTGTTTGAGTTTACAATCTCAATCACATAATGTGCCATATAAACATTAAGTTCCTATGCACTGACAGTAAATAGAGAAAATGCACCAAAGAGGTTTGTTACACATACAAAAAGTGTGTAAAATGACAAGAGGAAATACTTAGAAGGGAGAGCTCAAAAGTGCTGCTTATTTTTCAGTGTAATGTACTAAGTGTAGTCAATTTTATCGTGTTCACGTTATAACACATTACAAGATATTTTCAAATATCCTATTTTTAATAGAAATCTGTTAATATAATCAGGATTATTTTAAAAGTGTCTAAATATGTGTGCTATAATATCATAAGGTTAAATGTAATTAAATTCAAAATAACATCTAAGGTGTGATATTATCTGTATATAACAAAGCTTACTTTAAGTAAGAACATTTTAAGCATGAAATATCTGTGCTTATCTAACATGTGTAAAATGTAATAAATGTTTTAAGTACCTAATGTAGGCACGAAAACAAAGGTAATGTAATTGCAGACCCACCTATATAAGTATGTTCTACATATCCTGACACCCTTACACCAGGTTTCAAATTCTGTCTTGACAGTGCATTGTTATGTTTGAGGCGAGTGGGCAATCTTTCCATACCACTGGTGCATATCTAGTATCTTTATCTTTTATAAGTGGACTGAAACGATGCAAAAAATTAATATAGAAAACTTAAATCTTTAGTTATCCAAGTGATTTGCTTTATGACCCAACAATGATCTTGTCTACACATGATTTGTTTGCACTGCTGTGGCCTCAATATTTTCCACTTGCTGACTAGTAGTGAATGACCTGCTCAAGGCTATGCTTTATTGGCTGTGAATGTCAACTGTTAGTTTCTCCCTTCTGTTCATGCTGTGTAGATTAGTTTGTTGATAGTACACCTGAAAAGTGACAGCTTATATGTTGTGTGTGAACTACTTTAAGAGCATTTTTATTATTATTGCTCTTATTGTCTTATTTGTCCATCAGAATACCTACCGAAAAATTCAAACCTGAATAAATCACGTAAACTAGCATGTAGACAATTACAGGAGACATTTCCTGGTATTTCAGTTTCAGATACAGATACTGTCAGATGTCTAGTTAATAAATTCAGAACAACAGGATTGCTAAATGCTAAACCTAAGTGGAAAAGTAATGCTCTTATGAAGTAAAAAGCTGAAAAAATCAGTGCATCATTTGAACCCTCTCTAAAGAAGTCCCTACGATATTCTGCAGAGTAAGTGGATGTTTCAAAAGCCTTTGTTCATACAGCAGCTAAATTTTAAGATTGAAACCCTACAGAGTTAACATTGTTCATGAATTTCCTCATGTTGAGGAATGCCAGAAATGTCTCAGATGTACCAGTTTGTAACACCACTTATGGTAAGGTTAGTACTCATTATAGTGCATGCTGCTATTGCGAGTATGTGACACAGGCATTTTAGAATAGAAAACCCTGACATAGTAGACAGCGCACAGAACATGCATACAAGTGATCAGAGCCAGACCGTAAAATCATCCCTCTGTATAATAAATGTAAACTATGTTATTTAAAAACTGTGCATTACATGAATTATCTTCCTGAAAAACAAACTTGGATTTTTCTAAGAACAAACTTAAGAAAAGGGGAATGGGGAAGCGTGTCATTTAGATATATACACTTTTTGAATCAAAGTATTATTTATATTAAATTATACAAATAAGATATCTTCAAGTTAAAAGTTTGAGGAGGATAAATGTCATCATGTTTAAAAATAAAACTTTTATAATATCAATGATAAATATTTGTCTGTAGAGGATACCACAAAAAAATTGTGTAAAATAATTTGATATTTAATTGATTAGGTTTGTAACCATACACACTTAACTAAATCACTTTAATACTACCACTAAGAGATTCTGAAGACAACAAGACTGCTCTAGTTCAATTCTGCACATAAATATTTTCATATACTAAATATCTCAAAAAGTATTCAAACATGTATGAAATCCAGATTGCACATTCCTTGCAAGTAACAAAAATCAAATGTGCAGTTTTATAGATGCAATCTATAGAATTATGTAACCTTAAAATTATAACAGAAAATATATTCAAATTATTTAAATTTTCCATTTCATTTAGTTTAATGTACGAAGGAATATGACATGTTGCACTTAAGCAACTTTCTCTATCAACTATCATTTATTTTTATATAGCTCCTACAAGCTATTCCTTCTTAAAGCTCATTCTTTTAACAACTTAATGCAAAATGAGATAAACATTTGCAGAAATAATTTCATTACAAATTTCATTGCAAATACAAGAGGAATAAAGGAAACAAAAGCAAGAAAAATGTTTAAAAGTTGTTCACTAAGTGCTAGTCTTAAAATTCAAAATTCTTTCTATAACATCACAATAAATTACCGAATAGTAGCAGTACTTCATAAATGACAAACAGTATGAAATTTTCAAACCAATGATATATTTATTTATTTCTTATTTATTTATTTAATTTGTGCAGTTTTATCTCTTCTGGTTTATACAAAATTATATATACTAAATTCCTTACAAATGAAGACTTCATATGCTACTTTTAAAAATTCAAGATATATATTTTATGTTAATATCTTAAATATAGATATATGACACTTTATTCAAAATTGTTATGCATTTTCAACGTAGTCAAAAACTTCAAAAAAGTTTCCAAAGGATAGTTTAAGGAAGGGGAGATTTTCTTGAAAATTGTGTCCAGTATTTAACAATACTGATCTTACATACTAAGTCTGATATTTATCTAAAATAAGAGTTTTGAGTCATGATTTTCAAGCACTGCACAGAACTTTCTCTAAAGACGCTGCGTTTGGAATTCTGGAGACCTCAAAAATTTCTGGTGAAATCTTGATATTGAAATTTTGAGTGGAATACAATGCTTCCACAACCTACTAAGTAGGTGATAAAGTAATATTTCACAAATGAATATCCAAATGTAGTTTGTGCCATGTTAAAAGCATTTAATTGGGATTATATTCCATGTAAGAATTTAAATCTATTATGGAAATTATGAAAACATCTATTTTTCAGGTTAAGTACATATAACAAAAGAGATCATAAACGAACTCTCTAGTATTATATACTCTAAAATGTTATATTTAGATGTTCCATTTTAAACATCTATATTATTAATATATTATTTGATGTTGAATAGAATAGAATCTTTATTGTCACAATGTTTACACTGTGAGCTTAAGCTGGTAACTCATCAAGTTATATACAAAAGAAGAGTTAAAATAAAAGAGAAAAATAATTCTAATGTGCAGATAGTATACAAGGTATTATTTATGCAATATAAATAATTTGCCAATTAGAAGTAATGTGAGGTTTAGTAGTACTTGTAATATTGTGTCATCCTTGAATTCTTGTATGGAATAATATATCTTATCTAATAACTATTCATTTACAATTTTATTAAACAATTCTGAAGTCTTTATCTCTTCGAATCATTGAGGCAATTTATTATATATTTTATATTTATACAATAAGGTATCTTTTCATATAATGTTACTGTACGCATAGGGTATTTTATGCTGGGTTCTTTTCGAGTGCTGTAATGATATTTTTTTGCATAATTTTTCATAATTTTTATATACATAGGCGAGTAACTAAAATATATACTGAGAACATTGTTAAAATTTCAATTTTTTAAATAACGGTTAGCGTGAATTTTTAAAGCTAGTATGTAACATTACGTGTATTATCTTTTTTTTTTAATTTTAAAAAAACTATCCAGATGCTGTTTCCCAAAACAATTAATAATAAACAACTGTGGATATGGAAGTTCTTTTCACAGGTGAGCACAGCAACAGGTTTCTGACTATAACATTACTTTGCAAATATAATCCATCTGGTGCTGCTACTATGTAATAAACAATAAATTTTAACAATAATAATAATAATAATAATAATAATAATAATAATAATAATAATAATAATAATAATAATAATAATAATCTAATGTGTCCCTTGAAGGGCAAAGGCCTCCTGCTAGAGAGTAGCTCTGTTTCACTAATGTGGTGAGCTACTCCGTGTTAGATTGCGTCTAGTGTGTGATGCTTCTCTATAAATGCATTGTACACATTCAAATTAGAGACAATATATTTTAATTCCAGGATGGGAATTAAACACAAAAACAATGAACACAAAACAATGGTTTCTAACCTTATTTTAATTTGTAAATAAATCATTTTCTCACCTTTCTATCCTCTTGATTATTTTTAATTGCCTAATTATGCCCACAAAAATATATTCATATTTATTCTATTTTGAGCTTTCAACCACTCAATTTTTTTTTTAAATCTAACTGCAGAAAATGCTTGTCACACATTAACATGAGGCTATTATTTATAAAGTCATCATCAAAAATACCATAAAGTTGAAGCATATATTAAGTCTCTGCAATCACACCAAAATCTAATATTACAATAGAAATTAGCTCTGACAACCCAAAACTTCAAAAATTAAGTTATAAATGAGTGTCATATTGTAATAATATTTTCAACTTAGGGAGGTTAAAAAGTTTGCTTCCACAACCTACTAGATAGGTGCTAAAGAAAGTAATATTTCACAAATGAATATCAAACTCTTATTTGTGCAATGTTAAGAGTATTTAATTGGGATCACATTCCAGGTAAAGATTTAAATCTATTATGAAAATTATGGAAATTCCAACATTAAAACTTTCCTTTTGAGAGAACATAGGCTTTTGTGGTCAGTGTCAATATAACTGCAAGTTATTTCCAAGCTGTTATATTTACTTTTACAGCTCATGCTGCACTAAAATGCATGCACTTTAAAAAAACACTTGCTATGGAAACTGTACTTTAGTTAGCAGTTATTCAACACTATCTTTTTGCTGTCTTCAGAACATTATATTCTAGGGAAGTTAATAATGCTAATACACCAAATCACCCGTTATATGATTATTACTGCTGTATGAAGGACAAGGTTGACAACAAGGCAAAGAATTTATGTGCATTTTAGAAACTGACAGGCTGCAGATTTCAACAACAGATTTTTCTAAAATACATGGTTTCTTGGAAAATCTTATTCCAAACTAAGTTTGAAAATTATATACTCAAGGTAGACATATATGCATTTGACCTATTAAGCAAGATTGAGAAAAAATTTACATAGGGAGGACAAAAAGAAACATAGGCACTAGAAAGAAAGAACACTTCAGACACTTAAGATACAAAAAATATTGATAAGTCCGCAACAGCAGCTCATTTCTGGTCTGAAAATCATGAAATTGAAGATAGCACAGAATTACTAAAATACGTACAAAAACATAGTGAACTCATCATATGGGAGAGGATATACATAGAAAAACATAAAAACCAACTAATGAACTTTGAAATCCCGCCAGTAGAGAATCCCACATTTAAGTTCATCACTAAATCAACAGATGGCAGCAGCAACCCCAGAATTACCCACACCGCTGGATCAAGCTTTAGTCGCATAAGAGCCGAAGATGCAAACGATGATTTGCGAAACATGTCCTCAAAATAGGTACGAAAGTGAAGCAGATGTGTAATAAATACGACTCATCCAAAAATTAATAATTTTTCGCTTCACTGTGGTGTTCCAATACAGTTAAATCTCGAAGACTGAGAAGTACATTCCTTATGAGGAACACATTTACTTACAGCCAACTTGTAAATCAACTGATGTTATTACAAAAAAATTCAACTATATTTCAGAAAACTGAGGCAGGTCACTTATAAGGCTTCCAGGAACGCATTGAACTGTCTAGAGTTTGTTCCTGCTGTCTAATCCAATTGAGTTTAGTTTACTTAAACTCTACTAAAATCATAATTAGGATTTTCCTTGTGATAAATTACCTGGAAGATTCCCATGTGTAAGGACTATGATACAATGAAGCACAAAATTATATTACCTGGAAGATGTTCATGTAATGCTGATCATAAACCTCATCCTATCACTCTGATGTATTATTCCTCACTATATCTTTACTTTAAAAAGTGAATCCCTATAATCTTTCACCTAAACCCAGACATGCATGAAGATATGGATATACAGTGCAACCACCAAGCAAAATGCGGTCTGTCATACCCACCTAAAAAACCTCACAACATTCTCTCTGTAATAAGAATAATTCTCCCCTTTCGGAAGGATTCTCACATACATAGGAATCATGTTGCATACAGTACGAGACTGCAACATTAAGTTATCATTAAGTTATCATTAAGTGCCTATAATATGCATGTATGAACAATTTGAATGATCCCAAAGTATAAACTTGAAAGAAGTGTAAAGACAGTGAAGCACAACTTAGCACAAAAGTGAATCGAGAAGATATTGACACATTGCTTCATTCACACTGTTTATTCACAGGACATGTTTCAAGAGCTTTTGCTCTTATCAGCTGGTACTCAACTCAGTACCAGCTGATAAGAGCAAACGCTCTTGAAACATGTCCTGTGAATAAACAGTGTGAATGAAGCAATGTGTCAATATCTTCTCGATTCACTTTTGTGCTAATTTGAATGATATTATAAATAAATAATACAGATAATTGGAAACATTTTAAATTAAAATAAATTGTGGATATTATATGGCATTCTTTCCTCATTCAGTTTTAAATTAATTTTATAAGTACAACACCAAATCAATTATTATATATAGCACAAATATAACTTCGGTGAAAATAAATTCCAGTTATAAAATTTTTTCCACCTTAAGATGCTGTGCACAGGGCTATTACATTAGTCTTCTATTTACACTAAATGTTGCATACATATAAATAGTAGCTCTAAGTGTAGCTGTACTCTCAATGATTTGTTACGCTGCTTTTATTAAAATGTCAGTTTAAAGGAGTAACTGAACCAATAGCATAAGTATAAAAAGCAACATACTCATTGATTAAGGTGCAAATGCCTGAATGTCGCAAAGTCAAAGCTATTCATTAGAAACAAATGCAGCACACCACATACATACTGTTCTGAACATGGGAGAATAAGTTTTATTTCTAGTTAGAACTTAATTTTCCAATTTTAGCAGAATTTAAAATTCTGTATACACCATGCAGATAAATTCAACAACAGCCCAAAAGTATTTTGAAATATTTGTGCCTCGCCAGAATCTGCACCTTAATTGATGATAAATTAATATACTACCTGTATTATGTTGATAAATTTTGCAGAATTTGAATGAAAGAAAAGAAAAAAAAGCTGGAAATGGTGGTACATTACTGTATTCTTGCTATAATCTGTCTGACAATTTTCAGTTACGCCATGTACACATAATATTATTTCTCTCCTGTTAATTTTTAGAGAATAAAACTTTTAATTCTGACGCTTCTTATTATTTCCTATGATCACTCCTGACCAAATCAAATAGCTATAACTGGAAAGTGGAATTTGCAGAATTTGTTTGAATCTGCATTATTATGCAATTCACAGCATGAAAATAAAACACAAACTTTTGAATAAGTAATATATTATATTCAATATTACAATAATTTTTTTCACAGCATTTCCAAAATGAGTATTATAAAAATAAATGGACTAAAATGGTATTTTAGTCAATTAACAATAACAATTATTTAATCCAATATTCAGTCATATTCTTTGACAGAATACATGTTTATTTACTGTACCTGAATCTGAGACATAAGATTAATGGAATTCACTACAATGCCTGGTAAGGTATAGGTCATGAATATTTTAATACCGTAACTATGGAGCATTTCTTGGGATTCTTTATAGCACTAGGCAGCATGGAATTCCTGCATCAGCATTGTCATCCGCTGGTTGGCAGGATTAGAGTTGCTTGTAACAGTCTTTAGTTGTGGCTTATTAATAGCACCACAAAAAGTTGCATTACAACAAAGGATTTGTTTTCAAGTGTTACATCAAGAATGGAAGTGACAGAAAATGTGTGTTTTAAAACTCACAGCATTTAGAGCCACCAAAATTCTTAAACAGTACTGTGCATTCTCAAGATTTACACCAGACAAACGTGTGTGAAAATATCGAGATTTAACTGTGTGTGAAAATGTCAATTTCCCCAGGGACATTAGACATATGTTACAGCAGATTATCAACATCTACACTTTTAGTCTACAGTTAAAGTTAGTAAACAATATAAACCATATTCCCAATATTGACTGTAGTGGACCCCATTTACTGGTGAATGAGAATGCTGATACACGGACCTCATGCTGCCTACTACCATAAAGACTCCCAAGGAACACCGTTTATAAACATAAAATGCCTAAGAAGACATTTTTAATTATTTACAACAAAAGGATACAGTTTTATTACAAAATACCATCAAATCAGTAACTTAAGACAAAGTGAGAATGTAGCTGTTAAGAGCCAGATAGTAGTATACTCATACATATATAAAATTCAGAATTGTTTACACGTGTCTACATAGTGTTAAGCATACTATGCCTGCAACACTATCTTTCCACTTTGTTCCAAGCTACAACATGATATCAGTCTTTAAAATTCAGTTTTTCTGTATCACTTGGCACATACGTTACAAATGGAACTTAGTTGTTTTCCCCAATATAAAAACTACTTCTTTGAGCATTCATTAAGATTTCACTGTAAATTATGATAATGGCATTAAATTTTTCAGTCTGACTCTACCTATTCAAAACTTAGCCTATGCATGGCTAGTGTGAAAGACACTAAACAACATTTACTTTTAAATTTTCTGGAACATGTTTTGGAGGCTACTTTTTGTCAACCAGACACCGACTGGTTTTCAGTGGTATAGCAGGCAATATTTTGTCGTAGGTCTCCTCTGGTGGCAGTTCATGGCGGTTGATGGTGGTTAATTTATTACAACAGTGTTCTCAACACTTCCATGAAAGGAAATATGTTAAATACTGTTCAGTGAATGACTTCTATGAATTGAATTATTCTATTTGGATTATTTAGTTTTTATGAATAGATTGATTTTCTATAATGAAGTTTCATCTAAGTTATACATGATATAAAGAAAGCTAACATTTTTTTTTTTTTTAAACCAAAAACAAAACATTCATAAGTTATACTTGTGAACCTTCTACCAGTTGAAGATTAAATATAAGGCTAAGCTTAAGGAAAAATTTCACGGTCCTAATTTTACTCATTATTGAGAAAATTTTCTTAAATATGTATGAAACATGAATTTGTGGAAAATTCAATATCAATATATATCTTTATAAAATTTAAAATAATTCAAATAAGATAATGAAACATGCAGAAGCCATTCTCTGAACTGTATTCAACAGTTCTGTAAAAATCACAGTTTGATATAATTTCTGAGTTCAAGTCTAGCATGATTTTAAGTGATGCCTTGCAATAGTAGTGCCTATTTGACTTATATGTTCCGCTAACATGTTCAAAATATTAATTATTATTATCTTCACCATGTTAATACAAGGCCAGATTGGTACTGATTTTGAGCACACATAATTTAAAATATGGTTAGTTCCCTCTTATTGCTGACAATTAAAGAAGTACTACATAAGTAAGATAAACGTTGCAATGTTAAGGTAACAAAGTTTATCCTATTTTTATATGCAGCCTTAAAACTGGTTCTTTATACAGCTACTTCAAAAAGTTACTTAAATGTCACACACACTCTTTACCCATGAACATTCACATGATTAAAACCTCAAAAATAAAAGAATGCTTTTATACAAGTTTGTCACTTTACTACAAATGCAAACAAGAATAGCTCTGTGTTCTATATCAAGCAACACATATTTTGTGCAGTTTCAGAAAGGAATGTCTACTACTAATGCTCTGCATTTTCATCTAGATATCTTGTAAAGGTACAAAATAATCTAACAATCCAGTTTAGCTCCCATACAAAAATAATCTAAAAAAATATAGCTATTTCAAAAAAATGTACACATTAATAGTTGATGTGAATGATATTTTTGTTCCAACATACATGACACTGGTAGACAAGCTACTTTCAGGTACTAAAATGCATTTTGTGTTTCTTTTATAATATTATTGTTAGCCACCTGGAGGTAACCTGTGTCTTGCATACTTACATGTACAACTTACAAAACATCTACAGTAATCTACTACACATAATTTATCAAGTTATGGTTTTCAGATTGACTATTAAAGGAAGAAAATACATATTATATCTGGTATGTAAGCCAAATAAAGAAAGCATTTAAATAGTTTTTAACTTCTAGATATGAAATTCAGATCCCTTGACCCATAAACCAAAAAATAACAAAATTGCTCTTTCGTAGAATGCATCAAAGATTTGCTGCGACTATGGGCTGTTTTCTCGAAGTTAACTCTGCTACTCTCCCTTCATTATTACATTCATTTTTATAGTATATTTGAAATGTGCACTAAAACTTACAGGCTAAATTTTTATACCACATTAAATTAATTTTAAAATGAAATAATAGTATATTTTCTAACACACATATTTTGTATATTTTATAAATTATTTTTTCTCTATAAATATGTGGGCAGATTGAACTTTTGTTTATTTACGTGTTCCGAAGCCAAGAGAGACTGTATTGGTGTGTATTATGTCATTCTGCTGGGATCAGAATTGTACAAGAGTCTTTCTACGGAAATAAAGAGCATTTTGAGTTTCTGCAAACTGGGCTTTTAATCTTACGAACCCACAAAGTCACAATATAGTAAAAACAAACACTAATTTAAAAAATAAAAGCTTATTTGCTACTGCTATTTCTTGCTCGGTGACACAGGCGATTCTTTCAGCTGCGTTAAGTGATCTGGAAGCAGTTGCAATTGCATGTAATTCTCCCTTAGGATATTCCTGTGCTAGAACACAACCATACGCTAGCATAGAAGCGTCAGTGTACATCATGAAGGGTAGCTCTTCCCTGGGGTGCGTCAACAATATGGCGTTTGCGAATAAACTCTTCAGTCTTTCAAATGCTGCCTCCTCTATGTTTGACCACTTCCACTTTGTATTTTTCACAAGGAATGTTCTCAATGGTGCGGTTTCCTTAGCGTAATTCAATTAAACTCGGCTCTGATATCCCAGTGCGCCTAAAAATTTCTTCACTTGCTTAACATTCTTTGGCCGAGGTATTCTTAATATTGACTACACGTTCTTTATCGGGTGCCATTGTTTCTCCTGAAATGATGTATCCTAAGAATTTGACAGATTCTGCAAACAATTTACATTTCTTCCAGTTGTGTCAAACCGCATTCCTTAATTCTACTTAAGTTCCAAGTTGTAACAGAAATTTGTGGCAGATAATGTTAATTCTGATTTCTTACTTGGATCCTCCTGTACAAGGCATCCACGCCAACATCGGCTCCAAAATTATGTTCGTACGTTCACTTTCATGATTATTTTGAAGTATCAATCGAATTCTAAATAAGTCATGAGACATATGTGTTTCAAGCCGTGGTCCGGAATAAAGAAGTCAAATTCTGTAATTAGTTATATTTATGCAGATTCGAACTATAACTTAAAACGTTTTTGTTCTTGAAGCGGTATATATCACATTCGTCGTTACAACAAAAATCTCTTTCTCTTTATAACAAGATTATTAACTTATCGTAATGTAACAAAACTGAAGAACATATGCCTCTTAAAGATTATTGATTTATCATAATTAAACAAGGAAGAACATATCACTTTTCTAAAGATTATTAACTTCTCGTAATGTAACAAAACTTAAGAACATATCTGTCTCTTAAAGATTATTAACTTATCGTAATGTAACAAAACTGAAGAACATATCACTCTCCTAAAAATTATTGACTTCTCTTTGTTTTTCCTAATTTCTTTGCTGGTTCACCTGCAGTAGAAACTGTCTTTTCCTTTTCATTTCTAGCATTACGTTTTGGTGAAGTAATCATCTAAAGCAGCTATTTCTTAACCGCTTCGCCGATGGCCATTTAAACCCTTCAGGGGCCGGAAACGGATACCCAATAAACAGAACAGGACATTTAAATTGTTAAATGCTGTAAAAATGCATCATAAATACATTTCCGTATCTTCCCTATTTAAACGAAACAAAAACTGGTTTAAAACTCATTAAAGGCAGTATAAATCTACAGTAACAATAAAGTAGAGACTACATTAATAAATTGTTGAAATTTCACTACTTTGTTTCACTGTAGCAAAAGCCATTCTTTGTGCCGAACGCGCCTAATATGTGAACCATTTTGTTTTGTGTATGTACGAGCCATAGTATGTATGTATAGCTACGCAAGCGACTTCTCAGGTTCAAGTTTAGTTTATTTATGCTATACCAAGCAATAATCATACGAGAATATATTGCGTTACACACTCACACACTGCAAAGAAAACTCTGTCAGCATCTGTTATTACAGTGTTTCTCAACCAAGGTTTCCAGTAGCCTTATGCAGCAGTTTTGGCTCTGTATTTTAGTTATTTATACTCTCTCTGTGTTCAGAGTGATTTCTTGTAGCTATCAAGAGCTAAATGAATGGCACATTTGAAATTGTTAAATTTCAATGTTAACCATGGCTTAATTCCAAAATGTAGCAAATAAATTAGCTTGGGTATGATGTGTACAGGCTTCTGATATTACTGTAGAAAATCTGGAAGATTTGTTGTACGATTATGAAGGAGATCTTTAGGACATACGTAGCAGTGATGTGTACTGGTCTACAGATGGCATGTTAGCTACTCCATTGTTTGGGGAAATGGCGGGTCAAATATGGGTGATGCGGATCAGCTATTACTAGCTATCCCTCTTTACAGAAAAGAGTTAAATGGTACCAAAAAAAGTATTTTTATACCACTGGATGTAACTATGCAGTTGTTTAGTAATTTTCAGAGCTGTAAAAGACATTCATCTACCTGTACTTGCGCATATAAAGAGCTCATAACCTAATTGAGTATTATAATACTCAGAGGCCTCTTTATATTAGGGGGTAGGAAATTCACCACGACATCATCCCTCATACTTGAGAGAAAACACTTTCCTAAAAGATTACCACCCACAACCAAAAAACTTGTAACCATTTCGAAAATGTGTAGTGTGTTGCGAAAAAGAAGTTCGCAAGGAAACCAATATTATTTGGTGTGAATCTGCAGATGTGCCCTTGGGTGTTTATGCAGGTTTGGAGGTGTACAATTCAAAAAGAAACCTTTAAGGATACCGAGATTTAACTGTATTGGAACACCACAGTGAAGCGAAAAAGACTGTGAAAAAATTTACATAGGGAGGACAAAAAGAAACATAGGCACTAGAAAGAAAGAACACTTCAGGCACTTTAAGATACAAAAATATTGATAAATCCGCAATAGCAGCTCATTTCTGGTCTGAAAATCATGAAATTGAAGATAGCACAGAATTACTAAAATACGTACAAAAACCTAGTGAACTCGTCATATGCGAGAGGATATACATAGAAAAACATAAAAACCAACTAATGAACTTTGAAATCCCGCCAGAAGAGAATCCCACATTTAAGTTCATCACTAAATTAACAGATGGCAGCAGCAACCCCAGAATTACCCACACCACTGGATCAAGCTTTAGTCGCATAAGAGCCAAAGATGCAAATGATGATTTGCGAAACATGTCCTCAAAATAGGTACGAAAGTGAAGCAGATGTGTAATAAATACGACTCATCTAAAAATTAATACTTTAAGGATACGTTTACATTCCTTATAGAACTAATTTAAATTTATTGTAAAATAGCAAGATTAAAATAATTGGCATTAAATGAGCATTAAATGCATGTATGCGCATAACGTCTATACACGTCCATATCGGTTTGGGGCATTTTAACTTGGACGTCGTGAAAGGGTTAAAATTACCTTTCTATTTGTAATTTGCAAGTATCAATTACTCATGTATATAAAATTAAATTGAAATTTTATAAATTAATGTACACAATTTCCAACATGTATACTTCTCTCATCTAAGCAGAAAATTTGCTTGAGATATTAAAGTAACAACAGATACGATCAAAGCATATTCTCAAATTACCATGAGAAAACTGTGTAACAGTACTTTTTGGTTGTGTTTGAGGTATGAAAGGTTTATAAATTTATAAGGGCTGGTTATGTAAATGTATTTAATAATTTAAATATATAAAAATGTATGTAGTTGTGTGATTGGCCAAAGTAGTAGTGGTGTGACGTGGTATGACGTGATGTGGTGACGTGCCAGTGGATCGGCCAATCACAAAATAAAGCGGAAGTAACTATAGTGACAAGAAAATCAATAATCTTGAGAAAAGTGTTATAATCTTCAGTCTTGTTTCACAACAATGAAAAGTGTTGCGGTGAATATAATTGTAAAGGAAAGTTAATAACATTCAAAAAGTGTTATTCGATATTTGTAATAGAAACGAGTGAATCGTAGTTCATATTATATAATTAAATAATATATTACGAAATCGGAGTCATATAAATTTTATTTCTGTCACCAAAAATCCACATCCACACCTGAGAAAAGGTGTGACTCTTATTTAATCAAAACTCGACCTGGATCTTACAAAAAGTTGGCGTGTTTCCTATCTGCTGCGAGTGGATAACAAATATATTCCCGTTACACATGGCACCCAACGTGGGGCCAAATAGGATAAAGAAGAGGAGATTAAGACATCGTACAGCTCCGTGGGAATATAAAAGGAAAGAAGAAAGAAGAGAGAAGAAAGAAGAAAAAGAACTGGTTTAAGTGAGTGAAATTAAAAAAAAAAAAAAAAATAGTAGTAGTAGATTAATGATACTGAGAAATCAAAAGTTAGTTAAAAAAATGGCGAGTAAGAAAATTACAATGGAAGAAGAAGCTAGTGACAATGTAGATTCTAAAATGGAAAATGTAGGATTGAGTAATGAGTCAATGTTGGAAAGAATAACGAGAATGTTAAGTAATTTAGATTCTAAAATGGAACAAAATGCAAATGATTTAAAATTAGAAATGAGTAATTTAGATTCTAGAATGAGAGATGTAAAATCTGAAATGAGTAATTTGGATTCTTGAATGGGAGATTTAAAATCAGAGTTGAGTCATGTAAAGTCAGAATTGAAATCAGAGTTAGAACAAAATGTAAATGATTTAACTAAGAAAATGAATGATTTAGATGTTAACTTAAGACAGGAATTGGTAGAAAATGTAAGTAATTTAGAGGTTACTTTGTCACAAAAGTTAATTCAAGAATTGAAAGGTGAGATAGTACAAGAAATTAGAGAGGGAAGAAAAGAATGTAAAGAGAATATGGAAAGGTTATTGCAAACAATACAACAGAATAAGAACGAAGATAGACAGGAAATTATGGAATTAAGAGAAATAATTCAGGAAACTAGGTTAGGTCAGGACATTGTGAAACAAGAAATAAGAAATTTACAGACAAATGTTGACTTACCAAACAATGAATGTTTTAATACAAGTGATTATCAGAATATGTATGTTGTAGGTTCAACCAAAAGGTATTTTGATGTGAACTGTAATGTATACGTACACGAAATGTTCACACAAATACACAATTAAGATCATAGTGGTCACATGTATGATACACCACACAAAATCATGTTGTTTTCTAAAAGATTTGAACATACAACTAACCTAACTTTCAAACAACGTTATGATGTACATGAAAACAAAAGATGGATTTACCAATTTCTGGATGCTTGCAAAGATCAGGTTAGCCAACTGAGAAAAATGTATCACACTAACTGTTCAAAAGTTACGAATATTGATACAGGACAGCTAGAAAAATTAATTCTGTGGGCAAATCACCCAACATGAATGACTAAACAGAGAATTCTTTTGCATATAAATTGGGTACAATTCAGTTGTTTCATTTTAGTTGTATATATGTTCGTTTACAAATAGTTGTTAAAATATTTTTATATTGTTATAGCATGTTTGTTCATAGTCAATAATTTAAAATTGTTAAATATAAAAATGCTTTAATGCAAATTTGGGGCGGGGCACAACCCCACATGAAATCAAAGATATATATTTTATGTACGTGTTATAATAATGCGAAATTGTTAAATGTTCATTTATTATATTTCATTCAATGTATGTATATTGTTATATTTTATGTATGTTGTATTGGTGTTATGTAATATTGTCGTAAACAAAATTGTTAATTGGGGCTGTTCTTCGAAATATATGGAAACAGATTGTTAATTCCTTTATTTGGTTATTTTCCATACATTTCGAAGAGGGGCATTTGTAACAGTACTTTTTGGTTGTGTTTGAGGTATGAAAGGTTTATAAATTTATAAGGGCTGGTTATATAAATGTATTTAATAATTTAAATATATAAAAATGTATGTAGTTGTGTGATTGGCCGAAGTAGTAGTGGTGTGACGTGGTATGACGTGATGTGGTGACGTGCCAGTGGATCGGCCAATCACAAAATAAAGCGGAAGTAACTATAGTGACAAGAAAATCAATAATCTTGAGAAAAGTGTTATAATCTTCAGTATTGTTTCACAACGATGAAAAGTGCTGCGGTGAATATAATTGTAAAGGAAAGTTAATAACATTCAAAAAGTGTTATTCGATATTTGTAATAGAAACGAGTGAATCTTAGTTCATATTATATAATTAAATAATATATTACGAAATCGGAGTCATATAAATTTTATTTCTGTCACCAAAAATCCACATCCACACCTGAGAAAAGATCTCATGACTCTTATTTAATCAAAACTCGACCTGGATCTTACAAAAAGTTGGCGTGCTTCCTATCTGCTACGAGTGGATAACAAATATATTCCCGTTACAACTGGAAACATTCTATCTCATCAAGACCATCTCAAGAACCTGTAACCAATACACGGTCACAACTTGGAGACCTGATTTAGTAGAGGATGCTTTAAATGTTGACCAATTAATGCTGGAGTGTGAAAAATAATTATGCTTAAACATCAGGCAAGAGCTATAAGGTATATTATAAAATACACACTTACCTCGTCAAAGTAAAACCACAAAATGGAGTCAATGCACTGTTAGTATGATTGAAAAGTAATAAGTCGTGAAGAAGATTATTTCCGAGAAGAAGAGAAGTCAATCTTTAAGAGACAAATATGTTCTTCAGTTTTGTTACATTACGATAAGTTAATAATCTTGTTATAAAGAGAAAGAGATTTTTGTTGTAACGACGAATGTGATGTATACCGCTGCAAGAACAAAAACGTTTTAAGTTGTAGTTCAAATCCGTATAAATATAACCAATTATAGAATTTGACTTCTTTATTCCGAACCACGCCTTGAAACACACATGTCTCATGACTTATTTAGAATTCGATTGATACTTCAAAATAATCATGAAAGTGAACGTACGAACATAATTTTGGAGCCGATGTTGGCGTGGATGCCTTGTACAGGAGGATCCAAGTAAGAAATCAGAATTAACATTATCTGCCACAAATTTCTGTTACAAAGTGGTCTAGGTGTTGATCGGTGTCTGAATCACGAATTAACACATCATCGATGTACTGTGAGATATACTTCTCGGTGTTGGTCCCAATACACGATGCATCGCCCTTAAGAATCCACTACCACAGACATTTAAACCAAAAGGGAATCTTTTGAACAAATACACTTTGCCTTTGTGTATAAAACCTAGATATTTGCTTAATCTTGGGTGCACTTCAATCTGCAAGTATGAGTTTGTGAGGTCTAATGACGTAAACCATTTTTGTCTCTCGATACCAATTATAATTTCTTCTATATTGTGACTTTGTGGGTTCGTAGAATTAAAAGGCTGAGTTGCAGAAATTAAAAATCTCCTTTATTTTCGTAGAAATACTCATAGATTACAGCAGCATTATGTTACGTACACCATCAGTCTACCAAGGTCGATGACAATAACAGTGACAGCAGATTACATCATTAGCTCTCGTTATAATAACACTTCCAGCTGTATCTCGTTTCACAACACTGTTTCACAACTGACTCACTTTGCGTGCCATCACTTGCTTAAATACCTAATTCTAGATTCGAGATATTTCCGGATGCATAAAGAAACCAAATAATCAAGATATCAGAAATTTCCATTTATCTCCGTTTGTTTCGGTAAGTCTTTTATCTCAAGCGCTATGTTTATCTGCTTATGCAAGCTCGTTATCTGAAACTTTATCCGCCGACTGTTTTCTTATTTGTGCCGAAACTTTTATGCCTGTTGCCATGACAATATTCAGGGATCAAAAATTATCCAGTGTTACATTATATATGAAATGAAAGTTGTATGGTTTCCTTATAAAAACGTGTTGTATTTTAAAAATCAAAATGAATTAAATGTATCTCAAAAGTAAAAGTCATGGCAAATATTGCTGCTCAGAGAATAAAACGAGAGTTTAAGGAAGTAATTAAAAGCAAAGAGGTTGCAAAATGTGCTATAAAAGTTGAACTGGTGAACGACAGTTACAGAGTTGAAAGGAGAAATTGCTGGTCCACCAGAAACACCCTATGAAGGAGGTACATTCGTTTTAGAAATGAAAGTACCAGAGACATATCCTTTTAATCCACTGAAGGTTAGATTTATAACTAAAATATGGCATCCAAATATTTCTTCAGTTACCGGAGCAATATGCCTAGACATTCTCAAGGATCAGTGCTGTGTTTCTTTTGCAGGGCTGCAGCAATGCCGCTGAGAACGGTTTTGTTATCTCTGTAAGCTCTTCTAGCTGCAGCGGAACCGGATGATCAAGATGCAGTGGTAGCTAAACAATTTAAAGAAAATCAAGATATTATTTGAAGCAAAAGGTTAGAAATAGTGAAGTATTTAACATTTGAAAGTAATGAGTCAGTAATTCAATGTTTGTTTTTGAATTACCGACTCATTACTTTCAATTCAAGATATGTTTAAAGCTACTGCACGTCATTGGACGTCTATCTATGCAGGAGGATCTCATAGTTTTGCCCACAAGGAAAATTTTGCGCCTTCCAGTCGGAAACCAACCCATTGTTAAAATCCCATGCGTGCTTCTGACAACAGGCTATAAGATTTTGACCAACTCGCAGAGCACATGCCTTAGCATAAATTTTTGCATGCGGACCGTTAGAGAAAGCGTCTCTGATGTTAAGTCCAAAACTGGAAATTCTCAACATTGATCTCAAGTGGGGATAGTTAGAGCCAATAGAAAACTGATATTTGTTCATGTGATTTTGCAAACTCCAAAAAATACCTAGAGTGGGGGTAATTCAAAGTGATGGCGGAAACTAGGTTTTGCTAGTAAGAACACTTCGGTCCTGAGTTCTACGAGAGTCGGACGCGTATTCGGCGCCGCCTAAGAAGTATACTTCCGCGCTATGCACAGAGACAAAGTGCAATATTTAACAATCTCTCCTGTGAGAGTTAGCACGAGTATTGTATAGGGAGGATGATAAGTATATACGTTTCGACTACGTAGTGCTACTGCCTCCGTGTTTCACATCACAATATTGACAGTGACGCTTAACTCAGCAACCACACCGACGACGACTTTACGGTGGCGAGCGTAGGAGCCTAAGGACTACAATACAGCACTGTTGACACCCATGCCAAATGGAGCTATAAACATACTGAAATCAGATTCCATGATTTCCAGGCCCTGAAATCCTGAATTAAATTTTTCCCAGAAATTCTATCAACATATGCCCCACATTAAATGTGCAATCATGACAAAATTTAACCTAACATTCAATGAGCAGCAGATTGTCAAGAAAGTGCAAAATATGAACACAAGGCATAAGACTATGGCAAGTTTTCTGGTTGCATTATGAAGTATAATAAAACTTAAAATTATGATTTATATTTTTATTCAGTGACTGGGTGAACCTTGGTTTGTATAATATAGGGAAGCTGTCTCACTTCATTTGCCCAAAACAACTTTCTATAGTAGATTTATCCATTTTAACACAGATGTAAGCTCTCTGCTCTTTAAAGCTGGGTTACCAAACAACAGAACATTAGTGTCTTGTACTGCCATCACCCTAAAAATATCCAAGTTTTTTAAATTCTGGAATCATATACAGATATAGACCATGTAATATCACATAGATAAGTTCTCTGCTACATTACAAGTTGATTGAACATAAACACTAGAGACAACTTCTCTGTTGACATATTTATCTCCACATACATTTGCCTTCTTAATTATTATGTTGGTACAACCAATTGCCTCAGTAGTCCAAGGAAATCCACAGCATTCTGAGTACTGTATTTTGCATGTTAACAAAAAGTTGAAAATTCATTCTACTTCCACTACTTCCACCATTTTCACTGTGCACCTTTAGGCACTGTGCTTCTGTGTATCTTGATGTATTCATCAAAAACTACTTCACCACTTTCCCTGTGTGCTTTCTGGCACTGTACTTTTGTATATGGTGATGTATTCATAAACACCAATTTGGAAACCAGGGTCACTCAAATATTGCAAGAATATTTTCAGTCTTTGCTTATTAGGTTAACACACCACCCTATTACTTTCTCTACTATGTATATTGAGAATGAAAAGTACTTCACTCCACCCAAAAATTAAATATTGAGATTTCACCACAAATACATGTTTTGGAAATTCCATGAATAATAATAATAATGAAAATGATGAGGATGATGATGATGATGATGATGATGATGATGATGATGATAATAATAATAATAATAATAATAATAATAATAATAATAATAATAATAATAATAATAATAATAATGGGCATACACAGTTCTGTAATTGGCATGATGGTTTGCTCCTTAAGCTCTAACGCATCGGCCTGCCTAATTATTTATCACATCTAATCCACAGTTTCCTCAACGACCGCAGCTTTTCAGTACGCACTGGTGGAATACTTTCATCCCCACGTAATATTACTGCAGGTGTCCCACAGGGTTCTATCTTGGCCCCGACTCTAATTTATACATTTCTGATATTCCTCATTTAGCTCCGACCATTTTAGCTCTTTACGCTGATGACACAGTACTATATTATTCTCATGTTAATCTTCTTCAGCATGCACAACAAGCAGTACAGCTCTCTTTAGATCGCGTAACTCATTGGTTCCTTGGCGGATCTCTTTGAACCCTCAGAAAACTGCAGCTAAAATCTTCACTCTTCGCTGATATACTCTGCTTCCTCTGTTGTGTCTCTATAGGAACAATGTCCCTTGGCTCCCCACTACAATTCCCGTTAAATACCTTGGAGTGCTTTTGGACTCTCGACTGACCTGGCATGCTCACATCGATGGTCTTATATCACTGGCCTCCAGGCGGCTTTCAAAACTTTCACCTTTGTTACATTGCCGTTCCAGCCTCAGCCTACAGTCTTCATTGTTACTCTACAAGTCACTCGTTCGTCCACTTATTATTTATGCCTGCCAAGTGTGGGGGGCCGCACACACATGTCATCTGCGTCACCTCTAAGTTATACAGAATCGCTTCATGCACGTCGCTACCAACGCTCCATGGTTCATCCGTAATCAGCAGCTCCATCACGAACCAGGACTCTTACCTCTTCACGACTACATTCGCAGGATCGCCCGTTGTTTCTTCTTCATGATGAAGAAGTTCCAGGAGCTGTGCATTATAACATCAGCGTGCGCACGCGCCAACCCTCACACTTAAAGAGGAGAATACCACAGGACCTGCTTCTGAGTGATACATCTAATTCCAGTGATTCTAGTGCTTGATGTGTGTCTTACATCTCCAATATTGACTTAATTCCTCAGAGTGCATTACTGGATTTCTAACTTAATGTAGTTAGGGGGCAGCCCGTTAGCCTACCCCTGAGTGTTACTGTTCTTTAATTTATTGTTCTCTAACCTTCTTTTCACACTGATCTGTAAAGCATTGTACTGCTGATCGATCAATAAAAAAATTATAAAAAAAAACAGTTTACCCATTATTTCAAACCTCAGAATGGCCAAAATTTAATATATTAACACATTTTTCTCTCCAAAACTACTTGACACACACTAAAAAGTATACCAACTTTTATAACTGATGAACATGAATTGAAATTATTTATACAATTTGCTATTTGCAATATTTTATCTACCTTACATACATATTTCTTAGTCTAGTTGTATAAATTTTGGTGCCATTTCCCCTTTAACCCTACTAGCTCAGCCTGTTTGGCTCTCAGGCCTTTTAGCATTGCTGAGTAGCGTAGTCAACCTTCTATCCTTTCCTCCAGTTTGCTATCTGTTTTGCCCTTGCTGTCCCAGCATATTTTCTTTTCCACTCTTTACTTTTCTCAACGATTTCTCTTTAGCTTTCAAAAACAGGTTCCCTATATTTCTATTTCCACTTTAATTTTTCCCTGTAACCGTTTTTATGGCTATCAGCTTGCTTTGCATCTTTTCCTGTCTCTTCTCCCATACTTCCTGTTTTCATGCTGCCAGCTCTTCGCACTCTATCAGAATATGAACTGTACTTTCTGTTTCTCCAAATAATTCACATATATATTTCTTTCCTGCTGCTTAGTCCCTTCAAGAACACTGATCCTGTTCTAGTCCAAACCATTCCTTCCATCTCTTGCCTATTATATTGGTCTATATATATTTTTCTTTCCCATTTCTCTTTATTAGGTATAAAATTTTAACTATTTTCTGTTTTCTAACCCTCTCCATATTTCTTGTCTTTCTATATCCTCCACTCCAGTTCTGATTATTTTCCAAAAAAGCTTCTACATTCCTATTTTCTAGTCTCCATAAAGTACCGATTTCTATTTCTTCCACAATCTTTTTTGCCTCTGACCACCAACTTCTTCTACTTCCCATTTTCGTTTGTTGATTCATACATACCTTTAGGATTTCATCATCTTTTATCAAACATGTATACCAATTATTAAACCTTTTTTTTTCCCCCTAATTCTACTAAGGCTACTTCACCTGGAGCTGATCTAGGCAATCCCAACACCTCTTTCGCAAAATTGTTTGTATAACTGGTTTATTTTATTTGTTACTTTTGATGTCCCCCATATTTCTGCAGCATACAACATCCTTGACTCTACTAGTGTTTCATACATTCTCTCTATTTGGTTGACGTATCGAGTTTTGCTTTTCATATCCTTATTCCTGCCATTGCTGTCTTTGCTTTGGCAACCACCTTCCTCCAAGTGCTTCCCTTTCTCCAGTATTATTAATCCTAACCCAAAAGTATTCTTTCACAACTTATAATTTTTGTCCCTCTAAAAACCAGTGTTGCGCTTTCTTCAATTTTTTGTTCCTCTTTTAAAGATCATTACTTTTGATTTTTTTGTATTTACTTTAATTCCCCACTCATCACAAAACTTTTGTATTTCATTTATTGCCCTTTGTAATTCTACTGTGTTATTGTTCTTACCATCAGATCATCCACATATAAAAGAAACTGGTATCTCTATTTCGTATTATGACTGCAATGGAAACCAGCTAATTATTTTGCAAAGTGTCCAATATTTTTCATACAAATACAGCAACTGTTCTTTCTCATTTCAACACTGTTTCTTTACAGTGTGGAAACAAATCTAATATATTATTAATAAATGTAGTTTCGTAGATTGACCTTAGATATTAATACCCTCATTTAGCAAGTTGTACATGTGTACATGCAAATAAACATTACCAAGCACTTCTTCTCCACGGAAATGGAAAAGGATCAGTATGTGTCATATAGTCCTGGATACATTTTCAGCTGCTTTACATTTTGAAGTGGTATTCAACTAGACTCTTGCAAATATTAATGCTACACGTGATGGCAGGTATGCCTGAAACAAATACAAAAATCCAACTCCAGTTAATAAAGCTGAGAAGAAGAATAACTTCAAAATTAACTACAACTAAGATTAAACATTTTCATTATTTAATGTTTAGTGCATCAAATTTTTTCTATTTAAAAAAATGCATTAGGCCCATGCTCCAAACCAATAATCTTGGATTACAGGGTGCTGAGAAACTTGTTTTTACTGTATAGAAACTGAACTATAAGTGTGGCTTGTGTGGAGTTTAAATCCACAGCACTATTCTGCCATATTAGAAGATATTAGTTATTTAGTAATTAAAGTTAATTCATTATGTGTATGTTCTCCAGGAGGATTAGTTATGAGCTCATTCAATAGTGGTAATCCCCGACACAAAATCACATGAAGTGGCCAATATATTTGTTTACTGTACACACTCAACTATAAACGAAACAAAATTTTAGCTTCTGGTTTGTAAAAGAATTTAATACAACTTGATAAAATTTACTGTAGATGGAGGAGTAGAATCAGCACTTGCAATTCCGCTCACTTACCACTTCCTATGGATATTTCACCCATATCCTCAACTTAACAACCACCCATTTGCAAACCCCTCCCAAAAAACAGCACCAGAAAGAAACACAGCATGTATCTGTATGAATAATCATATATAGTTTCAAACCTCACCACAATACAATTCTTTTAATTGAATTAAATGAAGTAGAGCATATTCTAATGCAGACTATGGCCTGAGGTTATCAGAAGGATATGCCAACCAATAGGCAGCTAAGGTAAGTGTACATAGTGTTTATAGTGGTCTCACCTAACAAACACAAGCACTACTGATAGATAACAAGATTGTGCTGGAACTATCACATACAAAACATTCATCAAGCCAATACTTCTTTATAATGCAGAGGTAATAATTACAGCAAACAGTTCTAACATAAATCACCTAGAAGTATGCCAAAATCAGGCCCTGCGACTAATAACCAGTGCAGCAAAATCAACTCCAATCACGGAAATGCAAGCCTTAACTCGGAACTATCCAATACATCTAACTTTAGAGGAGCAGGCACCAATACAACATGAAAAACTGTTGCAGTTAAAAACAAAATGGGAGAAAAAATTACTACAATCAATCAAGATGAAAACACAAACAAGTTTCCTACACAAAGTTATGGAATTAAAAACAAGATCTGAATCTTCCTAATTCTAAAGAAAACATTTTAATCAGCACTGTCCTCATTCTATCAACCAGCAGGATACCACACAACACATTTTGATGCAGAAGTAACGGCTATTCATATTTCACTCCAACACCTTCTACACAGAATAGATAAATTCAAAAATGCTGTCATACTTTCTGATTCTATAGCAGCATTATGTGCAATAAGTTCATATAAAATGAGGTCAATCCAAATTAAAGAATGTCACAAAATGATCCAACAACTTCAAAAACTACAGAAAAGAATTATATTATAGTGGATACCTGCACATTGTGGAATTGCTGGAAATGAATCAACTGATTTTCTTGCCAAAAAGGTGCAAATTTAATTCAGAACAAAAGTAAAAACTTACCCTTTACATCCATAAAAAGATTAATCAAAAGCAAATATAAAAACAAACAAAACCAATCAATATCTAACAAAGCCAAAGATAAAAAATGGAACATTTTAATTAAAAATCCAGAAATTATTCCAGAAATCCCACGTAAAGCTGCAGTAGCAAATTTTAGATTACTTACGGAACATGATTATTTGGCCAAACACTTACACAGAATAGGAATTTATACAAGTCCAAATTGTCCTCTGTGCAACAAAGAAGAGGAAATGACTGAAGAACATCTTTTAACCTGTGAAGCCCTACCTGCTAGACCCACTACACAGAAATATTGGAGAGCAAGAGAGCTATTGGCTTCATTGCCATAGCATTTGAAAACAACAACAGATTGTGCTGGAACTTTTATCTTTCCATCTGTCAAACATTCTATACTCTCTAAATATTCCAGTGGCAATATTAGTGAGCCAGTTAGTGGACTGGTTGGCGAGTACACTTCTGATATGATAACAATTGCAGATCTACAAGTGGGTTTGTGATTGTGACTGCTTCATGTATATTTCATTATATGACTACATCAAAAGAAAGCTGAAATAGCAAGGAAAATTGAAGTACAACTCAGCGAAGAGACAGTAAAAAGTGAATTAAGTTACAATATGTTGTACTCCTGCAAATGATACCAAATACAGGACAGTGTTTACAGAATTGGTACACAAAATACGCATTCACACATATGGCAGAAGACTCAAGGATCACCCAGATATAATACTATTCATATAACAAATTGCTTAAATTTATTTTTCCAAACATATTATACATTCCAAAGCAAATAAACGCAATCATCTATAAAGAAAGATTATTGCTTTTCCTAAGTCCTTTCTAAGATAAGTCATATAAAGAGTAGAACAGTGCATACTTTGACTTCTATTATTGGTACACCAACTGACTGTTCAAATCAGGAGCATTGATTGCTCACCACCAGTGACAGGCATGATAGTACTGTTGGTCTGTCTTTATGTGCTTGCCATCTTCCTGAAATTTAATCCTGTAAAAGTTTTCCCTGTCTAGCATACCACAAAAAGATGTTGGACAGTTCTGTTTTAGCACAAAATTTTAAGTTCAGTACACTAGTATCAACATCACTGCATATACCATATTTTATCGCATAATTCCCCCCCTTTTTTACTCGAAAAATTTGCTTGAAAACACTGGGGAGTGAATTATGTGAGTATTGCTTCTAGGAATTCAGAAAGGGGAAACCATATAGTATTATGTAAAAGTTATATAGGTATACAGTAATTTGTGAATGAACTGCATACATACCACGGTTTCATTGGGCCTACAATGTATTGTTTCATTGTTTCTTTCCTTTGACTACTCTGCGGTCTCACTTTAGTCACTATCATCACTATTTTCATTTATATCTGGCTCAGATAACACATCATCTTCATTATTTGAAGCAAAAGGTTAGAAATAGTGATGTATTTAACATTTGAAAGTAATGAGTCGGTAATACAAACACATCACTTAAATTAAATGTTTGTGTTTGAATTACCGACTCATTACTTTCAAACATCTTCATTTTCACTATTCCACAACATGTCCTCAGAACCATCAATGGCAAACGCAATTCAAGTATTTTTAAAACTCTTCTTAATATTGACAATAATTTTCTTCCACGCACAGATTATCCACTCACACATCGTCGGTATTAATGGCTTCCTTATCTCACATCCTGCAGTCAGCTGATGAGATCCTGCCGCCATCAATTTCAGGATATTTTCCTGTTTTAGGCCACGGGAAAGATTTGGAGCTTGGCTTTGCAGCCGTGAGTTTTAACTTTTTGTCTCCGCCAGCACCGTATTGAATTAGGATCAACGGAGAAATGTCTTCCTGGAGCTTTCACCCCATTTGCATTGGCATAAGATCATACATTTAATTTAAATTTTGCCGTGTAGTTTCAATATTTCGAAATAATGACGACTTGTAACAAACTGACAAACAGGTCTCAACTCCACATTTCAATTTTATGATACGTTGTGACAGTGGCAATACGAGTACTTTTCTGGTAAGCATTGTGTCGACTGATGGATATTAATTGTTCTTTCACACTGGCCGTGTGTAGGCTAAATTGTGGAAAAGTAGAGTCAGACTGAAAAATTTAATGCCATAGCCGGGATTTGAACCACAGACCCTCTGGTTTTCGTCCAGCCGCTCTACCATTGAGCTACTATGGCCAACGTGCCGATATGACATTAAATTCTCCAACTGAACCAGTAAACCACTTAGGAGTTCTCATTAACACATGAGACAACTACCTTAATGGCGACTTACAACATGTAAGGACTTGAAGGCCCGGGCTTTATAGTTAACCACTTACATGTTGTAAGTCGCCATTAAGGTAGTTGTCTCATGTGTTAATGAGAACTCCTGAGTGGTTTACTGGGAAAATACGAGTCAGTTGGAGACTTTAATGTCATATCGGCACGTTGGCCATAGTAGCTCAATGGTAGAGCGGCTGGACGAAAACCAGAGGGTCCGTGGTTCAAATCCCGGCTATGGCATTGAATTTTTCAGTCTGACTCTACGTTTCCACAATTGTGTCCATTGTTGTCCATGACAAGTACTGCTGCTTCAATTGCTGTCCATTATCAAGTCATTTGAAGGCTGCTCCAATAAGAACGAACCAGGACAGGGAATCATGCGATGTTTAATAGGCAAATATTTTTAGTGATGAAAAATCATAGGGGAGGGAAATATGCAAGAAGGGAGGCTTATGCGATAAAATATGGTTATATTTAAAGTATTGTTGATTAAAGTATGTAAACATGCTAAATCATATGAGGTCATGTTGTACCACTGTCTATTTCTGTTTACAGGTAATGTTGAACCTATCTCAAACATTTATTGTCTGATATATCAACATGAACCTATCTCAGAATACTTAGTACAGTTTTGAAATTTCTTTTCATCAGGTGTCTTTTGAGGTCACATTTTGTTGTGAATTTTGTGGGGGGAAAAATTGCACATTTGAATGGTTCAATATCTAGGAGGGGCTATGTGAACAATCCTAATAATTTCTGTTATGTTTGTAGGTGTTATGTGATAAAGCAGCAGAAAACAAACATTACCGCATTTATCAAGAGTTTGTATCTGGCCTACTTCAAAATTAAATTTGGAGATAAATAGAAGAATTCTTCTCCTGATATTTTGTGCAAAAGTTAGGTAGAAAATCTAAGACAGTGTCACAAAGACTCCTCGTAGGGGAGGGGATCCGTCCCCTTCAGCTGCCATGGCGCGGATGCTGAGGACCCCTAGCATCGTGGTACCTCTGACGTTACTAGAGGAACCTTGGGCTGAACATTTGAGCCCCTCCCTGATTGGGAGTAGTTTGGATTGGGTTGGACTCAAGGGGGCAGTGGTTCTCAATACCCGTGGGTGATCATGTACGTCTCCAGATGGGGTTGAGGGAAGTCATTAATATTCCCGTGTACTAGCCAGTATAGCTAGTAGAAGGTGTGCTAGATCACCAGACGGCCCCACCGAGGTCATATCGGTAGCCTTCCCATTTTGGAGTTGGCACGCGTAAGTGGCGTATCCACTTCCATTCCGTCTTGAGTCCACAGGACCAAATGGGGGGGGGGGGGGGGGCTTGTTAGTCTCTATGTCTTGCCCTATGGAAAGCCCCACGGAGGCGCTGGGTGCCCTTTTGGGACAGCTCGGTAACTACCTGGTCGAAGGAGGCCCGGGTCCTTGGTCCTAACGGGTCCAGAACTAATGGGAGTAGAACCTCTGGCATTAATGTGTCACAAAGGCTAATCTATGCCCTTTGGCATTTTTATGTTATGACACAAACAACAAAATCATTTTAATGATTATTATTATTTTTATCTGCATAATATACATATGGAATCAATAGGAAAAACAAGATGGGCATTATACTGGGTGAATAAAAAGTATGGAAAAATGCCATAACTCCACTGTTGCAACTCTTATAAAGTGATATTTTTTAGAAAACTCCTAAGACATCAACATATCCTCACGTTACTATGATTACAAATAAAGGTGTGTGTGCGTGTGCATGTGCGTGTGTGTTTTAAATGGCAACATTTCTTTTTTTTGCACTCCTCCAGCCCTCAAGTCTCAGAACATACAAATACCCTTTCAAACCACAATTTAAATTTATTTGGGCCTTACTGCATGTGTACTAAGCAAAGAAAAACACATCATTATTTAAAACTGAGTAGGTTTTGAACTAAACAATACAGTAGACTACTTCAATATATGGCTTTGGATTGAACAAATACAGACAAAAGCTAAGCTAATAAGGACAATACTTACTTCATTGCAAAATCTTTCTGAAAGTAATTAATCAGGCACAACTTACAGAAAGACAATGCACTGAAATACTAGTGATGATCGGGTATAGCCCATTGTACATTGATAGCAACTTAAATTCTTAAGTGTGTTTAGGCCTTCTACAAAATGAAGTAATTCCTGCTTGTATTACTTTATTCCCTGGAGGAGGAGGAATTCAGAATGATATCTTTTTCCAGCAAGATGGTGGCGCCGCACCTTATGGGAGGCAGGTGGTGAATTACCTAAATCATGAAATTCCAGAAAAATGGATTGGTGGAGGAGGAAGTATTGAACGACTGTCAAGATCTCCTGACCTGAACTTTTTCTTATAGGGATATCTGAAGTGGAGGGTTTACAAGGACCGACCAAGAGATCTTGAAGAGTTAAAGCAAAGAATTGGGCAAGAAATGCAGCTAATCAAGGAACAGTGTTGCTGGAAACATTAGTAACAGATTTTAGCATTGTTTGGCAGTAAATGGAGGCCATTTTGAGCAACTTTTGAAGTGAATTCATTACGTGTTACGACACAGCACCACTAATTTTGTTATGAATTTGTTTTCTTGATTTAAATTACATGTGCTATAACATATCCTAATAAATTCAAATTACAGTTTTAAAAAGCATCTACCTGTACTTTCCGAGACCTGAGAACCAAACAATTAGAAAAAAAAAAATACGCCAATAAAAATGTCACGACCTATTTACAATCATAGTAATATGAAAACATGTTATCTTACAGCTTTTCTAAAAAACATCACTTCACAAAACTATAACACCAAAGTTACAAGCACTGTTCCATACTTTTCACTTACCCTATATACATAAACTTGCCAACAGCAAAAAAATGTGCTTGTGCCTTCTGGACCTAATTCTTCTTCCATTACCACCTATTATGGTATTACCAGAGAGTAGTACTAATACCTGGAGTGCAGAAAATGATTTAAATTTATCCCTAGACTTAGAAGATTACAATACAAATCACTGAGTCAGTCAAAATTAAATGATTTTATACATGATGTGAATCTTACTAAGGAAGAAGCAAACTTTTAGTTTCAAGGCTGAAAGAAAACAATGTTTTTACAGACATCAAGAAGAAAAGTTTTGTAAAGGAAGGGGAACCCGTGTATTTTTGTAATATCCCTAACTTGATAGGTCATCTTAGAACAGCTTACAAAGCAGAAGATGGGTGTCTGTTTATAGATTCACGCAAGAGAAGTTTAAAAGTTTGCTTCAGTTCCAATAGCTCACTCTGAACCCCATAACAAAGCTGCCAACATTTATATACTGTCCTAGAAAAAAAAATTAAATATCATGTACATAAGTGGTGTATGTGGTAGGATTTTAAAATGTACAGTATTTTATTGGACCACAAACAGTGTAAATGAAATTCCTGAGCTTTTTGTGTGACTAGAACTCTTAGAGCCAGAGAAAGACAATGGGGTGAAACTAACTAGCCACAAAATGAAAAGATGTAATATCAGGGACAAACAATGTGATAAATTCCAGCTGTTTGAATGAAAAAAGTTTGTTACCCTTGTTGTATATCAAATTAGGAATAATAAAACAATTTCTCAGGGTTTTAGACAAATCTTACCCAGAAATTTCCAATGCTGCCTGAATCAAAGTGAAAGAAGGCATTTTTAGCAGCTCAGATTCACCAACTCATGAAGGGCATTCATTTTAGAAATATCCTGATAGATATAGAGCTTAAGCTTGGAACTCATTCAATGAAGTTACTAGTTTTTGGGTAATGTTAAAGATTACTAACTTGAGTATATTGTTAAAACTATTCTAAGTTAAAGGCACCTGGATGCAATACGAGTTTAAAATTGCATTTAAATTCACTTTCTTCTCGGGCAGCCAGCCAGGTGAAAAGATGATTAGATATCAACGTTTCGGGAAGTGTGCATCTCTCCCATCATCAGGATAGTTATAAAATGTTATAACCACAAATGAAACACTGAATATAACACAACTATAAACAAAGACAAAACACTATCAAAATTCGCATTACTGAATAAAACACTCTTTTCAGTAAATTAAATGCCAGGTCAGGAGATGGCGTGAGTATAGAAAATTGTGTCAAAGAAACGTAACTACTTAACTTGATTATCAAGCTGTATTGATCTTTGCTTCTTAATTCGACGGATTTCTATTTTTAAGGCTGGTTTCCAAGAGGAGCTGAACTGAAATCCAGCATCACGATTAAGCGTGCTCCTTTCAGAGGAAATCGCCAAAGCCTCCCTAATTCTCCGCTCCCAGTAACTGCTGCATTTTGCCAAGATGGTTGTCTCCTGAAAATTGGCTCTGTGGTCGTTATCAAAATAATGCTCTGCCAGCCCAGACTTCAGGTTGCATTAACCCTTTCACCGATATGGAAGTCATATGACGTCCAAGTTAAAAGGCCCCAAACCGATATGGACATGTATAGATGTCCTGTGCATACATGCATTTAATGCTTATTTAATGATAATTCTTTTAAACTTAGTTTTACAGTAAATTTAAATAAATTCTATAAGAAGTAAAAGCTTACCTTTAAAAGTGTCTTCTTGAATGGTACACCTCAAAACAGGGATACACACACAAGGGCGCATCTCCACATTCACAGCAAATCATACTAGTTTCCTTTCGGACACCTTTTTTGCGGCACTCCAGACATTTTCTAAAGGGGCGTGACTTTTTTGCTGTGGATGGTACCCTTTTAGGAAAATGTTTTCCTTCAAGTCTGAGGGGTGCTGGAGTGGTGGATTTCTTACCCCCAGAATGGAGAAGTCACTGAATTTTATAGTGCTCAATTAGACTGCAAGCTATTGATATGCAAAAGTCCAGGTACGTCATTGTCTTCCGTGGGTTTAGAGCTCTCCAAATTACTAAACAATTGTATATGGTTATATCCAGCTGGTGTAAAAATACTTTTTTATACCTTTTGATTGTTTTTCGCAAAGAGGGATATGCGTGTAATACCTGATCTACTAGATCCACTCCAGGCCGGGCTGTGGCTCAGTGGTTAGACCGCTTGGCTCTCACCAAGGTGGCTCGGGTTTGATCCCAGGCGACCGCAAAGTGAGATTTGTGGTGGACAACATGGCGCTGGGGCGGGTTTTCTCCGGGACCTCCAGTTTCCCCCGCCATCTCATTCCACCGGTGCTCCATCTTCATCTCATGTATCATCAGTGTCACTGCCTGCGGTGCCATATGTAGTAAAAGTGGGCGTTAAACACTACACATTTAGATCCACTCCACCCATATGCATATTGTATTCCTGGATAATATCGCGGGCTTGAAAATTGACATTTTGTTATGAGCATCAATTTTTCCAGTATCAATCATCAAAATCTTAGAGCTGCAATTGGATAATGCTGTGACAACCCTCCTGTCTTGCCAAGCAACATAGGTCAAGGGTGAGAGCTGATGCAACTGCATTTCTCCTCTTCTTAGAGCCTTCGTATTCACATCTTTTGGCAAACCAATACGATTTGAGCATACTGTTCCAATTGCATTTGTTTTTCTTTTGTGTAAGGCCATGAATAATTTAGGGAAACTGTACCAATTATCTAAATATACATTCCTAACCTGATCAAGTACAGATACCATCAGGTGCATTACTATGAAACCAGATAACCCCAAATCTTTTTCTCCAGTGTTATCAGTCCCTTGGTCAGTGTATATGCAGCTATTGTAAAGATATCCTGTTTTACTTTCACATACAACAAAACTCTTTATGCCAAATCTGGCCCTCTTTGTTTTGATGTATTGTTTCCAACCTAAGCGGCCCTTCCAAAGCATCAGGCTTTCATCAACAGTGATCTTTTCACTAGGCACATAATTTTCTCTGAATTTTGAAATAATGTAATAAAAAACTGGTCTGATGTTGTATAGTTTTTCATTCACATTTTCTATGCAGGTGAAATGAAGGAAGTGCAAAATGGAAGTAAACCTGTTATTTGACATGCATTTCCCAAAAAATGGGGTAGCTAGCATGTCATATGTAGACCAGTACATGTCTAGAGTAGGTTTACGAATAACACCCATGAGCATAATTAGACCAAGTAGTCTGTAAATCTCATTCATTGTTACTTTTGTCCACTACCGAATTCTACTCTTAGGTCCTAAATTGCCTTTAGAAATCCGGTCTTCCTTCACCCTACTTGCATATACATTTGTTTCCGAAACAATGAGAGACAGTAAGTCAGTAGTAAAAACTTTTGTGAAAATGTCAGTTGGTTGGCTGTCAGAAGTTAGCCGAGTATTCGGTTGTACACCAGAGGATGTGCTCGTGAAGGTATGTCTATTTGTGTTAAGAGTTATTTTGATACCTCCATAATGTTGATTCTTCACGTACACCTGTCGAAATGAGTCATTTTCCTCCTCACTGCTACCTATATTCTCAACACCCCCATCAAAATCTGAAAACTCGCCATCAATGTCCAAATCACTATCTAACAGCGAAAAGTCTTCCACATTTTCTGATGTAATATCAGAAGCCCGCACTCTTCCTACACTAGCTAATTTATTTGCTACATTACTAGTTGAAGCCATGATTAGCACTGAGGAAACTATTTCAAATGTGTTTTAGCTAAAGAAATCACTTGAAACTCTGACAGTCAAAATTTATATGAACTGAGCGAAGAAAACAGTTTCGTCAGCTACCATAAACTTCGGTTGTGCAATTAGCGAGATGCTGACAGAGTTTTCTTTCCAGTGTGTGTAACGCAACATATAGAATTACTATTACATGGTAGCATAAACTGAAACCTATAAACCTTGATCCTAACACTTCGTTTATGCAGCTAATATACACATATAGTTTGTAAAACAAAAATACTCAGCATTAGGCGTGTTCGACGCAAAGAATAGCTTTCTCTACAGTGATACAAATTAATGAAATTTCAATGATTTATTAATATAGTCTCTATTTTAATGATACCGTAGATGTAAACTGCCTTTAATGGGCTTAAAACCTGTTTTTGTTTCGCTAAAATAACTTAATAAATACGGAAGATATGAATATTTATTTATGAAGCATTTTTGCTGCATTTAACAATTTAAATGTCTTGTTCTGTTTATTGGGTATCCGTTCCCGGCCATGCTGGGTTTAAATGGTCATCGGCGAAGCGGTTAAACAAATGCTCCATTCATGTTCGATTATTCTAGTAGCGATGGTCCTTCCAGTTTGTCCTATATACGGTGTCCCACATTCACAGAGAATGTGGTACACTCCCGGAACTTGTAAGTCCAGTTTGTCTGGGCTGGCAAAACATTGTTTTGATAATGACCATACAGCCAATTTTCGGGAGACGACCATCTTGGCAAAATGCAAGTTACTGGGAGTGGAGAATTAGGGAGGCTTTGGCGATTTCCTCTGAAAGGAGCACGCTTAATCGTGATGATGGATTTCAGTTCAGCTCCTCTTGGAAACCAGCCTTAAAAATGGAAATTTGTCGAATTAAGAAGCAACGATCAATACAGCTTGATAATCAAGTTTAGTAGTTACGTTTCTTTGACACAATTATCTATACTCACGCCATCTCCTGACCTGGCATTTAATTAACTGAAAACAGTCTTTTTTTCAGTAATGCGAATTTTGATAGTGTTTTGTCTTTGTTTATAGTTGTGTTATATCCAGTGTTTCATTTGTGGTTATAACATTTTATAACTATCCTGATGATGGGAGAGATGACAAAGATGGAAACAACATACTAGGCTCAATGGGACGTCTTCATGAATGCAGACTATCACTGGTGTTTAATTAGAGACAACGCTCACCAGGACCACAAATGCAAGTCAACTGAGCATTTGTTTTCAACAAAGGAGAGAAGAAAATAAAATCATAAAGTATGTTTAAAATTTCCTAGTTCAATGTGAACTGTTGCTTCTGTAGAATTGAGATTGTTTCTTAGTTTGCATGATCTCATGCATTTTAAATTGTACTTAAAAACTATCTATAGAAATAAACTGAAATATTACACATTTCCTTTCTGTATGGCAGGGGGGGGGGACACCTAAACATGAAAGCGGATTTGAATTCAGCATACCAAACTTTGATTTACAAACCTGTTTAATGTTGTACTATAGAAATATTTTTAAATTGGCAGACCTGTGTAATGTTGTAACATGAAATCAGATCATATAAAACGTTCAGTGCAGTCATTTTAAAAAGTCACATACGTAATAAATGTGAATTCTGTTTCATAAGAATCCTTGAAGACCTGGTAACACTACTTCTTTCTGTCATACATGATGAAAGTCGGTGCAGTCGGTTTTTAACACTCCATCACTTACTTTTCTTTTTGGGACTATTTTCGGAAGCTGCTTTAGCTTTTTCAATCAACAGGTCAATTTACAAAATTTATGTATGTCGAATTTAAACTGGTGAACAGTATCAACATGACCTTCCAGTTGCATAATTTTGGATTTCATCACTATGGGGTAGAAGCACACATGGATACAAAATCATAATAATTTCCACAAATGGTGCTTCATCTCACCTGTAAGAAGTTCCTTCTTCCTGCAAAACCTTCAGGCTGTGTAAAGTGTGATACTTTTTTATCAACCCTGTCAAATCCACCAAATTCTGGATCATCAGTTGATAAGACAATCTTGTATTCTCCTGGTATCTCTATTCCCATGCGATAGTCTGTGAAACTTTTAATGTGATGGAAGTTGAATGCAAAGAGCAGATCAGCTCGCTCAAACACAATTACCTTATCATCTTCATGCTTCGTACTCACATAAGCCTGAAACATTTAATTCAGACATTCAAACACATTAAAGAACTGGAAACCTAAGCTAATATTCATGTCTATAAGTAATGATTTAATGATCTGCTAAGCTGTTCACATATATAATTTTCTATTA
The DNA here is from genome assembly GCA_030765055.1 of Mantis religiosa. Lineage (NCBI taxonomy): Eukaryota > Metazoa > Arthropoda > Insecta > Mantodea > Mantidae > Mantis > Mantis religiosa. The sequence goes on from CM060950.1 coordinate 63,043,332, forward strand.
GGAATATTACATGTAAGGTTTATCCAGGTAGCCTTCATATGCTAAATGAATTACAACAGAATACTAGGCATATGGTCTTGGATATTTTGGTATCAGAAATTCATTGAGCATTCAAGAACTTGATCATATGAGTGTACTGAAACAGAATGAAATGAAATATACTCACTTTGCCTTTCATTTTGCAAATTAATCACGGGAGAAAAATCTATCCAGTCTGTGCTACTGAATAAGTACATCAAACTATCTTCAGCACTGTAACAGGAATTTGTTGGACTATTCGTAGTTAATTCTGATTTTTTCTTGGATCCTCTTGTACAAGGCATTCACGCCAACATCAGCTCCAAAATTATGTTCATACGTTCACTTCCATGATTATTTTGAAGTATCAATCGAATTCTAAATTAGTTATGAGACATGTGTTTCAAGGCGTGGTTCGGAATAAAGAAGTCAAACTATTTCAATGAATTCTTATTTTATTATATTTATATGACAAGATAATTTCCTCAAGATTATTTACTTCTTGTAACTAACAAAACTGAAGAACATATCACTTATAAAGATTATTAACTTATCGTAATTAAACAAGGCTGAAGAACATATCACTTTTTTAAAAATTATTGACTTCTCGTCACTAACGTTACTTCTACTTAATTTTGTGATTGGCCAATCCAATGGCACGTCACCACATCACGTCACACCACGTCACACCACTACTACTGCGGCCAATCACACAACTACATATATTTTATAAATTCATAATTCCTCCGAACCAAAAAATACTGTTTTCTAACAGTATTTTTGGGTTATGTTAGGAGGAATTATGAAGGCATTACGAATGTATTTTTGGGTTCGGAGGAATTATGAATTTATAAAATATATGTAGTTGTGTGATTGGCCGAAGTAGCAGTGGTGTGACGTGGTATGACGTGTTGTGGTGACGTGCCATTGGATCGGCCAATCACAGAATTGAGAATTAACGATAGAGACGAGAAGTCAATAATTTTTAGGAGACAGATATGTTCTTTAGTCTTAGTTACGAGAATTCAATAATCTTGTGGAGAGTGATATGTTCTTTAGTCTTGTTTAGTGAAGATATAACAAAATAAGAATTCATCAAAATAATTTGACTTCTTTATTCCGAACCACGCCTTGAAACACATGTCTCATGACTTATTTAGAATTCGATTGATATTTCAAAATAATCATGGAAGTGAACGTATGAACATAATTTTGGAGCTGATGTTGGCATGGATGCCTTGTACAACAGGATCCAATAAAGAAATCAGAATTAACTACGAATAGTCCAACAAATTCCTGTTACAGCACTATTCAAGGAGGAGACTGACAGTTGCTAACCATGCGGTAGACAGACTTAAATACATGGCAGGGGAATGGATACATGATAGCGCTTGTTATAGCAATGAAAAGAAAGATTAATTACAGCTAAAACATTTCCATAGTGTGACTGTGGGTTCATAGAATTAAAAAGTCCAATTTGCCGAAATTCTAAATATTCTTTATTTCCGTCGAAATACACTGTTCAATTCTCAAGTAACAACATTACATCACCAATACAACACAATCCACAGCACCAAGGTCGATGACATCAGCTCTCGTTACAACAACACTCTTGTTACACAACTACAACTGTCTGCTGGCATGTCACAATCTCTTATATATCTCACTGAATCATTTCTAGATCATTCTAAAATAAACAAGAAACCGAATTATCTCTATCAGTCCGGAAGTCACCAGAAATTTCCATTTATCTCAGTTTGTTTCGGCAGATCTTTATCTGCATGTTATCTTTTTGTACACTAGCCGCGTGATCATAAACTGATTACGCAAGCTCTTTATTACTGTGAAACAATAGCCGTCGTCTGTTTTATATTTGTGCCGAAACTTTTATGTCTGTTGCCGCGACAATAGCAACAGTATATGCAAAAACCTTGTTGCCAATATTCTAACACATTATTAGCATGTGCCTAAGGAGCAAACCAACAGTAACATAAGCTGTATGTCTTATTTTCTGCTGTCGCTGCAATACAAATAATACCCTCCTATAGTCTGAGCTCGCAATGCTAGTATCACTTGCCTGTGTACTGGCAAGTTTGTTTGCATCATTCTATTTATATGGTTATTTGCCTTGTACTTACATGTGTATTAATTTGTGTATCTATGTGTGTTGTGAGCATTTGCAACTGTACTAACACTTTTAATGAAAATTTAACTAAGCCTAAAAGTGTGTAATTAAAGGTAATGCTGCTGAATATAGTCACAAAGTAGTTGAGCTTCCCCCTTATCACTGCTATTATACACCAATTGAATTATCCTGAGCTAAAGTAAAGGGTTATGTTGGGCCAAGCAGAAAGATTTCATTGTGTCATCAGTAATAAAACTGACAGAAGAAGCATTAACAACAATAAAACATGAAAATTGGGAAAAAGCAGTTAATTATAAAAATGGTATGAGCATGGGAAATGAAGGAACTTAGGAAGAAAGGACACAACAGTTTGTCATTTGTTGTGGGAATTCCAGCAGCTCTTCAGATGACAATAATGGGAATTTCAGGTATAGGAATGCTGCACTAAATAAACACTGTAAGATGCCTAGTATAAAATAAACTTGCAGCTATATTAGCCTAAATCAAAGCTTTCTCTTCAAATTAGCATAGTAGAGTGTACCAGCTTTTGCATAAAATGTTAAGTACGGAATCCTTAATACTTCCTAAACAGTTGCCACTGAAGAGTTTACTCGGCTTCTTCATACTTCCTTACTAATCTTCACTTTCAGAGCCAAAATAGTAGAAGTAGCTGAAAACATCTGTGCAACCACAGAGGGGGATTTGCAGGACCATTAAACATACAAATGCAAGACTGAACAGCATTTACTGCTGGTTGTTGGCAAAGTATAAGGTATAGCATTTTCATGACAATAAGTGCATGCCTTCCCCTTCCATCTGCTTCCAAGTGCATCAATTTTCTCTCAAGATAGCGAGGTCCTCATATAAAAGAATTAAACATGCTTAGCCCTTCCAGGGGAAAGGTAAAGAGAGAGGGATGAGATGAGATGGAATGGGGTAGGGTGGGGTAGACACTGGTTGTAGTCATAACTTTAAGATATTGCACAAAGGGAAAGGATTCTTTGGACAATCCAAAGAACTTTTAAAAACAGAGTGAGAAAGGATACAAAAATGAAAATGTATAAGGTAATGGCTATTCCAATTGTACTATATGGAAGCGAAACCTAGGTGCCAACACAAAAGAATTTAAATAAAATACAGACCGCAGAAATGAGATTTTTAAGAAGTGTTAAAGGTTGTACAATATAAGAAATGAGGATATTAGAAAGGAATTAGAAATCGAACCAATCCATAACAAAATATCAGAACGAAGGCAACAATGGTATGAACATATATTAAGAATGGAGGATGGAAGATATCCAAATGCAGTATTAAACTATAATCCAAAAGGAAGAAGAGAAAAGAGGACGACCCAGGAAATGCTGGAGAGATCTATGAAGTCGGAACGGGCAATATGCCCAAACCATGGAGTGAAGAAGGGATTGTGAGAGAAAGAGATAGCTATATGCAGAAATATTGTTAATTCTTACCTAGACTAACATACCAAAATTAGTGAAGTAAGAGTTAAACTCAAAATTAAATAATTTATGCTTCACAAAATTAAATTCCCTTTAAAGCCTCCTCACCAGAAATACGTTACACAACAGTTTGTCATTTGTTGTGGGAATTCCAGCAGCTCTTCAGATGACAATAATAGGAATTTCAGGTATAGGAATGCTGCAGTAAATAAACATTAAAACTTTGGAGTTAAGGTTGTGACTAACATTACTGCTTCCAAATTCTACAGGCCGCGCCGTGGCTCAGTGGTTAGACCGCTTGGCTCTCACCAAGGCGGCCCGGGTTCGATCCCAGGTGACCGCCAAGTGAGATTTGTGGTGGACAACACGGCACTGGGGTGGGTTTTCTCTGGGATCTCCAGTTTCCCCCACCATCTCATTCCACCGGTGCTCCATCTTCATCTCCTGTATCATCAGTGTCATCGCTTGCAGTGCCGTATGTAGTAAAAGCGGGCGTTAAACACTACACATGTAAGGAAATACAATTTAAAGCTGCTCTTTCACATTAAAACAAATGTAAATTTGCACTGGTTTGCAAAAATGGAAAAAACTTATTTGCATAAAAATCTCATCATTCACACAAAAGTTTGTATTACTGCAATTGTGATAATTAAACATTCCTAGTCATAAGGCTGATAAACAGTTTAATTTTACACTTATGTTCCCCTCATCAAAATTCAGTGAATAATGAATCTTACAGGTCCTTTGTGTAGCCATCCATAATGCTCCTCTAGGGTATTCATAGCCTTATCAAATGCATTCAGATATTTGTACTTTAGAAGGCTGTCATCTACCAAGTGCCACTGACGACGAGCATAATGGAAAGAATTATTGTTTCCTTCTCTAGGAAAGTCTAACCATTCAGGATGTCCAAATTCATTGCCTGGAATAAAACAAAGCACAAAGTAACAATTTAATTTGAAGTAAGTTAATATTAATGAGTAGGATACTGACAATGAAAAACTATACTCTTATCTTGAAAACCACTCATAAGATCATGTACAAATTAAGTTTGTAATCTACAGAGTTGTGTTAAAATACCAGGAAGAATCAATGAACTAAGAATTAACTACAACATGTTTTTCTTGTACATATCACACGAGCTTGTTGCAGATTATCGCTATCATAGAATGACGTGAATGCAATTACACAGCATTTTTTAAACTATTTTTTTTTTTTATGAAAGGAGGTGTTGAAGCTGGCCACTGCTTTTGTCCATACATTTTTGACACCACTTTAGGGCCCACCTTGGTAGCATGGTGGTAGCATGTCTGCCTCACGTTCAGGAGGTCCCGAGTTCGAATCTCGGTCAGGGTGAGTTACCTGGATAAGGTTTTTTGGGGGTTTTCCCTTATCTTGTAAGATGAATGTCAGGTAACTCTAAGCTCCATGGACCCCGGACTCATTTGAGCATCATTTCATCCATTCCATTCATCCTCCAATATGACTTAACGTTGGAGGACGTAATTTACAAAATACTTTAGGAAACTATTAATACTATTAATCACTCACCGTACTTTTCCCATTGACAAATGGTGGCAATTTTCTCTTGATATGTTATTTTAATTTTTCCAGGGTATGTGGGTCTTGCACAATTTACGCTTTAAATTACCCCACAGTTAGAAATCGCAGAGATTAACGTCTGAGAACTGAGAGGGCAAAAAAATCTCTACTAATAATTCTGTCTTCAAACATACCTTCAACTGTCAATTGTTTTCATTGAATTATTGCGCGTATGAGCTGTTGTTCAAAAAATGCAAAGTCATGCTCACTACCTATTAATTCTCTAAAAGGAGAGGACAAAATTTAATTCACATATGTACGAGGTCAGCTGCTGACTCAAAAAGCAATGACCATATAACTTTTTCTCTGCTGGTGCACCAATTTTTTCATCATGAAGGGCACTTCTGAAAAATCTATTGTTCATGAACTTCAATAACAATTATTTTGTGTATACACAGGAAGATGGGACCAAGCATCATCCGTGAAAAATATAAAATATGGGTCATTTCACCACTGTGTACACTAATGAGACTCCATTCATAAAATGTGCACCTAAATACAGGATCACCAGATTCAAGAGCATATGCCAGAGTTCTTTTATATGGCTGCAACTCTTCACACAGAGCCATAAGCAATTCCTGCCTGTTGTCAAAGATACCTAAGTAATATTTTGGGACAAATATGCAAACATGACTGTGTCATCTAATATTTCTTCGATAAGAACTATCTTGTCTTTCAGGTTTCTTAGCCTGAACACTTCCTGTGGGCTGAAATTTATTAAAAAGCTTATGTATTGTTGTACAGCCTGGACTTTTAAACTCTGAAGTCTTTCTGCAAATTTTACTTTTGCTTGACGAGCTGACTGAGTTAGCATGTAAGAATTATAAATAAATGCACACTGTGCAGTAGGAAACATATACGGAGCTATAATATACTTTGGAACTAAGTACGGTATAAAATAATAAATATCTTACTCAATACTACACTTGCAGAGCAACACAAAACTACATCAGAAATGCAACCTCATTTACAGCAGCAGTGCAGAATCATGTGTTTACATACCCAGTAGACAAATGCTGTGAGAGAGTTTTTAGTTCATTAGCTCTTCTGTTATTTTATATCTTGATTAATGGATGGATCTTGTTTTTTATTTTAATTTATGTCCTCCAACATTGTCATATCGGATAGTGAATGAAATGGGTGAAATGATGCTCATTTGAGTCCGGGGTCCATGGAGCTTAGAGTTACCAGACATTCGTATTTCAGGATTAGGGAAAACCCCAGAAAAAACCTTATCCAGGTAACTCGCCCAGACCGAGATTCGAATTTGGGACCTCTTGAACGTGAGGCAGACACACTACCATCTATGCTACCGAGGTGGGCAATGAATGGATTGCAGTGAGTTGTTAATGTTATGTTAAATTTTGAAAATCCATAGCTCTGCATTATCACCGTGTTACTATGATTTCACAAGACAAACAGATTTTGCAATGGGCTCAAAGCTTTCGACCATCTCTCACTCTGGCATCTTGACTATTAAGAAATTACTGTGAAGCTTAGGGTTCAACAAAGAAATCACTTAGTTATTAACAACCAGACATTACATTTTTGTGTCATGCTGATTGAAGGAACAATGAATGCTGCTGAATGTACTTCTGTACATGAGAGTGGAACATTAAATAATACAAAGGTTTTAGTTAATTGATGGAAATTTTCATTTCTTCACACTAGCCATATATAGGCTAAGGTTTTTGATAGTCAACATTAAAAATTCAATGCCATGACCGGGATTTGAACCACGGATCTCCTGGTTTCTGTCCAGTCGCTCTAACCTATTGAGCTACCATGGCCAACGTACCGTCCTGACGGTATGAGTCAAATGGAGAATTTAACATCAGGACGGTACGTTGGCCATGGTAGCTCAATAGGTTAGAGCGACTGGACGGACACCAGGAGATCCGTGGTTCAAATCCCGGCCATGGCATTGAATTTTTCATGTTGACCTATCAAATACAAAGGTTTTTAATAGTTTGGAAAAATAATTCATACACAATGAAGCCACTTCCTTTAGCTAACTTTCAGCTAAGGAACCAAGTTTCTCAACAGCGACCGCCTCTAAACTTCGTCTTTTAGACACCGTGCATCATACTGGTATCCGCCTTGCCACAGGAGCTTTCCGCACCACGAGTCGACTGCCTGTATGCAGACTCAGGCGAACCTCCACTCCATATTCGTCGCTCGCTGTTACTCTGCTCATACGTCTCGAAATTGGCAAGTTACCCCAATCATCCTTGTTTCAAACCAGTTCTGTGTCCAGATTTAGTCCACCGTTATATGCGTCCTGGTTCTCGGACATGCCCCATGGGAATAAGATTTCGGGATCTCCTACATTCGCATGGCCTCCGAATGCCTAGCGTGGAGAGGTCGTCCATCAGCCCTTATCCTGCTTGGCAACTCAATCGTGCATGGTTCGATCTTGCTCTTTCCAGCAACTCTAGACTCGCTACTCCACATTTGGTGTTCCAACAACTTTTTGCCGAACTACTGGGCCGTTACCCTAACTATGTTCCGGTCTTTACGGACGGTTCTCAGTTAGGTAGCACTACGGGTTGCGCGTTCTTCATTAACGGTGAGGCTCATAAATTTCGACTTCTGGACTCCACTTCGGTCTTCTCAGCAGAGCTGTATGCCATCTTCTATTTGCTCCTTTTTATTTGCAAGTTAGCTCCTGGCTCTTTTATTGTTTGCACTGACTCTCTAAGTGCTCTTCAGGCCTTGCAACAGCACACTGCCGCTCACACCCTTGTTTTAAAAATACAGGCCCAGATCTCGCAAATGCTCAGTCGCGGATACCATTTTGTTTTTACTTGGACCCCAGGCCATGTGGGCATTTCCGGGAACGAGGAGGCGGACGCGGCTGCTAAGTCCGCTTGTCGTTTGCCCCGGAGTTTAACAACTATGGTGCCATACCAGGATGTGCAACGTTTTTTTCGTCGCCAGCTCCTATCTGCTTGGCAGCAATCCTGGACAGCTTTAGAAGGCACACAACTCCGGGCAATAAAGGAGAGCGTACAACCCTGGCCAACTTCCTGCAGGGATAACCGGCGGGCCGAGGTGATACTCACCCGGCTGAGAATTGGGCACACACGAGCGACTCATGGCCATCTGTTAAGAGGGGAACTGGCCCCTGTGTGTGCTCCGTGTGCAGTACGCCTCACTGTGCGGCACGTATTGCTTGATTGCCCGCAGTACGCCCGCGTTCGCCAGTCTTTGGGCTTGGGGACTAAGTTGGTCGATGTTTTAGGGGATGACCCAGTGGCCGTGGTTAAGACACTGCGGTTTGTTGCTCAAATAGGTTTAAATAAACAAGTCTGACTTGTATTTTATATTTATTAATTTTAGAGATTTTAAATTATTAGTCTTTAAATGGTTTTTTATGTCCTTTTAATAGTTGAGTGTTTTTATTTTATTTTACCTTTTAGCTAAATTTGTGTAGGTTTTAGGTTTTAGTGTTGACTTCGGGCCCAAATGACCTTGTTGTCGACGGGCCCTAAAACACCACACACCACACACTCACTCACTCACTCACTCACTCACTCACTTTTTCACAGAACTCCTTTGGGAACATAACCACCTTTGCACAGCCTATTGCACCTTGGTGAAGGTGAAATACTGGCCACCTAGGAATATCTTCATTTGGCCAAACAGATGAATGTCTGAGGGTGCCAGTTTCAGAGAGTATAAAGGATGCCACAGCACTTCCCAACAAAATTTCACTGCTTTGAACTTGACAGAAGTTGAAACATGACTCTCATCTTTCACTGAGTTGCAGCTGTTACTGCTTATCGAGAACATGACAAGTCAACAAGTATTGCATAGCGAGTTGCTATGGTCCAAAATCTCTTTCCCATATTCAACCTATATTTTACTGTGTATTTCATTTGGGTTTTGTCTATTCATCCACTAAAAAAAAAAATTACACTCTTTGCTCTTCTCAATTTAACAGCAATAACATGTGTAAAAAATTTACAATGTTGTCCTCAAGAGCTATACTTCAATATCTTATGCCTCTAAGGGAGCTTAAAACTATGTATCTGCTAAATTTCACCACCCTCGCTGTAACATCACAGGAAAAAAATTAATTGTGCATTACTTAACAATCACTCTCAATCCAGTTTACTGCTGACCACACTTACACTGTTTCTTTCATGCATTTTTCATTATTTTTTCTGGTTGTAGCTGTAAAATAATAGCTAACATCCAGATTGCACATAGGAGGTATTCACATTAAGAGAGATTAAAATAGGGTTAGTTAAAATTATATTAAAACAACAGATTGTTTCATGATTAACTCTAGGTGAAGTACAGCTGAACTCCAGTTCAGTTCCAATAATGATACATCTGCAACACTTTTGCTTCAAATGAATAACTTCATTTAGCCCTGAGTTCAGTTGCTGTCGAGGTCTTAAGTTCTTTTCTTGGTATAGGACACAGTCCTGTTCATTTATGGTCCCCTACCCCTTATGCCATTTTACGCATCGTGTAAGGGAGCCACAATGGATCAGAGAAAGAAATCCAGCGATGGGCGAAAGAGGGTGAAATGGATGAAAGGAACGATGGTGATGGAGCAATTGGTGGAATGATGGCGGGGAAACCGGAGGTCCTGGAGAAACCTGCTCCAGTGCTGTTTTGTCCACAACAAATCTTGCTTTGCAGTCGCCCAGGATTCAACCCGGGCCACCTTGGTGAGAGTCAAGTAGTCTAAACACTCGGCTATAGCACAGCCAGGTCTTAAGTTGTAGGTAAGACGTCATGATCCCTGGCAGCTCATATACAAATACTATATACTAACAAACAAGTTGTATGGAAATGAACATTTCCCTCTATAAGAGGGACTTTCAAGCCATAAAGCCGTCGTTTTAAGTTTTCCAGTAAACCACAGATCAAAAGTAAAATGTAAACATGTAATTATTAAACATATCTACAACTCTGAGAACATTAGTAATTTTTAAAGTAAAACTTACAAACTAACATGGAATCTTAATCCTGTTCTTCATACAGATATCAATTGTATTAAATTTCTAAAGTAGATTATATACCATTACAATTCCTACTTTCCAAACATCACATGTACTCAAATTAAAAAATATTCACTTGACTGGTGTACAAAAGACAAAGATTTCTCGTACACCTAAAAGATGGCAACACAGTAAATACAAGACAACCATTAATGAATAATATAAAACAATACTACAAAACCTACAACATCTTTAAAACAGTAATAAAAATTGCTAAACAATTTGCAACTGAGAGTTACATAAAAAATGCAAACAATAAAAAGAGAGCCACATGGTCCATGACTAAAGATGAAATATGTTTGAACAAAATTACTAATATTGGGCCATCCTCACTTAATTTAAATTATCCAGATGCTAAGGAAAATGCCAACACATTGAATGAGTACTTTAGGAATATTGGTAGTGAGACTCAAGAGGTTCCCCCATCACTCGAAACAGCAAAATAATTTGCGTTATGCTCACACCTGCATTTACCTTTGGAATGGTCTCTCCAGATAATGATAATAAACTAATAACAAAGTTGAAGGGACATGTGTGTCAAAACAACCAAACCTGACATTTTCCAAAAATTAGTCTATAATAATGTATGCAGTTTTGAAAATCTCCCCACCAAATTTCAGAGTCCAATTATTACTCTAAGTGGGTTTTAAAATGTAACCGCTTCGCCGATGGCCATTTAAACCCTTCACGGGCCGGAAACGGATACCCAATTAACAGAACAGGACATTTAAATTGTTAAATGCTGTAAAGATGCATCATAAATACAAATCCGTATCTTCTGTATTTATTAAGTTATTTAAACGAAACCAAAACTGGTTTAAAACTCATTAAAAGCAGTATAAATCTACAGTAACAATAAAGTAGAGACTACATTAATTAATCATTGAAATTTAACTACTTTGTGTCACTGTAGCAAAAGCCATTCTTTGCACCGAACACGCCTAACATTTGAATCATATTGTTTTGTGTGTATACGAACGAATGTTTATATGTATAGCTACGCAAGCGACTTCTCTGATTCAAGTTTAGTTTATTTATGCTACACCAAGCGATAATCATACGAGAATATGTTGCGTTACACACTCACACACTGCAAAGAAAACTCTGTCAGCATCTGTTATTACAGTTATTAATTTTTAGATGAGTCGTATTTATTACACATCTGCTTCACTTCACTTCTCGATATGTTATTACAGTGTTTCTCAACCAAGGTTTCTGGTAGCCTTATGCAGCTGATTTCTCTCAGTATTTTAGTTATTTATACTCTCTCTGTGTTCAGATTGATTTCTTATAGCTATCAAGAGCTAAATGAATGGCACATTTGAAATTGTTAAATTTCAATGTTAACCATGGCTTATCCCCGCAATGTAGCAAATAAATTAACTTGGGTATGATGTGTACAGGCTTCTGATACTACTGTAGAAAATCTGGAAGATTTGTTGTATGATTTTGAAGGAGATCTTTAGGACATACGTAGCAGTGATGTGTGCTGGTCTACAGATGACATGTTAGCTACTCCATTGTTTGGGGAATTGGCGGGTCAAATATGGGTGATGTGGATCAGCTATTACTAGCTATCCCTCTTTATGGAAAACAGTTAAATGGTAAAAAAAAAAAGTATTTTTATACCACTGGATGTAACTATGCACAGTTGTTTAGTAATTTTCAGAGCTGTAAATTCATGCAAGACATTCATCTACCTGTACTTGCGCGTATAAAGAGCTCGTAACCTAATTGAGTATTATAATACTCAGAGGCCTCTTTATACTAGGGGGTAAGAAATTCACCACGACATCACCCCTCATACTTGAGAGAAAACACTTTCCTAAAAGTATACCACCCACAACCAAAAAAAGTTGTAACCATTTTGAAAATGTGTAGTGTGTTGCGAAAAAGAAGTTTGCAAGGAAACCAATATTATTTGGTGTGAATCTGCAGATGTGCCCTTGGGTGTTTATTCAGGTTTGGAGATGTACAATTCAAAAAGAAACCTTTAAGGGTACGTTTACATTTCTTATAGAACTAATTTAAATTTATTGTAAAATAGGAAGATTAAAATAATTGACGTTAAATGAGCATTAAATGCATGTATGCGCAGGACGTCTATACACGTCCATATCAGTTTGGGACATTTTAACTTGGACGTCATATGACATCCATATCGGTGAAAGGGTTAATGAGCCTAGGGCTGTGCAACATGTGCCCCACCCCATTTTACAAAATGGAATGGGCTAACTGCTTTTTTTTTTGCCTATTTTGACATGCAAAAGCTTGGAAGTACCATAGTATCATCAGTAGGCTATGCGCAGTTGTGCCACCACTGCTTTTTGCAGCAAAATTACAGTTGTTTTGTTTGAGTGGAAAAACATGCTGAATCTAATTTAAATTTGGTTTCTGGTGTTTGAGTGAATATTATGATTTTATACCTTGCTAAATCTTCAATATGCCTCATTTTAGTGGCAGAGCATTCAAAATTTCAAGAAAGACATTTTAAACACTAAATGGGAACTCGTAGGTGTAGAGGTTAGGAGTGAAACTTGATATTTCTACCACAGAAGAGGACCTGAATAGTTATAAAAGAAAAATTGGGAAAGGATTTGGTGGCAGAATCCTGAGTGCGAGGAACATTAAATTTAGACTCTGATTTTAAACTGATTAAACTGATTGTAAATAATGTGTGAATAAACAGGTGTATTTAAATTATACTCAACCACATGGTTACATTGCAAAACTTACTCTAAAAGCTGTTTGTATGTAGTATCTTGTAAATAGTATACTTATATAATTTTCTTGTTTTTTCTTTCTTGATGAAACCAAAATTGATATCAATTTATATGGTGAATAAATTACTTACAGGATTTAGATTAACTGATATATCCATTCTCTCCTGTGCAATAAATAATGCTTGTTGTGCTTTTAAAGGTACTGATTATACAAAACAAGTGTAAGGCATGTGCTTCGCAAACTTTAAAGCTGATTTTCTAAGTTTACAATTTTTTGTATATAAGGAACATTTTCTTGAAAAGTACTTAAGATAAACAAATGAAGCTTGGCATAATACTTTCTCACTAGTTAGTCAACAATTCTCTGCAGAGGTTTTTCCCTAATGGCTCATTAAAGATTTTGGCTTGTATACACTTTTATGAGCACCCTAAAATTAATAATTTTTTTAAAAAATATGGAGGATAGTTTATAATAAGTTATATAATTGTATTCTTTTCATTTTGTAAGGGCATTTTACTATAAGTATTGTACCTCATCAATTGTAGTATAAATTTATATACAGTAAAATTTCCCGTTCAACAGAGTTCAGATTAAAAGGACTAAATAAAATAAATTTAAATGAAATTTAAAAGATATGCAATTGCCAAAAATTATATAAAAGTATGGTAAATAAATGACCTTGGTTGTAATTGACTCTATGGAGAGAGTTCAGCTGCACTCAAGTTACCAGATTCTGAGTCATGAAGAGATCTGCAAGTGTTCTGCAAGAGGATGATGAAGACCTAAATTATTTGTAATAAGAGACCACATGGATGATGTGATTTCTTACATGGAAAATTCTTCAGTGCTAACCTATTATGAACATTTCAGACAGTTTCGCTCCTTGATCATAAAGTAATATTCAAGTGGGAAGCAAATGGATATCGACAGTTTTTTTCAAACCCACTACTTCACAGGGAACGACTTCTAACCAAGAGTAAATCATGTTAAGTAAATGGTATATACCAATAAAGCAGTTTAAATTGTTTTTGCTTCATTTTCATTCATTTTGCAATTTAACAGACTTTCAATTTTCTGGACAACTCCTGGCCCCTTTAGGTCCGCTAAACTGAGAGTTTACTGTAATAATTTATTCTCATGCCTTTCATTAATGTGTCACCTGTTTGCAGAGCTTTTGCTCACTTTGTAAATGCTTGTGATGTCAATAATAATACCCACTCTGAGGTACAAAAACTGAACTTGTTAAAACGAATTGATCACTTTGTGAAATTAGTCTTCTTTACAGGAATAAGTGGTTAAGACACACATATGATATTTCAAATTCTTTATGTTTAATGTATGTGTAGGAAGAGTAGTACATATTTTCATTTTTAAGTTTGGGATATCGAATAAATGGCAGAAAAACCTTCATATTGCTTTGGTAAAATGTTAAATTTTACAGATTTCTTCATATTGTCTTCATATTTTGTTGTCTGATGGTTATTTTTCATTTGTATCTAAGAACTATGGTAGATACTTTTACTACATTTTGATGTGTTTACTTCTACTAGTTGAACAGATGTGTCTCAAAAAATGGGGGAAAAGACGTTCTTGATTGTAAAGACATAAACAATAATAATAATCCAAAGTATAAACTTGAAAGAAGCATAGGGACAGTGAAGCACAAATTAGTACATAAGTGAATCGAGAATATATTGACACATTGCTTCACTCACACTGTTTATTCACAGGACATGTTTCAAGAGCTCTTGCTCCTATCCTATGACAAAAATCGTCATAGAGTCATGAATTTTGAAACTCCACCACCGGACAACTTTGACAAGTACATCACGCCATCTATTGACAATACGGAGAAAGAAGAAACCACTACAACTTACACTAATCGAGTATCAGCTGAGGATAGGAGCAAGAGCTCTTGAAACATGTCCTGTGAATAAACAGTGTGAGTGAAGCAATGTGTCAATATATTCTCGATTCACTTATGTAATAATAATAATCATCAGAGTTATGACAATTTTTTGTACTGCTGTTCACATGCAATACCTTGGTAGCAATTCAGTACATTAACTTCTGAAAAGTTAATGGTCCATGATGACATTCTGTATGCCCTTGATGGCAAGCAGATCTGCCACTAGCTCTCATTTCCAGTAAATGGGGTCTACTGCAACTGTATACTTCAGTCAATATCTCTTATTTTCAATAATGAAGCATGGTTTGACCACATGGCCACGTTACAATGCCAAACAATACAAACTTGAGAGAGCGGAATGGAGAACAGAAAAAGCAACTGCCCACACAGCAGATGAAATATTGCATTTGTTATAAGAAGTATTCGAGGACAGGGTTATTAGAAGAGAACAATAATCCTCTAGTCCACACATTTGTTAGCCCATGACTTCAATTTATAAGAAATCTAAAAAATATACAAAGGCACTCTCTACACAATCTGTTAAAAGACAGTGATGTAAGAAAAACAGGGAGAATTACAGTACACGAACTTGCATGTGTAAATGTTAGTTTCCTTCAGAGATAATAGGTATGAGTGCAGTAGAGTGACATAATTTTCAATACTTTTGTAGACAAGGTACAACCCAAAAACTCCAATTGTAGCAAATTCTAGGAGACCTTGTTCACCAGGAATGAGAGCACTGCTTGCTACCCACAGAATGTCACAGAGTACTTTATTTAACAATATATTGGTGTGCCCATTTGAAATTCATACTATCACTAATTCTCACAATGCTAGCTTAAGCATCCCTCCATCTCCCAGCAGCTAAGCACTTGAAAAAATAAAACTCAACTGTATTTCTGAGTAGTTAATAAAAGAAAATTTTTAATCACAATGTACTTACAATAAATTCATTTATTGAACAAGTTTCTCGGAAATAACCAATTAGAAACAGATGGAAACAAACTGCGAGTATGGACACAAATATTTGTCACATTCAATGAAGATCAGTGAACAACTCATTACACAAAACACATGGCAGAAACAATGTGGTCAGCATTACATTCCCCAACCCAGATTCGACCTACTAACTTATTATTGCGCCTCAAATTCCTTATTATGCTCACTGGGCAATAACTGCAAACAAGGGGTGAAAACTCTGCTCCCTTTTGGGCAGGCTTTCAAACAAACTGCGAGTAGGGACACAAGTATTTGTCACATTCAATGAAGATCAGTGAACAACTCATTACACAAAACACATGACAGAAACAATGTGGTCAACATTACATTCCCCAACTCAGATCCGACTTACTAACTTATTATTGCACCTCAAATTCCTTATTATGCTCACTGGGCAGTAACTGTAAACAAGGGGTGAAAATTCTGCACCCTTTTGGGCAGTCTTTCAACCCAGCTGCATTCCATGGCAGGAAACTGAGCATTATACTACAACCCATTAGGATGAAGACATATGCAATAAGCCACCCACAAGCTATTTCATATTATGTTGAACTACAGATTCTCTTTTACACAAAAACACCTAAACCAAAAGAAAATGAGAATACGGAAAAAATGTTAATTAAGTTAAATCTGAGTTACAGTTCAGTGTTCAATATGCCCTTGGGTGCAAAGATTCAATGCGAGCCAATGCACCTTGTGTGCCTAAATTACTAAGAGCTGATCGATCCCATCCAATACATGAAGACTGGTTTTTATGTTCAAATAACTTAAAATTTGAATGCAGTGACTGTAGTCAAATTTATATTGGAGTATATATCAAATTGAATGCAGTGACTGTAATCAAATTTATATTAAATTAAATGCGAGGATCTACTCCCATTAGTCCTGGACCCGTAGGACCAGAACCCGGGCCTCTCGGGTATATTTACCGTAGGACAGTACCTATTTTATAAACTGCCCACCCGCCTGCGCACGGCAGACGGGACGGAAGTGGATACACCACTTACGCGCCGGTCCTTAATGATCCAGCTACCAAAAAAACCTTGGTAGGGCCGCCGGTGATCTAGCTCACCAACTACTAGCTCTGCAGGCTAGCACCCGGGACTTATGAGGCAACCCTCTACCCCCTCCGGGTGGCCAAGGCCTGGCCGGAGGTACCCAATTTCCCATGGGTGGCGGGAACACACTGCCCCCTCGAGTCCAACCCAATCCAAACAGCTCCCAGAGGGAGAGGCTCGAATGTTCGGCCCGAGGTTCCTCTAGTAAAGTCAGAGGTACCACGAGTGCTAGGGGTCCGCAAGTCAAATTTATATTGGAAAAACCAAAAGAAATTTAGAAACAAGAGCAAAGGAACACTTTAGAAACATAAAATATAAACAATTAGAAAAATCAGCAGTTGCCACACATTTTTGGGAAAAAAGCCACAACATAAATCCAGAACCAAAACTACTAAAACACAGGAAAACAAGAACTATCCACATGGGAACAAATCTTCATTTCAAAAAATAGGAACAAAGTATTCAATTTCGACATCCCCCAGAAAGATTTGTTCAGCAAGTTCCTTGAACCGCCACCAGAGGAGACCGGTGACAACATATTGTCAACTACACCAATGAGAACCAGTCGATGGCCGGCTGAGGATAGAGGCAAAGTCTCTGAAACATGTTCCAGAAAAATTTTAAAGTGAGTGTTGTTTAGTGTCATTAATCGACTCCCTTTAAATTTAATTAATAGAAAGTTTACTTTATTGGAACATCACAGTGAACCGAAACATAATTAGATGTCATACCTTTTACACATAAGCTTCACTTACGTACCTATATTGAGGACATATTTTATGAACTACTGTTCGTATCTTCGGCTCTATTGCGGCTGAAGCTTGATCCAGTGGTGTGGGTACTGGAGTCGCTGCAGTCATCTGCTGGTTTCGTAATGAATCTAAATGTGGAATTGTCTTCTGGGGAGATTTCGAAGTTCATTAGCTGGTTTTTATGCTTTTCTATGTATATTTTCTCCCAGATGACGAGCTCCCTATGTTTTTGTATAAGAAACGTCCTCAATATAGTTACATAAGTAAAGCTTATGTGTAAAACATATAACTCATTTATAATGTAATTAAGCTTTGCAAGATATTTGTTTATTCATTGTGGCAGTTTACATGAAGCCCTGGCTTGGATGTAGTTTGACAATTGTTTATTCATTGTGGCAGTTTACGTGAAGCCCTGGCTTGGATGTAGTTTGACAATAAAAGTGCCGTATCAAGATTTTTGTTTTTCAAAGACCTTAAAAGATTATGGGAAAGTTGACAAGTTGATTTGCAATGCAGCATTAAATGAGTTCTGTCAACCCTTGTGGTACTTGTCAGAGGAAATAGCCATCCTTTCAATTTTTGATGATGTTGATGAGCAGACCAAAGGAAATATTGTAGTCAACTTACAAAAAGAAAGTTTTGGTGATTCCGGAAAGAGATATGTTCCGTCGAAAGAAGAGATGTCTGGTTCTCTATATGGTACGTAGTAGACTAATAGCATTTAATCTGGTATTTAATTTAGAACTTATTTGTTTTATTTACAGGCACTACAAGAATTTATCTCGTTTCAGGAAAATCTTTAAGTGATATTGTTTCTGTCAAGAGAAAAGATTTATTTTTACAACTGAAACTTGACAGTGGTTTTCTGCAAGTAATTGCATCTTCATAGAAACACAATATGGCTTTCGTGGAAGCTAAAAAGATGATTTCTACTTTAAAAGCAGTTAATGACACAGCTGAAATAGCTAAATAAATTTAGAGTTTCATGGTTTGATTACTGTAGATGAACTACAGAAACATTTCTTATTACAATGAGTGCAAGAAAATAGAAAATTTACCCAGACTGTAAAAAAGAGACTTTGAAGAGGAAATATCCAAATGAATGACTATAGAAATTGCATCTTTTTTGTTAATTACAAGAAGAGCATTATATAAATTTCTGTTTTCATTTATATTTCTCTAAAATAATTGTTTTGCATGATCATCTAGAACTATATTTAAGAGACACTTTGAGCAGCTATTTTCTAAAACTTTTAGGCCCCATCGGCACAGATTAAAATTAATGTAGGAAGTTGAACTTCTGTACTTGGGTAACTAATAGACTAATAAACACAATAATGGAGTATACATTTCAATAAATGGAGGGATAAAAATTGCCCTTTTAAGGGACACCTTAATGAACAGCCAATGCAAAAACCATTAACATCAACAGCATTAAAACAAAGTGGAAAACTTCAACTAAAACTTTACGATTCAGCTTATTTAGGGCTGGCAGTTTAAGCAGTAGCATAGAAGTTTAGCTTGGCATCTATATGATTAATGGGATATAATGGTCTATCATGAAAGTTGCAATCTAAAGGAATTCTTTCATTTCTGGAAGACTGAAAAACAGACGAATTTTGATCATTTTGCATGCAACTTTGTTGCTCTGCTCCATTCAGCTGATAATTAAAACTTTGTACTATTTATGTTAAGGTAGCGTACTTTTAGAACTTCCACTCAATTATAATTTACAGGGTTCTGTTTGAGGTAATTCAGCAAATAGCATGAGCATATTGTTAAAATTTCAAAAGCAAGCAATCCAATACATAGTACAAAATTGAATCGAGAATATATTGACTCATTGCTTCACTCACACTGTTTATTCACAGGACATGTTTCAAGAGCTCTTGCTCCTACCCTCAGCTGATACTCGATTAGTGCAAGTTGTAGTGGTTTCTTCTTTCTCCGTATTGTCAATAGATGGCGTACTTGCGTACACTACAACTTGCACTAGTCGAGTATCAGCTGAGGATAGGAGCAAGAGCTCTTGAAACATGTCCTGTGAATAAACAGTGTGAGTGAAGCAATGTGTCAATATATTCTCGATTCAATTTTGTACTAATTTGTGCTTCACTGTCCCTACGCTTCTTTCAAGTTTATACTTTGAATCCAATACATGTTTAGCGCTTCCAGAGAAACAAACTGTTAAGCTCTATTAAAAAAGGACCATATTTCGACATTATGTTTATACGAGGGAATGTCAAAAAACTGGAAAACACTGCTGCTCAGCTTTATTCAAATTCTTTTACATGCCTTCAAAGTATGCTCCCTTGGACATAATACAATAATTTCAGCATTCTGTCCACTATTCAAAATACTACCTGAAACTCCTTTTGGATAGTCTATTGAATATTTGAAATGTTATGTTTTAATGCATATTCATTATGAAAATGATAATACAGTATGTTTATTCAGACGTGGCAGCTGAGAAAATATGCGCAGTGACTCACTTTCTCCGCCACCTACTGGCACTAAGAGTGGGGGTCAGTTATAGTTGTGAAATCGTTGAGGTTGGACGTGCGTCTTAGGAATTTTTTAAGGCTCGGGTCCGTGTGATTTATATTTTTATATGTAAATGACAGTGTACTTTAATATATGAACAGTAAGTAGCAGTTCTCGTTGTTCTTAGTTATTTTCAGCGTACTTGTAAGTGCGTGCGTGATTGTGTAAGTGTGTGTGTGTGCGCGTGCGCGTCTGCGTTAAGTGTATTTCCTTTTACTGCAGACTTTAATATTTTAAAACATGGACAGCAAACTACAAGGTAAAGTGTTGCACTCCCAAACCAGGGAAGTTGTTAGTAATCTTTATAAGTACATGAAAAGACATGCAGAAGCTGGCTTAACAACTCTTAGCATCAAAAACATTGGGAAGAGTGTGGCTGAGGCAACAGGTGTTTCTGAAAGAAGTGTAAGGATAATTATTAAGGAAACGAAAGATATTGATCGTGGTACTTCGATTTCATTCTCCACACCACACAAAAAGAGACCGAAGAGGTCTTTTCGTGCCAGTTTGGATGCTTTTAATGAGGCAGTAGTGCGCCGAACTGTGAACGAATTCTATATAATTCACAAACAAAGACCGACACTGAGGAAGGTGCATGCTAAATTAAAGGATTCGATAAACTTTGAAGGGAGCATATCCACACTAAGAAAAATACTCTCAAAGCTGGGTTTTACATGGAAACGGACAAAGAAGAACAGAAAAATTTTAATGGAGCGCCATGACATCAGAACTAAGCGCCTCCATTTTCTTAGAATGATGAAGCGATATAGAAGCGAGGGCCGTCCCATAATATATATGGACGAGACGTATATCCATTCATCGCATACTGCTCCGTATGCTTGGAGTGATAACAGTTTACACGGCCTCTTAGCACCGGTATCCAAAGGCCAGCGTCTTATCATCGTGCATGCTGGAGGCCAGCAAGGGTTTATCCCTATCGCGTAAATTCGGTTCAAGTCCCAGCAGAAAACCGGTGACTACCACGATGACATGAACTATACAAATTATGAGAAGTGGATAAAAGAAAGACTGATCCCTAATCTTCCCCAAAATTCCGTATTGGTAATTGACAATGCACCTTACCACAATGTGATCCTTAATAAGGCGCCCACTGCAAGTTCCAGAAGAGACACAATGATTTCGTGGCTGAAACAAAACCTCTCCATGGAACATTTTACAAACATTGATTTCTCCTCCCTGTACAAACCCGACATTTACAATATGATCATCCCTCTCAAACCCAAAATCCCCAAGTACAAAATAGACAGTTTTCTTCAGGCACATAACCATACAGTTTTACGCCTTCCACCTTAGCATCCCGAGTTAAATCCAATAGAACTGATTTGGGCTACTGTAAAGAACTGGATTGCAGAAAGAAATGTCACGTTCAAAATGGATGACGTCATTAAGTTAGCTGACGAGAAGTTTGCTGACATTTCTGCGGAAGATTGGCAGAAAAGATGTCAACACGTCATTCAGGTTGAACATGAATTCATGCGCAATGAAGGTTTGCTGGATGGAGGACAGGAAATCATCATTCATCTAGGAGATGACAGCGATGAAAGCAGTGAGTCATCCGAGTTTTCTAGTGAAGATGAAGGGGGGAATTTTCCGGAAGAAAAAACAGTCTGTAGCTGAACAATCTGCTAGTGTTACTTCTGTTGCCTGAAACCAGCCTCAAGTCAAGATGCATGCGCTTTCTCCTCTCTCTTGCCCGCATGTGGCTGCCAGTCCTACCCCCACTCTCCTGGTTGCCCCTCTTCTACTGCGCATCTAGCTGCCAGCTCATGTTAACCAAGCTGTACTTAAGTTCCTTTTTAGCTACAAGAAATAGAAGTCACATAGTGCTAGATGTGGTGAATAAGGTGTATGTGGCATCACTTAAATACTTAATTCCATTATTGTTTCTTCCATCTTCATGGCATAATGAGCAATGTGATGAAAGATCCATCTCATTTGAGCAGAATTACAGCTCTTTTTTTTTGTGTGTGGCAATTTTCAGCTTAATGGCCCCATTAATATTTCACAACAGTAATCAGCATTAACAGTATATTGCTTATCCACCACTGATCTACACAATGATTTATCGAAAAAAAGATTACGCACTAACAGTGCTGCCAACATATCTTCATTTCCACTCCAAATCCGTTTGAACCAGTAAGTAATCTAACCCAGGATGAATCCAATGAAAACATGAATCAGGACGATAGTGAAAATGATAAATTCCCAAGTCAAAGCTGTTAAACCACTACCTATTTACATAAATAACAGAGACATGAATAATACAGTTCTGCAGGCACTAAAAAGCAAAGCAGTAGGCAATTTTAAGCACACTACTGTTTCATAAAACTATTTGTAGTCCATTTATTGACACTTGTCACAAATAGTTTTACGATTAATTTTGACGTCACTGTTACGAAATTCCTCCAAACACACATACAGTTAAGTTCTGTTTCAGAACAGAGAAGGATACAGAAAGGCAATTCATTACTTTGAAAACAACAAAGCCGAGTACCACACTTAACAAATGAAGCAGGATGGTAATTTCCGTGTAGTTATATGCGGCTTACATTCTACATGTGATACAATCATCATAAAGAGTGGATCAACATCATTGGGTTTTCACCTACACAAATGGTTCCTGTTTACCATCCGCTTACAAAGAACCCACTACCACTATTTTTTGCAGACCTCAAACCAAGTCCAGATAATTAAAAGATCTATGAATTAACTAGATTGTACCATGCAGTCATAAAAGTAGAACCTCCTAAACCAAAGCGTCATATCACCCAGTGCTAAAGGTGCCAAGAATATGGGCACAATAAAAATTGTCATAAAAGAGCTTGCTGTGTAAAATGTGATGGTGTGCATGCTACTGCAGAATGTAAAACGCTCAACAATGTGCTCCAGTGTGTGTAAACTGTAAAGGGTAACAAACATCCAGCTCGTTACAAGGGATGTCCAGTGCACATGAAGCTTCAAAATTCAACATCCACTTTCCATAGAAAGAACACTGAAAGTATAGGTGGAGCTCCACCACCTAGAATTAATGTGGCTTCTGAAACACAATTTCCTTCATTCCAAGTACCATCTCAGCCATATATCAAAAACTATATTCCGAAGCAAGCAAGTCAAAACAGTGAGAATCAAATGGAGTGCTCACTGGGTAAATTAGATTCGCTACTATCACTCTTGGTTCCTCTCATAAATACTCTTATACAAATAATACTTGTACTTATAAAAAGTAATGGAGCAAAACCTTAAAGGACAAATTTGCATATGCACATGGAATTATCAGGACGTAAACAACAAATATCATGTACATATCACTTTCTCTCTGCTTAGACATAGACATTCTGCTAGCTACAGAAACTAAACTAGCGCCACATTATACATTTTAGAATTCCAGGGTACAGGATTTATCGTGCTGACCAGCAATGACAGAAAAGGTGATTCAGCCATATTTGTTAAAACTGTAGTTCTCACAGCGAACTACAGAGCATAGTAAAGCTTGAGTATCAAGTGTCTCGAATATTACTAGATATGGGTGATACAAAACTACAGATTACCTCTTTCTATTCGGCTCTGGCAAACAAACTTACAATGGCAGATTTCTGGGGAATCTTCGATACAATGAAGCCACGTTATCTTCTTGGCAGTGACTTTATAGTGTAACACTTTATACACTTTATAGTGAATAGTCTCGGTGTAACATATAGTGTAAATTATTCTTACATAGCATAATACTGTAGTTCACATGTTGACAATTCTCCTTCCTGTAGCCATAACCCACAGATGTGATGTGACTTGATTTGATATGACAGACACTGTGTGAAAGAGATCTGATTTATTAACTCACCCATAAAATTGAGGTAAGCTTCCCCTCCGAGAGTATGAGTAAGAAGACGTATCATCTTGTGTAATGCAATTCCTCGATCAATTACTGGTGACTGAGGTGAAAGAACTGACATATGTGTGTACATTTCTTTGTCCATGAGCCAAAATGCTATTGTTTTATCTCCCACTAAAGCCTGAAAAAGGGAACACAAAAACTGTATTAAGTTTCTACTTCTGTTTGTGTAAAACAACCTATAACATTTATGTTATAATTGCAGTTTTTAGCCACTAAAATGCAAATGCAAAACTTAAGTTATACACCTCACAACTAATCCAGAATTATCTCTCCTTTGATCTATATTTCTCCTACCAATTAATCTCAGCATTCTATATGCCCTTCTTGCACGCATATATCTTGCTCGCGCATGCGCACTAGTCAAGGTCAGCAACTTAGATTCTCTGTTGCTGCAGCAGCAGTTCTTACAGCCCCACTTCACTCTGTTCTAGGCAAAAGCGGGACAGAGGTCATCAATACGTCAGCAACAAGCATTAGCAGATATCGCTTATAGGCCAATAAATGTACAGGGAGCATCACTCGATTGCATCATTCTGCTAGTAAGCATGCCTCGATACACAAGGAGTGTTCGCCGCCAGCGTAGAAATATCGACACATTAACTCACGCAATAAGCAGCTAAATTAATTCAGATGGATATCACTGCATAAAGCTATGGGAAGCTGCAGAAACAGGCACTATCCTTGGTTGGAAAATGCATCTAGACTTCAAGGGTACTACTCTAAGTGGTGCAATTGTTTGTACTATATATCTTATTGTAACTTGTAGATCAATTGGTGATCATGATTTGCTCCATCTTCAAGATTTTCAAGATAACATAATAGGAATGCATCCAATGTCTGCAGTAGCCCAAATTAGTTCGCTTTAAACTTCTAACACCATATAAAAAAACTCATGAGATTGAATCTTTGCTTTTGTTTTGCTATACCATCTGCAGGGATTTAGGTTAAAGGTTAAACCTGTTTTTTGGGCTACTGCAGACATTTGATGCATTCCAATTATGTTATCTTGAAAATCTTGATGATGGAGCAAATCATGATCACCAATTGATCTACGAGTTACAATAAGATATATAGTGCAAACAGTTGCACCACTTATGCCTGATTTCACCAACAAATGTTAAGACTTAACACGAGTTTAGCAATAGTTAAAACAAAAATTGCATTTCACCAACAAGTGTTAGCGTAAGTGTTAGCGTGTTAAATCTCATGTTAAACAAGCCAAATTTCTAATGTTAAGTCCTTAACAATTGTAAATAGTCAAGATGGCGAGCGTGAACTCTGCTGTTGATGTCGATTTGCTATATTTAAGACCATTTAAATGGCATTCATAATAGAGTACGGCCTATGAGGAGAAATGATTTTGAGGAACTATCCGAAGAAAATTGTTTTACGGAGGTATAGACTGTCGAAACATGTTGCTATGAAGGTTACTGCGGAAGTACAAGAGAGGTTAGAACATGCATCGAAAGGAATATAGCGATCTCGCCTTTGCTTCAAGTATTAATAACTTTGCAATTTTATAATTCACTGAATTATGTGGATAATACATTCTTCACCTCCCGTCTTGAAACATTTAAGGCACTTGTTCTTTGCACCTCGTTTTAAATTTACGCAATACTGACAAGTTGTTTGGTGCTTGTAGTAGTGACACATGCATTTGAATTAAATTTGTTTCCAATATTTTCCCCGCGACATCTTTCTCTTTTACATTCACTGCATCCGTCCTCTTATTTTCCACGATATCCTTACACTTCGTCACCATTTCAATTAACAATTCTTTCTCCGTCAATGAGAAATTTGTCTCACGGCTTTATTTATGATTTTGTTCATCCGCCATTAGTGCAGACGAAAATGAAAACAAAAGCACATCGGAGTACGTTCAGAAAATCATCCATAGCCTTCTATAGCTGTAATATTTACAAGTTTCTTGGCATTAACACAGGTTTGTTAACATTTTAAGAAAACAGGTTGGTGAAATGCAAGAAATTTAACATTAGTTTTAGCGCTGTGACAATTGTTATGTTACATTTGTTAATGTCGATTTTAACATCTGATGGTGAAATCGGGCATTAGAGTAGTACCCTTGAAGTCTAGATGCATTTTCCAACCAAGGATAGTGCCTGTTTCTGCAGCTTCCCATAGCTTTATGCAGTGATACCCATCTGAATTAATTTGGCTGCTTATTGCGTGAGTTAATATGTTGATATTTCTACGCTGGCGGCAAACACGCCTTGTGTATCAAGGCATGCTTACTAGCAGAATGACGCAATCGAGTGATGGAGCAGTGGATCTAATTATGTTTGTAGTAAGTAAGTCACACTCTGTACATATTAAAGATAGCCATATGTATAATACCAGATTGCTAAATAATTACTATAGAGATAATATTAGTAAACGAACCACAGAAAAGGATCCCCTTATTATGGGTAGAATACTCTATAACAGGTTACCAAGTGATATTAAAGCTCTAAGAGGCAATGAATTTCAAAGAAGACTAAAAATGTACCTAAAACAGAAGTGCCTATATAGAATAGATGAAATGTAAATATTTTATGATTCTTGAAGATGCTTGAAACTTGTATAACTCTATGATTATGATCACATGATGCACCTTGAGCAGTGCGCACGTGTTAGCAAGAGATATGCGTGCAAAAAGGGCATATAGAATGCTGACGGAGTTTTTTTTTTAAAAAAAAAAGAGCAGATAAACTACACAGCTATCCATGATCTGATGCAGCCTACTGTATTAGTGTTTAGTTGCGTTTGTTCGCTTTGAACTTCTAATACCATATAAAAAAAACTCACGAGATTGAATCTTTGCTTTTCATTTGCTATACCATCTACAGGGATTTAGGTTAAAGGTTAAACCTATTTTCTGGGCTACTGCAGACATTTGATGCATTCCAATTATGTTATCTTGAAAATCTTGAAGATGGAGCAAATCATGATCACCAATTGATCTACGAGTTACAATATAGTGCAAACAATTGCACCACTTAGAGTAGTACCCTTGAAGTCTAGATGCATTTTCCAACCAAGGATAGTGCCTGTTTCTGCAGCTTCCCATAGCTTTATGCAGTGATATCCATCTGAATTAATTTGGCTGCTTATTGTGTGAGTTAATGTGTCGATATTTCTACGCTGGCGGCGAACATGCCTTGTGTATCGAGGCATGATTACTAGCAGAATGACGCAATCGAGTAATGCTCCCTGTACATTTATTGGCCTGTTGCGACTTGTTAAGAGCTGACCTTGGGGTTACGGAATGACCCCACTTCGCCTAGAACAACTGAGCGAAGCGGGGCTGTAAGAACTGCTACACAGAATCTAAGTTGCTGACCTTGAGGACTGCGCATGCGCAAGCAAGGCCTATGCGTGCAGAGAAATATCATTAGCACATTTTGCTGTTTAGGAACCTAACCATTTTAAGTCCTGGTCCTAATCTGATTTCATGTGTATATATGCATATATATTAAAATTACCCTTTCACATGTTCTACAACTCCCTCTAAATAAACTCAAACTTGAGAGTCTAAAGTGATTTTATTCAAACACAAATCAGGGACACAAGCACAAGCTTTCTCATGCTTTCATTCATCTCCATGCTCCACTCTAGACTTGTCCACGCAGCACACTATGTGTATGCACAACCATTTGTACTTCAGTGCACAAGATAATTTTCAATTATCAAAGCAGCAAATCACATTTGAAGAAAATGTCACATAATTCAAGAAATGGTCTACAATGTTCATGTGAAGAGTGTAGATGTTGCACGGAAACTGAACATTCCATCTATATTAATAGTAAGCAAACAAAAGATGCCTGTTGAAGTTTTGTTGAGTCACACTTGTTTACACTCACCTTCACTTATTATTTTTAAAAATGCTTCAACATGAAGAAAACTTCACTGTTAATAATGTTTCTATTTGAAATATTTAAAAGATGCCTGCCTCTGTAGATGGTAGCATGTCTGACTCGCATTCAAAAGGTCCCGAGTTCAAATCTCAGTCAGGCTAAGTTACCTGAATAAGGTTTTTCTAGGGTTTTCCCTCATCCTGAAAGATGCATGTTAGGTAATTCTAAGCTCTATGAACCCTGGGATCATTTCACCCATTTCATTCATCATCCGATATGACTTAACATTGGAGGACCTAAATTGGGGGGGGGGGGGGAATATATATATGGAACATAGCAGCATATTTAAAAGGGAAAAGCATAAAGTAAAAACATCAGAATTAGTTTCCAAAATTAGAAAAGTATTATTAAAATTGTTTAAGCATGTCCACACATCAAATACATCAATTGATGGTTGTATAGTTCTTAAGACTTTCAAATTACAAAGTATTAAAGATGAACCTACAAGTGTGAATGAAGAGGTCACTGAATTCTGGGAAAAATACTACACTTCCATTCATAATAGAAAAACAGTGCTTTTAATATTTTTCTACCTTCTACTAGATAAAAATCCTTGAATGCTACAGTAAAAAAATTAAGCAATAAATGACAGACTGTGGTTTTATGCTGTAAGGAAAGTGGAACAGAGTAATTGGAAAGCCAGAGTCCATATTATTTTAAAAATATATGTATGAACCCTTGCAAATACTCATCCTTTTTATGCTGTAAGGAAAGTGGAACAGAGTAATTGGAAAAACAGAGTCCACATTATTTTAAAAATATATGTATGAGCATTATAAAAAAACTTGTAAGTGGAGAAAAGTATATACAAGGTTGACTCATTTGCCTAATTTTAGTAAATATGTATGAGCCCTTCCGAATACTCTTCCTTGCCAATGCCTGGATCATGTCATTTACATTTGAAGTGTTTTTGCATGAATAGCATCCAGGATTAGATATAAAAAAATGCAAAATTTTTCTGTTTATTCATCGATGTGAATGTATATGAATATATTTTTGCACCGTTAGTAAACTTGTCATCAATATATGAAGATTTAACTGTATTGGAACACCACAGTGAAGCGAAATAATTATTAATTTATAGATTAGTCATATTTATTACACATCGGCTTCACTTACGTACCTATTTTGAGAACATGTTTCGCAAACCATCATTTGCATCTTCGGCTCTTATGCGACTAAAGCTTGATCCAGTGGTGTGGGTAATTCTGGAGTTGCTGCTGCCATCTGTTGATTTAGTGATGAACTTATATGTGGGATTCTCTTCTGGCGGGATTTCAAAGTTCATTAGTTGGTTTTTAGGTTTTTCTATGTATATTCTCTCCCATATGACGAGTCCACTATGTTTTTGTACGTATTTTAGTAATTCGGTGCTACCTTCAATTTCATGATTTTCAGACCAGAAAGAAGCTGCTATTGCAGACCTATCAATATTTTTGTATCATAAGTGCCTGAAGTGTTCTTTCTTTCTAGTGCCTATGTTTCTTTTTGTCCTCCCTCTGTAAATTTTTTCACAGTCTTTACACTTAATCTTGTAAATGCCTGACTTTTCTTCTGGTTTTATCTCATCAGTATTATTACTGTTAAGTAGGTTTTTAATGTTGTAATTGTTTTTTGGTGCCAATGTTATATTGTATTTCTTAAATATTTTTTGGAACTTTTTTGTGGCCCAGGGGTGGTAAGTAAATTTAGACAATGTTAAAATATATTCTCTCAACACTAAAAAATAAAAACAATTTACATGTTAATTTTCATAGAACAAGTCTGTCTGAGAAGTGACATAAGTATACAAGACTTAAGCCCATAATCAACTTCCCATATAGTTCTAAAATATAACTCCAGGAAAAGTATTCAAAAAATAAATCAATGCTCCTTTCTAAGTTTATGGAATATGAAGCAGAATGTGTGGTATGTTGATGAGCTTTTGGATTTAGCTTTTTTCTTGATGTAGCTATCCAATGGTTAAGTTTCCTGTGTATGTTAAATTCTATTTAGGTTGTCTTATGATTTTCAGAAATAAAAACGGTAGCCAACCATCCATTTCTATTCCAAAAGTGTATTTTACTGCACCGTGCTGCAAATTTAATTATTTTAGTACATAAGGAACTATTCAATTCAAGATAAACTTAGGAATTACATATAATATCAATGTTAATACCTGATCATGAGATTCAGCATATGCTACTGTTTTCTCCATCCATCGTCTGTTTGTTAATGTGTGAACAATGTTCCCAATATTCCAATCTTCATCTTTAAATTCTTTCAACAAGCTAATCCACTTATCTGGAATTGCCATGCCAAGACGATAATCAAACCCTAAGCCCGCTTCTGCCACTGGACGACAACTACCTGGCATACCTGATACATCCTGTTCAACATGATAAACAGATTAATAAAAATTTAAACAATTGGCACAAACACATATGCTGCATAAATCTTAATACACATAAATGTAATACCTGACTGAGTTTCAACAATTGAGTCGTATACACAAACAAATGTCTAGGTTACATTTACTATACATTAAAAAAAGATGGCAATAAATGCAATTATTGTCTTCAAATCGTGATGACACAGTAGTAGTAATAGTAGTAATAGTAATTTATTTCCTTTTACATCAACAAATGGAAATACAAAATCAAAATTACAATTATAAAATCCATACTGAAATATGCCATATATTCCTAATGATGACACAGTAAGACATAACACTGACTTTTATTCAGTAAACTAACACATAGTTGCATCACCTTGAAAACATTGCTTGGCAAGAACAGTTCATCTTGATCACTACTGTCATATGAATTCCTAACTATGTACTTTGTTGATGAGAAAGTAAATAAGCTAAGCAATATACATCTGAAAACCCCAGAATTAGCTTTTGGCTACAACATGTTCATTATACTATATTCAATTGATAATACTGCTTCAGCACTCGCCAGAAAGCAAAGTAACAGACTTTTGCTCCATAACTTTTAAAGAGCATTTCTCAATTTCCAAAATACTGATTCCATCTGGCGGCATGCTCAAAATACCTACAAATACAGATCCAAGAAAATGTTTATTCCCATGAATATTTCATATTGTACAAAATACAGCAGATGTTTGTTAGCACATACACATCAATGTCAATTTAACAATCTGATCTGTTACATCTTAAAATAAAGGATTTCCATACAAATGTATGCTTTTATATAAGTATACTGGAGTGTTCTTAAAATCGGTAAATGGGAGTAGCTGAAGTAAATAAAAAAATGATGTGGCAGCAATTTGGAGAAATTATGGAAAAAAAAAATAGATCTTCAACTCCAAGGATGTGAAATAACTGATTAAGTTTTATTAATTAAGCAGAAGTAATTCAAACAGAAGACCAATGCTGGTGAAACTAAGAACCGTGAAATCCAAAATGTTGGTACTGTCTAATCTAAGAAAACAAAGAGGAGCAATAATATTCATAGAACATGACTGTTGAAAGAAAAAGAAATAACAGAAACAGTCTTACTAAAGGAAATGAGAAAAGCAAAAGAATAAATAAAAAAAGCTTATTTCAGATGTCTAAAACCTTGGATCAACAAAAGAAAACATGGTATGACTCAGCAAAGAGAGGATGTTAATGGGTAAAGAATTGCACATCAGCTTTCTACAGGACAAGAATCCAGCCAATTGCCAGAAGAGAAGCATCAAAAGGAGGAGAAGCAATAGCATCTAATGACACCAAAGAATTCATGACAAGGCAAGTGGATTAAGTATAGCATCATCACCAGAGGTAGTATAATGCAGTTAGAAGAACAGCCGAGAGAAGAAACATATGTAAAGAACAAGGCAAAGGGCCCGCCTCGGTAGCATGGTGGTAGCATGTCTGCCTCACGTTCAAGAGGTCCCAAGTTCGAATCTTGGTCAGGGTGAGTTACCTGGATAAGGTTTTTTCCGGGGTTTTCCCTTATTCTGATAGACGAATGTCAGGTAACTAAGCTCCATGGACCCTGGAAACATTTGAGCATCATTTCACCCATTCCATTCATCGTCTGATATGACTTAACGTTGGAGGATGTAGAATTACAAAAAAAACAAGGCAAAGAGGAGTACATCAGCTAAGATAGGATAGAGCAGGAGCTGTAAGGGAAGTGTTCTTGGTGGAACGTTGTGTGGAATGTGGAGGGACTGTGGAACAAAATTGGCAACAAGGAAATACTTCATGTGCTAAAAATGGTAGATGTACTAGCAATAGTGAAAATGGTTATATAAGGGAGCAAAAGGGACTATTAATGATTATGATGTCTATGGCAAAGGAGTGAGGGAGAAAAAGAAAGGGCATATGTCGGGAGGATAAAAATGCTTGTGAATAAAGCAAGAAAATAAAGGTGAAAGTACTAGATAAAATAGGGAAGGGGATGGTATTGTGGTACATAACGGAAGTAGAACTGCACAAAAGAAAGTTGCACCTTGGAGCAGCATACAATCCATCAAATATTTCAAAATTGTATGACCAAAAGTGTTCAAGAAAATACAGCAGGATGTAGAAGAAATACAGACCATTATATATAGAAAATAAGATAATAGTGGTAGGACACTTGAATACACGGATAGCTACAGAGTAAATTAGAATATGTGAGGCACAAAAGAATGTAAAAGCTTTAGAAATTAGAAAGAGTGGGTGTAAAATATGCACACAAAAAAGTCAACAGAATTTTGTAAGGTGAATAGTAGGATTATATTGAGGCGGAAACTTCCGTCCAGCCCGGAAATAATTATTATGTAATCCTATAT
Organism: Mantis religiosa; assembly: GCA_030765055.1. NCBI lineage: Eukaryota > Metazoa > Arthropoda > Insecta > Mantodea > Mantidae > Mantis > Mantis religiosa. Next base: position 63,076,132 of record CM060950.1, read on the forward strand.
ATATTGTCTGTACAGTATTTACATATATTAAGTTTTATGTATGGTTTAATTACATATACCATTTTTCAGTTATGTGTACACATGTAAAATGTTCTCGGCTTGTTGGGAGCTAAAGTTCTGTAAAGGGGAGAGGTTTATGACTCTGTTTACCTGCAACCATTGTCAGCCGAACCTAACGGGAGCATCTTTTGTATATGCTAGAGTTCAAGGACCCAGAGCAACGTCTGTTTTAGAAGAAAGTGTGAGAAACCGGGAAACAAATAGGCATCAGCCGATGTTTGGCAGCCTATCAGAAGGCAGAACACCACCAACGCTATGTGTAGCGCGAAAACTCGGCCAATGGTGTTTTAGATGAGCTGACGCCACGGGGAGGCTTAGTTCAGTATAAATATTTCGGAAAATGTACAGAAACCCCCACTTGTCGACTGACCATAACAGGCAAAATCTGCGCTAGTCGAGTTCAGATCCTCGCATTTAAAATGGCCGTAGATTCCGAGTGTGAGAAATACGAGTACGTGAAATCCGACCGCGAGGGTTAAAAAAAGGTATTATTCGTTCCTGCAAAATCCAGCAAGCCAAGGACATTAGCCGACAGATATCCACAGTGTCTGGCAATTATGTGCGTGTGACAACAATAAAAGGCATTTATGACTGTGTCTCCGACGTCTACTTTGAGCTTCCCACCTGTCCACTTGACCCTGGATCTCTGACCCCTGTAGTCAATCTGGCACAGATGAGTCCTTGCTCATGTGTGTTCATAAGTTCCTGATGCAGCCGAGGCACATATCGTCATAAAAAAATCATCGAGTAGTGTCGGAGAAAGCAGCAGAAGCAGAAGCCAGCAGCCGCCATTTTGAGGGAGGACCTCAAAACGTGTCCTGTGACTTGGCGGACTTGGTTGAGACCAGCTGACAGTCTCAATATGCAATAGATTCAAAGCTAGGGATAAATAAGGGGAATTCACATTTAGAACAAAATGGGAAAAGTTGATTAGAGTTAGATGCATACTGGACAGACTTTGAAGGTATGAACAATGTCTTTACTAGCACTCACTTTCCATTAAAAGCAAGTTTTATCATTCAAAATGAAGAGAAAAGTAAAGCATTAGATAAAAGCAGTAAGGAATTCAGAAAATATAAATGGAGGCATAAAAATAAGAGAAATCTGTTGTGAAAAGTTAGAGAAAGTGGTACAATTACTAGGGTTAACATACCTTCACTGTTAATAGCTTTATATTTTGCATAATTATGTAATAGCTACCAAACTTGTAAAGTAAAATTATAATTAATTGTGTTAAACTCTTGTTTACATAATGTAATCCATTCCCTGCTCCCTCTTTCTATAGTAAGAAATCACTGAATCTAACCGTTCACTGTATGAACATTGGCAAGCCCATTATAAGTTTTAGGCAAGTGCAATTTTTAAAGGGAGAAAAAGAGAATGAAAATAAAAATTAACCACCAAAATGACTGGTACCAGCTAGTAGGATCATGTAAATGTGAGAAACCACTCCAGGCTTTCATAAGGTAAGAAAAAATTTCATAAGACTTAGCTCCTTAACAAAAATCAGTGGGCCATTTCTGATAAAGAAAATAAGACACAGAAGGTAATAAATTCCTTTGGATCAGACCCCACAGGTTAAACTACACCCAAGAGTTCAGAAAAATATTCTTCAAGTATTGTCTTATTCAGAAAGACACCTTACGGAACTCATCAGAAAGTGTGGAAAAAGTGTATTGCCCTCATCAAGATTAATTATTCATGCTGGCCTGGTCCTGTTCCTGCAATTGCTAAAAAAAGGATAAGACATGTTGGACCTGTTAAGACTTATTGACAGTGTTTTCCATGACTGCTATAAAAATATAAGAGAGCAGACAAGATTCCCAACATTGATCCTGACTTAAAGAAAGATAAATGTTGTTTAATCTGAGTTAAATAAAGTTGAATCTTATGAAGTATGCAGAATTACTCATTTGTAATGCTGTTTAACAGGCAAATTTTCAATTATTTTTCGAGATAATCTAATGCATGTCCTTTATATGTTTGTAATTAAAAACGAGATGGCTATAATGAAATTTGTTCAATTAAATATACAGTAATACTCTCTTGCTTACAACTTTGGAAAATTTCCACAAAGAATGAAAATAAATAGTTAAGTGGCCAAAGTAGTTGTACAACAGACATAAAAAACCAGCTAAGTCACTGTAAATTACAAAATAAAGGTTGTACTGATATGTAACAAATTCTATTTGAAAGATCTTGTTCAGAAAGCTAAATTCTAGTTTTTGAACATTATTTCATGAATTTGGAAGTTACAAATTTTATTTTCTCTCTCCTATAAAATTTACTTTTGATGACTTACATGGGTTTTCATGCTTTCTACAGATAGCTGCTGCTAGGTTTAAACATTATTACTCTCTCAGCAAATGAAGTAGCACTAATGTGCATTTGAGTCTTATCTTATATAGGTCAATTCCATTATCATGAAAACTATACTTATCAGAGTTCATTTTTCTAAGTCTTAATCTGATTTGCCTGAAGAATACAGTACTATAAAGAAAGAGTATAAACTGTAATTATATAGCGCCTTACTTACACAAATCTTTAAGAAATTAAAACTATATTAGTACTTAGAGCTCTTTTTTTTGTTACTTTTTGTTTGTTTAATAATAAATACAAAGTGTTTCAAAGATATAAGGATAGAAAACTTACTTCAGCAATAGTAATTATCTCTGGGTAGAATTCATGTAACATGTAATTAGCCAGCATTAGGTATACCAGTGCCTCTGTGTCAACATTCAGCCCAAAGTATTCTTCATACTGACCAGTAAAACCTTCTCCTATGCCTCGGGAGTGATACAGCATTGATGTAACCCCATCAAACCTGAAAGAATCAACATTTTCTTTTCAAACAACTACTAACCTTACTGAAATTGTGAATAGATTGTTGACTCTGTTTCAATTACCAAGTTTTCATGAATGGACACACAACTCATGATGGAAACAAACCTCTGAAACATGTTCTGAGAAAAACATAGTACAGGAAACTAGAATGTCATCATTCCACTCACAATTTCAATACATATATTCAAGAGCTTCATTGTTTATAATCAGTTCATATAACTTCGCATGTGATTGACTATTACTGCTTGAATCACTTAGTAGTCCACTTGTAAAACATGCATAATATTTGTTATTATTAACTGTAAATTATCACCACTATGTTGTTCCTCATTAATATGTAAGAATTTTAATGAGGCAAAAACACAAGAACAATAAGAATCTCAGCATATGAAATGAACACTGACTTGATGAAAATGATTGTAAAAATGAAGAAATAGCAGCAGCAATTGTCAACAATACCACACAGTGCTCAAAAATATATAAACTAAGCAAATGCAGGAATCATTATTTTGGGTGCAAGAGGAAAACAAACACCTATTCAGACCTATTCAGTAAAATTTCTTTAAACTTTAACAATTTGTTAATGATGTTAACCAATTCGTATTTTGTAATATTGTAAAGTCAACATCATCTATACTTCAAAGTACAACAATTGCTATGCAATACTGAGCATCATTTCTAGTGGAAAAACTACAACTGCAGCTGCAACTGGTCCCCTTTCAGCAGCATTGATGCCTCTAATGTTCTGTTATGTTGAGTTCCTGAAATCCCAACTCTACCCTGCCTAACTAATTACTTATATCTCTTTGGACATGGCTATGACACACTCATTAATAATGCAGATCTAAATAGACCTCTACAGAACTTTTACATATTGGTCATATAAAATGATTCCTTTAGGGCCAATTGCCCATTTCTGACCCAATTGCTTTCCAAAAATTTTAGACCAGTAACACTTGTCTTGTTTTCCCATGCTTTTAAGAATCCTCACTACAGTTCCCACAAAGTTCACATGCTTTATCTTACAAAACCTACATACTTGGCCCACCTACACAAGTGAAGTTGACATCTAACTCAAATAACCAAGCAAAAATAATTATGTTAATTGATGGAAATTAATCATTCCTCCATACTAGCCATGCATAAGCTTAAGTTTCCCATCGTCCACCTGAAAAATTCAATGTCATGGCCAGGATTTGAATAACGGATCTCCCAGTTTCCACCCAATTGCTCTTAACTTTTGAGCTACCATGACCAACATGCCATCATGACATTAAATTCTCCAATTGAATATGTTTTTACATTTAAAAATGATGCATTTCTCTCACCAAATGTGTTATATTATTTTTAATTGGCTTATACAGAGAGGTTTATGTTGAATTGACACATTTGTTTTTTAATTATTAGCTGAAAATTCACTTAAAGTCAAATTACACAATATATTCATGTAAGTTGATTTACTGTAAAGAAATATACAGATTTTAAAAAATTAGAAATAACTGGATATCTGGTGAGTGAAAAAGGTAAAAATTGTTCATCTAGGCTGCTCACAGTTCTTGAACTACAGGTATGAGTGGAGAGGTCACCCTAGAAGTAATAAGGAGATTTGTTGTAGGAGACCAAGTACACCTACTCGATGTCTCAAAGAACTGTAAAAAGTACAGGCCTAAAGCAACAGCCAATAATAACACAAAAATAAGGAATAAAGAATCAACATTTGCAGGTCATATTACAGAGATTCAAAACTTCCAAACATCCTGCTTAATTTGACATTAAAAACAGCTCATTAGATGAATTTTCAGCCAAATAATTAAAGAAAGAAATGTGTCAGTTTTAATTAAACCACTTTGCACATGTAACATTCTATTACAATACAAAGCACCAAACTGGAATACTTCACCTTACCTGGAAAAATCCTCCATCACTATCCTACTGCATCCCTCTCTAACACTCATATATACAGAGTGTTAATGAACTACACTGAAATATTTTCAGAGCAAGTGGAGATTTGTTAAACAAGTAATTTGAGATAGGAGACTAATTTGAGATAGGAGACTTATGATCTGTTGGTTCAAATGTGGGAATTATGGCTATACGTTTCTAGGGTACCACTGCTAATGATGCTAACATTTGAGCGCACAAGACACGAAAATGAAGGGCTGTGTCGCAGTGTTCCCTCTGGCGCAATGGTTATGAAGTTAGCTTACAAGTAAACAAGTAAACGAGTTCAGGTCTCCCTTACTTTTTCATTCTTTTTTGTTTTGTTAGTTTGTTTGTTCGTTTGGTTGCTTTTTTAATATTTTGTCTAAGCTTTTAATTCTTGTATAAATGTATGCATTTTATGTTTTAATTTCACCTTGTACTGCAATTAATTATAATTTTTTCTAACAAAGGTTGAATCCTGCTTAATACTTTCACATGCTGTACATCTAAATTGAAGGTGGTTTAAAGGGTGAATGAACCTATATAAAATAAAAAGGAAATGCAACTTTTTATGTCAGGTTTATAGGAACAGGTTTATATAGGAACTTCTCGAAATGGCAACCTGCATTTCCAATTGTAACGAAAATATAAAGATGGTGGCGATCAAGTGTTACCACAGCTCCACGTTATGCGCCAGTTTGATACAGTTATTATATGAGTGTACACAGAAGTCGGCGAGCAATGAGGTTTCTCTCAGGGTATGCGTGGATGTGTGTGAGAAGGAAATTTTACAACACTGGAATGCCCTTCTCCAAATTATTTATTCACTGCTTCTTTTCTAACTTCAAAATGGAAGCTGCCGACCGAGGGTTACCAATCTCGGTTTATAGTGACTGAATGCTAATTATATTTCTCGATAAATTTTGATGACCCGACAAATATTTAAGACAGAACAAGTTGACCGCTCTAATAGGCTTGACGTCTCAGACTCCTCTCATATATCGACTACACGCCGATAAATGTTTATAATGGCTTCCTAGCCGCGATATAGCCATATCGGCTATACACAGACGACTGCTTATAATGGCTTACTAGCCGCGAACGGTCTCCATCGGCCTTACGCCGTAGAGTGCCTTAACCACAACTGCGTGCGTGTATATATCTCCTAACTTTCCCTTTTCAAAACTCTTTTAAACCAAGTCCTTTTGTGGCTGTTTTGGTCGCCATTGTAAACAATCCAAAGAATTCCCTATTCATATACAAGTGAGAATTCCTTTAGAAACCTTCTAACGACATTGCTTCTTTCATTCATGGCATTGTTACAACACTTTCCCCACTGAACTGACCTTGGCCTTGGTCGTCACAAAGAACCAACATTCCTTCGACATCTATCATGACTGCTTCTGCAAACCATAATTTCGGTATCACAATGCAAAGCTGACAGTGGCAATGGAACAACTGTCACACTTTGTCCAAAATTCCTTGGGTGTGTTGAATAACTTTACATGCTGCTATTATTTGGACAGTCAGTTACGAATCATGTCATTTATTCCTATTAGAATTTACATACTAAAAAGACGAAGAAAAAAATTTAACCACAGGACAGAAACCAAACCCGTGACCTTTGGAACTCAGTTTTTAGCACTATGAATTGTGCCACACAGCAGTTGCAGAAACAATACTAGAGTGGGCTCTATGATGCAAGAAGGCATTTAAACGCTTTTCAGTGTCATACTGGCAGGTGATTAGTTCGAGATGTGAGTGATCTTTGAGGAGTTAAATCTTGAGAACACCAATATAGAGCTACTAAATATTGATACTTCTATACTTGGGAAGCAGTTTTAAAGACATTCTAATGCATACTCTCGCCCACCTTGTTTAACAACTTATCAGCATCTGATGCTAATTAGGTTTAACACAATTAACTGTGTTATGCTTAGTCGCAGACCATGCACTGCCTGTATCTCCTTGCTTATATTAGTTATGTCTACAATTGCTGAAATTATTTCTGTGTAGTTCGTTAATATCCTGTATATAAGTGCATTCAATAAAAACAATTTTTCTGACTAATATTACAGAAAGGAAGAGGTGCAATATAATCTTGTATGAAGAGCTATAAAAATATTGATAAGTTTAGAAAATATCAATTTCTTCTCTCTGCAAAGAAATTCTTATCAGCTAGGTGTGTTTTGATTCAGTGCTACCTTAAATACATTAATGCTTCACCGTAAGTCTTTAATAGCAATTCATTAAGAAAAGCACAGTAAATGTTTCAAATAAGTCTCATGTTTACGAAGGGGAATTGAAATTTGTTTCCATTTTATCCTCACTCCAAAGTTTCAAGTTTTTATTTACCTGAATCCATCAAAACCATAAATATCGATGTACCACCTGAGGTTAGATAAGAGGAACCTTAGCACTTCATATCTGAAAATACACAAAGTAGTACAATTACATTAGGCTTAGGAGCATATAACAACATTATATATGTGTATCTTTTTATTTAAAATATCTGCCTGAGAGCATAGGTGACTACATAGATTATTATATATAAAGGAGACAATATGATACTTTTTTAAATATAAGTAAACAATAAATACCATTAAATTAGAATTGAGTGCATCAGTTACACACTATTCCAACTCAAATCATTAGAAATACCCTAATCAACCTTTCACTCTTAAGCAAAACAAAACATTATGTATTTGGAGACAAGCCTGAATACAGTGCTTTTTCTATTTTAGACTTTTGTTGGATCCTGTATGTGTTAAAGTTCTTAGTCTTATGTAACTTTTTACATTTATCTTTGTATCTTGAACTGTTGTGTCCTATAACATATGTATTATGTTCCAAAGGATGAAATAAATACATTCTTAAAATGTTTATCATACTCGTTTTGTAGTTAAAATTGTTAAAATTTTATGTAGGTTTCTAAAATAGACAATTTCAAGCTGTTAGCATGAGATGTTCCTTATATACTTATTTACTGACTTATTTAATAGTAAAACAAAAACTGTAAATATGGTATGCAAAGAAATACTAGTAAAAACACCAACATAGATAAGATTACTCCCTCTATCACCAAGCAAGATGGTGCTGGCATTATATATGGGCTTGCATTTGAGGGGTTTTGTGTTCAATTCCTGTAAGGCTGGACACTCTTAACATGGGCTTTTTTCATAGCTTCCCCAAGTCTGCAGACAAATAGTAAGGCGATCCCCCTTCTACAGTGAATTTCCTGTCCTTAATATTTCATTTTTGTTTCAGGATTATAGAACCTGATGACAGCAATTGGTATGATGTGACACGACAATGGAATTTACACTCTGGAAAGATTTCTTCCTGACACTTGGTGGGACTGCAGAGCTTCCCTTTTTAGGAGTTATATCAATTTGAACCAACAGGTTACAATTGACTTAGGCAAAGCTAGCCAGGAACAAGATTGGTGCCAATTTGAGACCATTAGAGACCCTAATCTTACTAGCATACATTGTCTTCCAAATCTCGTCCCTTTTTAGGTGTCCTCTTCATTCCTTTCTCCCAAGCGTTCACTTTGGAAGTGTGCTGTGATTAAGTTACTGAAGGCCCATCTCTCTGCTTTTTCCTAACTTCTCTCTCCCCCTCCCTCTCACTCCCTCCATTTCCCTCTCTCTCCCTCCCACCTCCTCCCCTCCCTTTCCCTCCCCCTCTCTGTGTCAGTTAGTCTTTCTTTCTTCATAGTCAAGAAACCTCAATTTTGCAATAAAAATGCACATACCTCTACCCAACATATGCAAGTGGTGGAGAAATTAAAAAATGTTCAGAATCAAAAAAACTTTTTTAAACCACTTCTCGAACTGTGAAAATATTTAAGCTCCACTTACTTTTGAAATTAGGACATGTTTCAAGGACTCTGCGTCCCCATCGTCAGCTGATGTTCAACTGGTATTCAAAAGTAAGTGGAGCTTAAGTGTTTTTACAGTTCGAGAAGTGGTTTAAAAAAGTTTTTTGATTGATGAAGCTCCACTGTTTATAAATACTTCTATTTATAGTTTTATTAAAATGTTCAGAAGTTACCTAATTTACTCCACATTTCTATGTTCCTTATGGACAAATATAAGAGATACATAGTAACTGGACCATGCTGGTATGCAACAGTTAACCCTTATGACAATTATTACGAAAGAAATCAAAGTAGTTGCATACTTACTCAGAGTAATTGAAGAGGCGGCTGCCCCATAACGAATGTTCACCTCTAGCGCCTTCATGAAAATAGCAACTTCTAGTACCATCGAAAAGATTTAAGCCATCCAGAACATTCTTGGATGCATGAGAATGAACGACATCAAGCAATACATAAAGCCCATTTTCATGTGCTGTGTCTATCAGCTGCTTCAGTTCCTCTGGTGTACCATAACGGCTATGAAGAAAAGAAAATATAAATACATCACGAATAATTATGGAATATACATGCAGTATTTTTAAATAAATGAGTGAGTGAGAGTGTGTGTGAGTGTGTGAGTGTGTGTGAGTGTGTGTGTGTGTGTGTGCGTGTGTGTGTGTGTGTGTGCGTGTGTGTGCGCGCAGCTACAGGGCTGATCAACAACTAGGTCATTTGGGTCCAATGTGACACTTAAAAACTAAAAAATGTATAACATTTAGTGTTGTTGTTGACTAATGCCACTGGAGATTAGTTGATTTGCATCATTTTCCCCCTAGCTCCCCAATTTTTCCCAATAGCTCTCCCCCAACGCAAGCATGCTTTCCAATAAAATTTAGTGTTGGAAAGTTAAAACAAGATGTTAAAGCATGAAATAAAGCCTAAAAGTTTAAAAGGATAACAGTATAAAAATTACATAAGAAATCTTGAAAACCTAAAATGCTTCTAAAATTAAAATAAAAGTTAAGACTTGAGTATTAAAACTTTATCTACAGTTAAGGACTGTATTTATTTTTTTATTTTTTTTATTTTTTTACCTTAGCTGCCATCAGACTAATGACTCAAACTGCCATCCTTTGGCAACACCTCTGATGGCTAGCAGCCAGACGATTCCCTATAGCAAGACTGGGACTTCATGGAGGAGATGCAACTGTGCAATCTATCTTTAGGCCTGGAACGATTTCTTGCAGGCAACACATGTTTGCTATTGTTCATTGATGGGTTGTGAGTTGGGAGTCTGCACGGCTGAAGTAGATGTTCATGAAGCAGATGCAACAAGGTGCAGCGAGGTATTACACGCTGACAAATCTGTCTGATTGCAAGCATTTGCAGCAGGTACATGCTGTACCTAAGAGTTTTTAAAGAGTATCACAGGCTGTTGACGCATAGTCTGTGGTGTTAGCAAGCTTAAACAGCTCAAAAAGCTGTTATGTCTTAGGAAATGTGAGGCTTTCCTTAATGCATAACTCCTGTCTAGACAGCTAGACACCGTTGCAAGCTAGATGGATGGCTCCCTCCAAGTTTACATAGCAAGGTGCTTGCGTGCAATTCACGTCCTTATGTGCTGGTAAGCCACAGTATTCACAAAGACCAGGACAGGTACTGAATCTCTCACACTGAAAACAGTGCATAGGGTTTGGGATATACTGGCACATGCTAGCACATTCATACTAACAAAGAGCCCACCTCCGTAGCGTAGATGGTAGCGTGTCTGCCTCACGTTCAAGAGGTCCCGAGTTTGAATCTCAGTCAGGGTGAGTTACCTGGATAAGATTTTTCCGGGGTTTTCCCTTATCCTGAAAGACGAATGTCCGGTAACTCTAAGCTCCATGGACCCCGGACGCATTGAGCATCATTTCATCCATTTCATTCATCGTCCGATATGACTAAATGTTGGAGGATGTAAATTACAAAAAAATGCTAACAGAGAATTAACTGGTAACTTGATACTCTTGAAGGACACTCTTTGCCATCTCACCTTTAAATTAACCAGTACACCTGACACTTCTTGGTCACAGAGGCAACCGACTATTTCCTCATTTGTCAAGATGGTCCCCACTGGAGGAAGTGACAACTCTACATGAGTTGAGTAATTTGCGTAGGGCTATTCAGATGGCTAGGAGCCCAACAAAGTCACTTTCATCATTTCTAGGACTGCTCTATCTTGTTTGCTTCAATTAACGTACCATCGTCAAGGCATGTTACATTCTTTACTTGGTCATTGATCCTATCAACTTCACACTTTAAATAAAATGAGCCAAGATCCTTAATCGTATTTCCTTCAGATGTCAAGCTAATGACCAAAAAAGAATCAATGAAAGGAGTTTTCTGTGGATACATTTTGAAATTGAATCCCATTTGAAACCATCATTGTCAGCCTGCCATCCAGAAGTTAAAGAAAAACACACCCATTCATCATGGTCAGCATTGCAATGGGGAGCCCTCACATAATCTCAAAGCGTACATCAGAAGAGCCACCCTCTGATCTCCACTGCTTGTCCATAAAGGTAAGACATTCATCACCCACACTTCAGCTTTAAGTTCCTGCCCATTGGTTGATTACACTGGGATTCCATCAATGGTAACACATCTTTCCCATGATACTAACCCAATGGAACACAGCGTCCAGGGAATTAACACAAGCCAGGCCCTCAAGGAGCTACATGGGTTGTATGTGACGGTGTGGACTAGCTCTGCACCTAAGGCTACATATAGGGGTAGTGCAAAGGGTCAGCTAAGCTTCCATGGCTGAAACCTCTGTACAGCACATATGTTGAAAGTTGCACTAAAACTATGGTAGAGAATCAAGAGACAGGAGTTCACAAATTTAGGTCCTTACAAACTAATGATCATTATAAAATTTAGAAGAGGAAGAAGGTGATGAGTACTGACAAGACAGTACTTCGACATCACCCAGCTGATGGAGGTGGAAGGAGTGAAATGGTAGTAAGCGGCTCAAGACCCTAGGATTGCCAGATCCTGTAATCTTAGTAGGCCCCCAGGGGAGGGGGAATATTTTCAACAAATTACTGTTATTCTCTAATAATAACTGGACAACTATGCACTCATACAAGGAAGTGTTTTCTGAAGATGCAGACTTTCTCTTCACTACTTGAACTAAAACTATTTCGAAACATATGATCTCTGCAGTACATAAGTCAGCATTATGGCTTCTAAATTCAGAAACCTTGGATTCAATTCCTAGATAAACAAGAGAAGTTCTCTTCAACCATAATTATTCCCTAACTTCTACAGAGTGTGACATGTGGGTGAATGCACAAAACAACAGAAAAGTTATACACCCAAACTAAGCAATTAAAAACTAGCAATTGACAAATTTGTTCCAAAGTCACATGACATCAACTTGATTAAAAGTTGATGAGATAATTAATCAACTATATAAATACGTAAAACAAAACTAAAAAAGAAGTAAAGATATTAGCAAATATAAGTGAGAATTGAAGCACATTAAACCTACCTGGAAGCTGCAAAGAAACTTGTTACTTGATATCCGAAGCTTGCATAATATGCATGTTCCATTATGGCCATTAGTTGGATGGAATTGTAACCTGAAACAATATTAAGAATTTGATCAATTACAATAGAGATCCTTTAATGAATTTCAGGGAAATAATAATTTTTTTCCTTAAATGGAGATTTGCATAAAGTGGGCAATATACTGCTAGAATAGATTTACAGTTACTCTATTTAACTGATTTAATAAACTTTTTAAATGTACAAGTAAACATTTAAACTGAATTTGAAAGAGATAAACTTACAAAAATTGGCAAAGTTTTGCTACATGATTATAAGAACACTTAAAACTGACACACAACAGCAAAATACAAATTATGAATCATGTACAAACTAAATGACCATATTTTAAATGTTTTATACACCATTAGCTGCCAGTTTAACTACAAACCCTGAAAAGTGGCATGACAATAATACTTTTAACTGGCTTGAGTGACTGCTTACTGCAATGTCACAAGAGATGTGAAAACTCTGTAATCTTATTAGTGCTGCATTCACCAATTAGCTAACAATGGGTTGGTGACTGCAACTTCATCCAATATTATAAAAGTGTTTCCTATGGCACAAGCCAAAAATGAAATAAATGGGGCTTCAAATACAGTAAAAACTTTGTTATACATGATCAGAGGAATTCAGTACTGTTTACCCAGCACAAGAAGGCAAGGTAGAGGAATGTGTAACATAATCACTTGCTGTGTTTATGCTCACCTTTCGGCTATGATAAGGATGCTAGGTTCTGTAAAATACACAATGTTGTCACATAACTCACCCATGCATAATACCTATCACTGCAGTTACTGAAACGAGCATTAGATGTGGCAGCATGGGTGACTCATTTGCACTCATTCATAGTAAACAGATCCACTAACCGAGCAGATAAAGAGATCAAGCTCCTCTCTCCTTCATTCCTATCTTCCCTTCTTGTGATGGGCAGACAGTAACAGTGACATATATGTGTTTGGAGGAATTTAGTAACAGTGACGTCAAAATTAATCTCAGAAACTATTTGTAGTTGGTTTATTAATACTTGTCACTTACTTGTAAGTGATGAGTATTAACAAACCAACTACAAATAGTTTCTGAGAGTAACAGTGACATTAACATTAATTGAAAAAATAATTTTAGTCAGTTTTTAAAACTTTGTCACTTACATTTTTATTTTATTGAGGGACAAGTTTCGGAAGCCATTGTGTCCATTTTCAACCTCGAAGGTCCAATTATCATCTGTTGCCGTCTGCTCTTCTCTCTGATGTTGGAACTATGAACTTCTTTATCAATAATTTTGCAACAGCTTATGAAACTAGTCCTTCAATAATATAAAAATGTAAATGACAAAAGTGTTAGAAACTGACTACAAATAGTTTTTTCACAGTAATACCTTAATCCAGAATGCATTAAGTCACTTAATCTTGACAAGCATTATAAAATTAAGAAAATTATTCCTAACCTTTAACAGAATACAATACTAAATAAAACTTAAAAAAAGTGTCCATTGCTTTGCTTATTTTTGCTACCTGCTATACGAGTTGCAACTGTCAGATCATTTAGTTTAAACTACTTTCTTCAGCTTACTCTTAATGCAAGTATGAGGACAAAATATTTAGAAATCTGCAACATCAGGGAAATGTGTCTCAGCTGTCACATCATAGCTGAAGAAACGTAGAGTCAGACTGAAAAATTCAATGCCATAGCCGGGATTTGAACCACGGATCTTCTGGTTCCCGTCCAGCCGCACTACCATTGTGCTACTATGGCCAACGTGCCGATATGACATTAAATTCTCCAACTGACTCGTATTTTCCCGGTAAACCACTTAGGAGTTCTCATACACTCATGAGACAACTACCTTAATGGCGACTTACATCGTGTAAGTACTTTAAGGCCCAGGCTTTATAGTTAACCAGTCTGGGCCCCAGATGTTGCGTTGGCACCGGCTCCTGGGTCTGATCGATTGGTGTTACGCTGACCACGGGCTCACACTGTCCCCAACTCCGTCCCGGCTTGGACGTCGTGATCGTTGTCTGTTGGGTTGAGCAGCCTCACCAGCACGGCAACAATGTCCTGGCTACACACAGCCCTTGCACAGGTGTCTTCTGATCAAGCATAATGTTTCTGTTTCGCTGGCCTACCAGTCGTGCCGTCACCACCACCTCACTTCTCGCGGGGACAACCGCATCTTCCTTCAGGATGACCCTGCAGATTCCCAGGCGTTCTTCGGGTTGCCGGAGTATCACCTCTTCTCCATTGAGCCGCAGGACCTTCCTGCCGACGTCGCCCGTCGCCTCATGGCTCCTGAGGGCATCCAGTCCCAGTATCACCTCCTCAGCCACCTCCGCAACGAACACCCACTGACGCACGGCACTCCATCCCAAGGTCCACTTCAGCAGGACCTCCTCCATGAGCAAGGTGTCGCCCGACGCCGTCACTAACTGGTACGATCGGCTCGGTTTCCTCCACGGCAAACCCTTGGCCACGTCAGGTTTGATGATGGTCACAGCTGCCCCGGTGTCTACGAGCACGCGCCACGGCTTCACTCTCACCCAACCGTCTACTATGAGGCTGTCATCCATACGCCGGCTGACGGTGCGCAGTGTCACTGGAGGGGATGGTGGTGATGGCGCTGACGTGCCCCTCACTACGACGGCCTTTACTTGTTTTCCGGCTGCTCTCCCTAGTGTGGGCAGCCTATCTCCAGCTGTCCCGGCTATCCACACCTCCAACACACGCCACTTGGTTTTCGCCAGCGTCCCTCGGCTGGTCTTCGGTCTCCAGTGTAGCGGAGTTCTCGACGGAGTAGCCGTCACCTTAGACGCCTCCATTCTCAATGCTGCCGTTAGCGCCTCGTGGATGGTTTTGTTGTCGCCGAGCATTAGGCGCTGACGTATCTCGATGTGTCGTACCCCGACAGCGAAAGTGTAGGCGGCTTCCCGGGATACGAATTCAGGTGGGAGGTCGACCAGGGCTTTGCGGGACTGCTGTTCGTTTGCCAGGGCGAACTCTTGCAGCATCTCCCCTGGCTGCTGCGTCCTTGACTTCAGTTGGCTGCGGTCAAGCGGTGGTTCCCGAAGCGGTTCTCCAGGGCCTCCCAGATGTCCTTGGGCGCCGCCGCTATCTGGACCGCGTTCAGGACTTCTACAGCCCGTCCCTGGAGGCTGGCTATTAGCTGTGCGGCCTCCTCTCTGGTGACCACTTGTTGTGCTTGGCCACTGTGTCCAATTGGCGGCGGAAGACTTCCAACGTGGACGTGCCGTCGTACTTCGGCGGTTTGACGGGCGCAGATGTTTTGTCGCGTCCCGACGCGTCGGCCTTTAAAGCTTTCATCCTACTGCCGACGATGTCCTCCACCATGGTGTTCAGGGACTTAAGTGTTGGTGTCGGCCTTTCCCTCTAGGTTGTTAACGCGGTTCACCAGGTCTTCGACGCGCTCGTCCACTTGGCTCATCCACTTGCCCAGCTCCGTGACGTCCTCCTTTACGCCGGCCAACTGCTCCCTGGGGGCTAGGGCTTCGTTCGCAGCCTTAATTTCCGTGGTCAATTTGACCATCTTTGCGGCCAGGTTGCTATTTGCCGCCTCCGTCTTCGCTGTTAATTCGGTCATCTTCGCGGTTAAGTTGTTATTTGCCGTCTCCAACTTCTCTTCCATTTTCTCGGTGATGTTATCGTTAGCCGCCTTCATTTCTTTCAGTTCCTGTAGAATTTTCCAATGCAGCCTCCATGGTGGTACATCCCACTCCTGACTCCAATTGTGACTTTGTGGGTTGGTGAAATTAAAAGTCCAGGTTACAAACACTAAAAATTGCTCTTCAATTCCTTAAAAATCAATCTGACAGTCCAGAATTACGTCACATATACAATACAACTTGCAAGGTAATCAACCACAAACACAGCTCACACAGCTGTTTATGCGCAAGCGTCCAATTACCGACTGACTCACTGTGGCGGGCGGGCTCCCTTATTATAGATTACTCACTATCCGGAATGTTCTTAAACAAGACGGTGCTAGAAGACAAACTCTCTGGAAATCCGTCTCCTCCCCCCCCCCCCCCCCCCCCCGCAGTTTTGGCGAGCCTTTATCTCCGCACTGCACTGCCCGTCTCTTTGAACTGGTTGCCCACGCCGCCTCAAATCAACAATGCGTTCGCAAAATATCAGGAATAACACAAAAATAAAATTTGGAATTTACAGGAAACCAACATGTTCAGAAAATTACATAAAAAATAATAGCTACAACCCAATTATGCATGCGATAATAAATAACCTTAGACACAAACTAGTCAACATACTCATGGATAAAGAATACATCAAAGAACAAAAAGCCATACTACACATAGCAAATGGATACAACAAAAGTCTGGTGTTTAAGAAAATTAGAAAAGCTAAACTAAAGAAAATCATTAAGAAAGCAACCACATTTGCAAAAGAAAAACAGAGCAACAGCACATACAGTTCATTCATATATCACCCAAAAACATTTAATAAATTTAAAAACATCTTTAAGGAACAAAATATAATCTTGGCACCTACTAATGGACACTCAATTTTAAAAGTTCTAAAATCAAAATATGAAATCCCATCAGTTAACAGATCCAGAATATACAAAATAAGTTGTAAAAATTGTGAAAAAATGCTACATAGGTCAAACAAAAAGAAATAAAAAACCTGAGTCAACGAGCACTTTAGAAACATATTGAAACAAGTCAGCACTAGCATTTCATTTTTGGAATGAAAATCATGACATTTATCCAAAATTATTAAAAGGAGTGATGAACCAAAATAAACTAACAACATGGGAGAACATATTCATATGGAAAAATAAGGACCGCGCAATGAACTTTGAAATCCCACCAGTAGATAATTTGACAAAGAAGTTCATAGTTCCACCACCAGAGAGAGGAGAGCAGACAACAACAGATGCTAGTTGGAGAGAGGTTGAAAATGGAGGCAATAGCCTCTGAAACTAGTTCCTCAATAATATAAGAAAAGTAAGTGATGAGTGTCAATAAACCAACTACAAATAGTTTTATGATTGTCAAATGAAGTTTACATTATGATCCTAAGCTGGTAAAGTGGTTACTCGTCAAGTTATATATAAAACAAGAATTAAAATAAAAAATAAAACTAATTCTAATGCATAGATAGTATATAATGTATGATTTATGCAATATAAATTGTCAATTACAAGTAATGTGACGTTTAGTACTTATAACATTGTGTCATCCATGAACTCTTGTATGGAGTAATAATTCTTTTACTCTTTTATTAAACAATTTTGAAGACTTTCTCTCTTTGAATCTTTGAGGCAATTTATTATATATTTTTATACCCATACAATAGGGTGTTTTTTCATATAGTATTAGTCTATGCATAGGGTATTTTATTGCTGGACTCTCTTAGAGTGCAGTAATGTTAACAATTTTGTTTTTGCATTTTGTCATAATTTTTATATATATATAGATGAATAATTCTAAAATATGCGCTGAAAGCATTGTTAAAATTTGTAATTTTTTATTTAATGGTTTGCACAAATCTTTCAAACTAGCATTTAACATTACACATATTATCTTTTTTGCATTTTAAATACTGTTTCCCATCCAGATGCATTTCCCCATAATATTATACCATAGGCCATGATCAAATGAAAATAGCTATAATAGCTATAGTTTTTTGGTTTCTATATTCATTATATGTGTCAGGCATAACATTATAGCAGGTCGAATTCAATTTCTTGGTTATATGTTCAATATGGATATTCAATTTTAAATATTCATCTACGTGCATTTCTAATATCTTACTGTATCCTTCTGCCATATCATTGTCTGAGTTATCTTGTTTCAAATTAGCATTAGCAGCAGTTTTAAATTGTATAATACTAGTTTTTGTTTTGTTAAGTTCATACCATTATCAGTGAACCATTTATTTAAGAAACATTTGAATTGTGCAATAGACTGTAATGTAACAAAAAACCCTTCTGTATGCTACAATAATATAAGGAGCTATTGTAAGCTTATTTGAAAGAGATATATGATAAACCACAAAAGAGAATTGAAAGTTTCTGCAAATCTAACAAGTATGAGCAATTAAAATTAAGTGGGCCTTTACCTCATTACAATAAAATTACATAAGTAATTTTATTCACAAATTTGTTGTTTACTTCACTTAATTCAGACTTCTGCTATTCCAGACAACATTCAACACCAATTAGTCTACATTAATGAGGTTTTACTGTCTATCACACTGAATAGGGGAAATAAAGGGGAAAGAAGCCCTGAAAATAATAGATATATTATCCAATATGTATGATTCTTTTCTATCTATATTTTTTTCTCATAAACCCCCAAAAGTTACAAAGTTACAGTGGTCATTTTGCATAATGGTCATATTTGTAATAATTTGAGAAAGGGAAAATTAGCTCATAATTAATAATAATCACAGGAAACTCAGAACGTGTTGTCAGTTTTAAAATTGTTAGCACACTGTGTGATCTATAATTACTGAGAAGATACAAGCTGTAACAACATAAATACAAATCAGACTTTGATACTTTATACAACATTACATTAAATGCAATGGTTGCAGCCATATCCAGATGATTAACATACCTTGTTTCTTAATTCTAGGAATTACATTCTTGGCAAATTCCAAGTAAGAGCCAACTTTAGGCTCCTCTGTACCTATTCCAACATGGCATTCATAAATCCTCAAACTCAAAGGCTTCTTTGGCTTTGGATGCTTGAAGTGGTATCTCTAGAATAGAAGCACAAAACCAAGTGAAAGGTTTCTGTTTGAACTCGAATTGTTCCTATGATATTAAGCAGCTTTGTTAGTTAAGAGGACTGCCCATTGCAAACTGTGAAAATTTGACAAACAAAGTGACCTTTCAAGAGACAGCTAATCTAAAGACCACCATGAAGTCTGCAAGATTCCTTTTGAACTTACCAGAGAGTCAAACCCATCCTGAATGACCACGATTTCTTAGCATTCTTCAGGTACAGGTGCATGTTTACATTCTACCTCAGTGTTATAAATCAGTGGACAATTACGGCTACTACATTACTACTATGTGTAATCACTAGACATGAATCTAACACAATCTACTTTGACATAACAGTGGACATGCTCTATACATAAGTGAACAAATAGCTACTACATACTTACTGTGTGTAATAACAGGACATATACACTAACAATCTACTTTGACACAGTGGTACAATTGCATGCCCATTGAAATAAATATGTTTGGTTTCTCAGGGCACATATATAGACTAATATATTTTGTATTAAAACAGTGAACATGCAATTTCAATGGCATAACTCACTTTGGCACACCAATAGACACATACAAGGTGTGTTCAAAACACAAAAACTTTCTTTTTCCTAAAGACACTTTACTTATTCTTTGAAGCAAAAGGTTAGAAACAGTGATGTATTTAACTTTGAAAGTAATGAGTCGGTAATTCAAACACAAACACTTTACTTAGTCATCAACATCAACTTGGTCACCTTCAAAGTAATTCCCCTTAGATATAATACACTTGTGCAACGTCTTTTTCCAGTCTTGGAAGAATTTCTGAAACTCACTAATTGTTACGGTGTTCATCTCCTTCATCAATTTCATTTCATTTCATTTTGTTTTCATCAGATCAATGGTGACATACGACGTCCTGTCATGGTCCTCTTCAGCCTTCGGAATAGAAAGAAGTCAGAGGGGGGCATGTCCAGCAAATATTATGGCTGGGACAACATAGCAGTTTTGTTTTTTGGCAAAAAATCACAAACAAGCATTGAGGTATGAGCAGAAGCATTATTGCAGAACTGTTTCCACAAGGAGTTTTGCCACAATTCTGATTGATTCTCTGCCAGTGATTCAGATATTTTCCAGAGCCACTTTCTTTACTTCTTCCACATTGGCATTAGTAACTGATGTGAGAGGGCATCCAGAGTCTTCCTCTTTGAAACGCTTCTACCACTTGTAAACTCCTGTCTTACTCATTGCAGGTATTTCTTGCGCGCTCATGAGAAGGCAAGAATGGGAGTACAAATCAAAGTGTGTAGAGTGAGAATTGGGCTATTTAATGCGTGCAGATTAAACTAAGGAGCCAGAGATTAAAAAAAAACATTGGCAATTATGGCATGGTTGGTATTTATAATCTTGCTACTGCTAGTTATTGGCAGAGTTGAGCAAAACCTGGGGCTGGAGACAGAATAAAATATCATGAGCATGTTGAAAGTAATCGCAGAGGACATTAACAAGTATAAATGTAAGTATCAAAGAAATGGAGAAGAAAATTGAGAAGATGGATGTAAAATTTTATGAGTTGAAAAAAATGTCAGGAAGATTTGAAGATGAAGTGAACAGGGAAATAGCAGAATGTAAGCAAAGAGTTACATTCTTAGAAAACTCTGAAGATAGAAGGAAAATGAATGTAATAAGTTTCAGAGTTGAAGAATCACGAGAAAAACAAATTTGGGACCAGATAGAGGAGCTTTTGAAGGACAAACTGGGATTAAAAACAGAAGGTTGAAAGATCAGTGATATATTTAGAGTTGGAAGGAAATGTCAAAATCTGAGACCAATGATCATCAGGTGTGCTACAACGAAAATAAAATGGACAATTCTATCATATACCAGAAAATTAAAAGGTACAAGATTATGGAAAAAAAGACAGGGAAAATAGAGACATGTTACTACAAGAAATGAAGAATGCTACGGCCAAAGGAGAAAAAGCTTTTGTCAAAAGTCTAGATTCATGGATAATTTATGGAAACAGATATGCATCCACAGAATACCAGATGCGAGACAGAGGAGCGAAGGCCAGCAGTATCAATGGACAGGAGGGAGGAATGTGTATGTCAACTAGTTCAAGAGGTGCAACTGGTGTAATGATTACATCACCCAATATGTCACAGTACAAGGAAGGAAGTGGGGAGCAGACGTCATTCAGCACGTCACCGAGCAAGCAGATTTGGCTGGAGAAATAGTGACCGAGGATACAAAACGAGTGGCACTGACATCAATGGCCGGCTTAGGCGTGTGGAGAGAAATGGGACTCCACATTGTATCCACAGATGGAGGCAGTATTATGCAAGTACTGTTCAATGAGGAGAGAGAAAATGTCGAAAGGATAACTACGAGTAAGGCTAGAGTGCAAAAAATTCAGGTTCAAGAGAAAGGGGTCTGTATAGGTCAAAGATTTGCATGTTATATTCTGGAATATTGAAGGCTGGTGGGGCAAGGTGAAGAATAGAGAAATTTCTCAAATTCTAATGATTTTGACTTTTTGACTTAATGAGTGATTTTGACTTTTAAGAGAAATTTGGCTCTAAAATAGGAGGATAATGTTAGATGTGCAGGGGGTGTAGGATTATTAGTGAAAAAAATCCTAGAAACTAAGGTGAAAGTATTTAATGAAATAGGTGAAAAATCAGCTTTGTGGTGTGTGCTAAGTGGAGCATGGGAGAGGGAAAGTGATGTGTGGCAATAATGCATAAGCCGGAAAATACCTCATAATTCTATGACCCACAGTTATTAAGATGAGACAGACATGGAAGAAATATTAAACAGAGGTATATATAAAGGATTTATTATAATGGGACTTCAATGCAAGAGTTGGGGAAAATCAATTGCAGTTAGTAGATTTTAAAAAGGAATTAACTGGGTTGAGAAAAGAGGTGGAGAGAAGACAGAGCAAAGATAAATGTATTATTAATGAAGGCAAGAAACTCATAGAATTTTGTGAGGAGTATGATTTGATGATGTGCAATGGGGTGAAAGGAAATGACAGTCTAGGGGAGTTAGCTTTTATGAATAGAAATGGTCAAAGTGTAATAGATCATATTCTATATTCAGCAGATTTAGATGAATACTGTACAAATTTTGAGGTTCTAAATATAGCTAGTTCTAGTAACCATTTTCCTTTAAGGGCAGTATTCAAAGATATAAAGGAGGGATGAGGAAGCAGAAGCATTTATGGAGGAGCTGGGAAACCAGTCAAATATGTTAAGGGTAGTTGGCATAGAGGAAAAGCTGGGAGAAAATAAAATTGAGGAAACTAATAAAACTAGAGGAGTTAGTAAAACATGCAGGGGCAAAAATGAGAATGATAGATAAACAAAATATTAGGAGAGGCTAAAAAGATGAGGAGTGTAGCAAGGTAAAGCAGAGTCATAAGGGAGGCAAACAGGGGACATACCAGAAAAAGAAAATTTTATAACTGAAAGATGGGGGTACAGCCATCTCATAGAAGCTAAAAAGAAGGTATAGGAGGAAAAAATGAGTAAGAAAATGTGGGAGGAAATAAACGTGAATGATACAAAAATAATTTGGTCCTTAGTGAAACAAACCTATAAGCTTAGAATTAGGGAAAGCAACATAAGTTCAGAAGCATGGTGCAGATACTTTGAAAGCCTTTTGGAGATAAAACCGGGGATACAAAGTATTCGAGAATTGGATAATATAGGATGAATCCAGGAATCAGATAATAGGATAAGAATAGAGGAAGTAAGGGAACAAGTAAAAAGATTAAAAAGGAACAAAGCATGTGGTATAGATGGGAATCTAAGTGAGTTTTGTATGGCATGGAATAGAAATAAGATAAGATTAAGTTTGCTAGTGAGAATTCTACATAAAGTATTTGAAGGAGGTAAAGTTCCTAGTAGTTGGAGAAAAGCAATGGTTGTGCCAATATTTAAGATTAAAGGTGAGGTAGATAACCCTGCAAACTATAGGGAAATTAGCTTATTATCTGTGCTAGGTAAGATATATACTTAAGTTTTGGTAAAAAGAGTACAAAAGTGGACAGAAGATAAGAGAAAGCTATCAGATTTCCCAGCAGGCTTTAGACAAGACAGGAGAACAGAGGATAATATCAATGTGCTTATCACAAAGATACATAAATATTAAGAAGAGAAGAGGGGGAGGGTATATATGCTATTAGTTGATTTTGAAAAAGCCTTTGATACAATAAATCACGAAGCACTATAGTACAAATTTAGCAAAAAAGAAATGAGCTGCAGATTTATTCAGAGTTTACAAAGAATATATTCATAAAATGAGTTTTGAATAAAAATTGCAAATAATAAAGTAACAAAATACATTCAGAATAATACAGGACTGAGGCAAGGCTGCAAGTTCAGTCCTATACTGTTCAATCCATTTATAGATATTCTGGATACAATTATAGTGGAGAATAGGCATGTGCCAACAATTAATAACAGGGAAATACCTGGTTTGTTATTTGCAGATGATTTATTAGCAGCAGCTACATGCAAAGTGGGAATTGGAGCAATTGGAGCAATAGATAAATTTTGCAAGGAATAGAGCCTTAGAATTAACGCAAGCAAAACTAAAATTACAGTACTCAAGAAAGGCAACAAGCCAAGAAAAGAGAAGTTGAGGTGGTCAATACATTTAATTATCTAGTACAATTAAGCAGTACCCCCTTACGCCCGTCTCAGTAGCGTAGATGGTAGCATGTCTGCCTCATGTTCAAGAGGTTCCGAGTTCGAATCTCGGTCAGGGTGAGTTATCTGGATAAGGTTTTTCCGGGGTTTTCCCTTATCCCGATAAACGAATGCCAGGTAACTCTAAGCTCCATGGACCCTGGACACATTCAAGCATCATTTCACCCATTTCATTCACCGTCCGATATGATTTAATGTTGGAGGACGTAAAATAATAAAAAGTACCCCCTTACGTTGGAAAGAGTAGAAGAGAATGGTAATGGCTTAACTTAAAATTGAATTACAAACTATCAAAGCATTGAAAAAACGATTTGTAGTCATTTTTTTACACTTCATCACGTTTTGGACTTAGCAAGAGCTTCACCAAATGGAGTGGCACAAGCAGAATTGGGGAGCACAAAAGTGAATCGAGAAGATATTGAATTGGGGAGATTGGGAATCAGAGGGATACTCATGGAAAGGGTGTTAAAATATCAGACGAGAATTAGGAATTTAGATGAGCAGAACGTTCTATGTCAATGCTTCATAGTACAGTAAAAACTAAATCAGGAAGATTCATGGCTAAATAAGATGAAGGAAAGGATGTTCAAATAGGGTGGGGAAAACAGAGAATTATTGCAAAGTGGATTTTGGAAAGAAGTTAGGTTAAGAACAGAAGATATTAAAAGGCAAGGAATGATAGGAAGTTTCAATTTCAAAAGTTCACTGGAAGTTTACACAGATGAAAGTGATCTGGAGCAGGGAAAAATACATTGCTATTTGTGATAATGCAGCAAGAGAAGGCTTTGCATG
This sequence comes from Mantis religiosa, assembly GCA_030765055.1. NCBI lineage: Eukaryota > Metazoa > Arthropoda > Insecta > Mantodea > Mantidae > Mantis > Mantis religiosa. The sequence continues at coordinate 63,100,664 of CM060950.1, forward strand.
GGCTAGAAAAAGGGTGGTGAAATTGATGGGTTTGGGAAGAGGGAGAGACCTGGAGAAATTCCCATTGTGTCACCAAAGGGATAAAGAATAGCATATACTTTTAGGATGTGAAGAAACTGGGCTGATTAGGGAGAAGATAGACAAAAAAGAATGGGCAAGGGGCAATGAAGTTAATGTGTAAAAAATAGGAAAAATCTAATTGAAATTGGAACTTTTTGGGCAAAGAAAGAGCCAAATGGTTGAGGAAGATAAGTAAACAATGAAAATGAAGTGTTTAGATAAGATGCAAATAGAAACCCAACCTCAGGATTTGAGTCTATTGGACCCAAGGGTAAGCAGCAACTCAGTGTAGAAATAAGTATATAATGTATACTAATTTGAAATAAAGATTACTATTACTCATTGTAGATTCATCAAAAGCTGCATTCAACATTGCAAATGCGATGCTGCAGTTTATTCCATTTTTCAAGCAAAATTTAATGTAAATTATGCAAAAGTTTGCAACATTTGCAATTTGCACTCAAAAATACACATAACCTTTTTGACTGTCAGCAATAAACCAAACATCCAAAACAGCTGAAAATACAAACATACATCAGGAACATTTGCACCAAAAAGATATATAAAAAAATTTTGAAAATCGAATGTATAAAGATTAAATTTCATTTTTTTTTTTTACCAGGAATGTCCACTATAGTACAATCGAACTCACAAATTAAACACATGTCTAACTGGCACACATCACTGGACATGCATGTTCATTAAAATTGTGAGTCTCCAGTGAGTCTGCTAATGTAACACAAACCAACTACCAAATTAATTACATCTCCAATAAGATGAACTATTGGTACACACCAATGCACATGTATGTTAGCTAACAAACCTATGCTTTTATTTAATAGTAAATCAACTCAATATGATTGGATAAATATTTTCTACCAATGTAACTCACTGGGAACCTTTGATGAATTGCACACCAATCATAATAGGCTTCAGTTATTGTAATTCATTAAAAGCCACTAGTGAACATTATGTGTAATAATGTAACCCATTTTGACAAAATGCTGAACATGCATGTTCATTAACATCCATATGCAACTGTGACCCACTGGTTGATATACATCTTCTCTGCGATAATTCACCGTGACCAGTGAGAGGACAACTGATCAAAGACTGGACAGACTAACTTTCCCAGATCCACACTAGGGCATCACTCATTGTGACAGGTACATTAACAAATTGATGTATGCATATTCACTAGCATAATTTGATATACCCCAACAATAGGTTTTAATGCTGTCAACACAAACACATACAATCTTCAAGAGTGACAGAATGGTATGTAGTGAATTCCGATTGAGGGGTTCATTTAAGGCCTATCTTGACAATATTAGAAATGTGCATATTCATGTTCCTTTTTCTCAATAACTAAGAATCTGAAATTTTTACAATATTGTGACTTTGTGAGTTCGTAGAATTAAAAGTCAGAGTTGCAGATATTCCAAATGTTCTTTATTTCTGTAGAAATACACTCTGATCAATTCTCGCGTAACAGCATTACGACACATACACACAGTCTACCAAGGTCAATGACCAAACAGTGTTCTGATCATCTCTCGTTACAACAACACTCGACAGCTGTTTACTGCTTCCGACTGACTCTTGGCGAGTCGTCGCCTTCTTAAATACCTCATTGATAATCCCAGACTGTTGCAGAACACTCTAGAAACTGAATAATCTCTATCAATCAAGATGTCACCAGAAATTTCCATTTATATCAGTTTGTTTCGGCAGACCTTTATCTGCTTATGCAAGCTCTTTATCTCCACACTGTCTGCCTATCAGTTCCTTTGTGTAAACAAGCAATTTCAACCACACTGATACACCTACTTGCTCTAATGATCTCATCAACCCCTTCCTTGTTGCAATCTGTGGAGGCAGTGTGCTGGCAACAGCTACAAGGCACAGCTTGCAGACATCTCCAAAGGCATGCTGAAGTCCAAGGCAAATTTTCCCTCTTTAACAAGGAATTCAGCACTCTGTCGAAACGAAATATTGATGTCTGCCATTTTGGAAACACTGCCTGAGGTCACATGATAGAAGCTAATGATGCCACAATGTGTCACCATGTGATTTAAAGTTTGTAGATTATGATCCTGCAGTTCTTTTTGTTACATTATTGGATTCTGAATTTTAACAATGGGCTGCTCACGACATTTTAGTATAACCCTTGTATTGGGTGTTACATGTACTTCATTTTAATTCACAAATTACAAAAAACAAAAAGAAAGAGAAAACAATTCTGAAAAGTTGGACACTTTTGGCTTAATGAAACACCTTAACAGAGAACACTTGTCAGTAGTATAGAAAGCAGGAGTAAATCAACTCATGTTATACCAGTACCCAAGACTGCAAATCTTATGACAGGTGTCCTTGCTCTGAATATATGCACTCTGCATATTCTCTCTTTCTCTCTCGCTCATACTTACTTCGTTTGGAGGAGGATGCCAAATTAGTTGCTTGTAAGTAACTCCTTCAGAAGCTGGAGGTTGAACAACATAAGATGCCCATGGAGACAAGCGGTAGAGATCCTCCCCCTCTTTTGTATGAACCACTACCTGCAACATATTTCAATTTTCCTTTGTAGCAGACATTCATCATTTATATTTTAACTACAATTTGAAATTATACCTGAACAAGACAATCAAAATTATCATTTTGTTCCAGAAGTGTTGCAATAATATGTTTATCCTAAACAATTATTTTAAGAAGGATGAGACAATACTATACTTTTTAATAATCTATACTGGTAATGATTTGACCTCAATGCCCACTACTCAGTCTGAAGGCAATATGTTATTCACTAAATTATTATGAAATTAACTTTCAGTTCTCAATATATGGTAGAACCTGCTTAACCAAACAAAAGAGAATGGAGATATTTTGGATAATCCATTTTTGGATAACTGAAGATAAAATTTTAAGCAGCAAGGCAAAGAAAATAATTGTATTACAAATGCGTGTAATAATGTTTAATAAAACCAACATGTAAAAGTATTAACATATGCATAGCAGCATTTACAAAAACCTTTTCATGAAGTTAATTTTTTTCTGAATTTTCTTCTTGCAATGTTTATGATCAGCTATTTCATGACAGTGTTCGATAAGATTCATAACTGCTGGTGCTGATTCACTGCATTATTCTACAAAATGCAACACAACCTACATACCAAGTTCCGTTATGCATAGTGTGGTAATTCAATATTTCTTCGTTAAGATTTTAATATAAATTTGTGGTCCTTTTCAGTTCTAATGCTTGAATCTCTCATCTTCTGTCACTCTGTTGTTAATGGCTTCAAGTTTCTATTCGGTGCTTATTAAAATATTGTCACCGTGGTTAAAAAGCTAATTACCTCCCATGGAGTAATGACTAATCACTAATGACCAGTCATCTTGGCTGAATAATGGCCATTGTGTACTGCCATTCAGCTTTTAAAGATGTTTTTAGCATTTTCTTCCAAAACATTCCATTTGTGTTCAGGCCCTATATAAGAAGCTGGTTAGAACCTGGCAGTTTTTCAGCAGACATTGACAGTGACAATTCAGTCAAGTGCAGTTCAGTTGTGACTCAGCAGTTCAGTTGTGACTCAGCAGTTCACTTGTGATTTGCTTCAATGGATCCATTATATTTTGTTGTGAGTGAATGTAACAAATGTCTTGTGTAATATTCAGGCTAGCTAAGTACTTAAGAAGCAAAGTGTATCTGACAGTAGCTGGTGTTCTCATTGTTATAATATGTCCTTTCACTAACAGCTTAATCCACGAAATCGCGATGCTGTTCAATTTATAAGGAAAGTAACATCATTTCTTATAAGATAAGTGAAGTTTTTAAGTTACAAATTATTATATTTGTATATATTTGTTTGCTTCACTGTTAATAGCTTCATATTTTACGTATTCAGAAAACTTGTTCATCACTGGCAGAAATGTATCCAATTGTCTGGTGATTATGTAGAAAAGTGAATAGGGGTAATTAAAGATCACATTCTAAGGCTTATTTCTGCATTTGATTTATTAAAATATTCTTATCCAAACCCAAGAAATAAAGGTGGAGGCATTAGTTTTCATTCAACCCTTGTAAAATGTTTGAATACTATAAACTAAACTTATGAGTTTTGTAATTATTGCTACTATAAATGATGAAAGCTTTCTGAACTCTGAATAAAATTTGTGCACTGGCAAATAAAGGAAAGAGTTATTATACTTCTAAATGTGGAATCGAACATTATTAAAAATCTAACAATTTACTGTTTTTATCCCTTTTATATTTAGATTTTGTTCCAGATATTTGCAAAAAGCCTGCCCTAAACCTTAAAACATCATTGTGGCACTAGTTAAAGGAATGAGGGATTATACACAATTGTTGATGACAAGAGTTTTATGAGCAAATTTTTATCCAGCCATTTGTTGAGGGGTATGTCAGATTATTCTCATCAAATATTACTGAAGATATGAGTAATTAAAATTTAAAACAAATCTTCAAAGATTTTAACTGTGTGTAAAGTTTGATAGATAGTTCACTGTAACCCAAGAACAGAAATCGGAAATAGAAGCAAAACAGCATACAAAATCTTGGCCCACAAATATCTCAGAAATGAGAAGGGGGACTATGTATGGCTACAGTCAATAGGATTGTTTCTTTTTCAGTCAACACAGTAAAGTTAACCAATTTCAAAATTCAACAGAATAGAAGTATTATAAATACAGATTCATTAATATTTCAGATTCCTCTAGTCACACCAATCTTCATATCTTTATTAACAAGTTCTAAAGTTCTTTGTTAAGCAGTTATTGATGCTTTTTTATAGTTTTTTTTTTTTTTTTTTTTTTTTTGAGGCAATAGCTTTGAGTTGCATGTAAACATACCATAGACATTTTCAGTAGAAGAACCAATGCACAATGAATCTGATACAAGTCAGGTGCACATTAACTTGAATATTTACCTGCTTCAGTTTTTCCAGCTCGCCACTAAAGAGAGCTCTAGGGGCTGTGTCATGTTATGGTAGCCTTGAATTGAGAATTCCAATATGCACAATATGGATCTAGGAACAACAAAGTTAAAACATGACCAAGTCCTTTTTTTCCCCATTCATGGCAAACCTTGTTAATTGTGAATGCTCACATAATATTTATTTTTTAATTTTCATTTTCATTCTGTTATTGTAAACCAGCCCTCCCTAAAAGGCAGCGCTGTGGCGCAGTGGTTAGACCGCTTGGCTCTCACCAAGGCGGCCCGGGTTCGATCCCAGGCGACCGCAAAGTGAGATTTGTGATGGACAACACGGCGGAGCGGGTTTTCTCCAGGACCTCCGGTTTCCCCCGCCATCTCATTCCACCGGTGCCCCATCTTCATCTCATGTACCATCAGTGTCACCGCCTGCGGTGCCGTATGTAGTAAAAGCAGGCGTTAAATACTACACAGCCCTCCCTAAAAGCAGGCACAAAAGAGAAGAACGGTTCTGTCCATAACATAAAGCCATTGATTGGTAGCCAATTAGACCAAAGTAGTAGAAATCAGGCTTTGTCAGTATCTGAATTGTAATACTGTAATACTAAATTTAAATTTTCAAAGCATGTTGTGCAGTGAGAGGGAATGTTGCTTGGCAGTTTCAAAGAAAATTTAAAACCAACATAAAATAAGATTTAATGTTATTCCTCTGAGTGAGTTTCTTGAATGCTCTAATTTGAATCTCTGTACCTTTTTAACTTCACACATTCATTAAATCCTAAATCCTGTATGTTATTTTTATCAAATGTTGGTCTTTGTCTGGAATACACTATGTTTGAAAGATAAAACAGCTGACCACATGTGCTGGCTGAAGAAAATGATACAATCATAAAGACAGAAAATTAACCTACTTTAACTTCTGACAAATGTTTGATGGGACAAGAGCCATCCTTTGCTGGTGGTATATGTAGCTCCCATTTTCCATACTCCAACTTCTTATATGGATGACTACTTCTATTCCAGCCATCTGGGGATAAAAAAAAAACAAAAGTTACAAACTATAAACACTGCTCAATCACACAAGTTGTTTATACTTATACATGAGAGAACCACAACTAATGTGGTAGAAATTGTATTAAATTAATGTTAAGTTTATTACTTCATAAAAATAAACAGTTCTCATTTTATTCTAGCTCATTCTGATAACCGTCAGAATGAGCTAGAATCTCATCTCTGCAGTCAATGATATTGTCCACTTTAATTCTTAGAGATACCTTGTTACTGAGTATTGCTGAATTAATAATAATCCTTAAAATGCATCTCCTTTAAAAGGTATCACAGCCAAAACATTAAAGATATAAACGTTAATCCTTGTCTTCAATAATTGAATGCCTTTAAGCTGATCACTGTACTGCTCCACTAAAAAATGCATTTCCTAATAAAATGCTGAAACCTTTACAAAATACTTTAGGGTTATACCTCCAGAAACATGCTATTACAGTATAGCACTAAGCAGAATTTTCAGATGAACCAGTTTCCCTCCTTTTTTGTGTTAAACAATGTATCTTATAGTAGGATACTGCAGTTTACCCTGTCCAATTTTCAATTTTTTTTCAAATACACTTTTTTTAAAATCATTCAAAGGTCTGACATCATACATGAGGCAAAAATTTGATAATGCTGCAGGCAACTAGAAGGCGTGTTAGAGGTATACATGCCCTTGATAGGATTTAATCACTTTATAGAAAGTGATGTAGGGATGGTGGCTCTGACTTTGTTAGAGACAGACTGACAACTACACAGCAACAAATGACTGACAGATTGGCTTTACAACAGGACCATGCAGCCTCCTCCCTTACAACTTCAGAGACTGTGAGAACTCAACTGGAGCAACTGGAGAAGACACTCGGGACCACCACTGATGCCATCACAAGCCGCACTACAGACATTCAAGACACCATCCACCAAGCACTCGCAAGGACTGAAACAACTCAACTGCACATACTACAGAGTTTACAGCGCATTGCTCAAAAGCAGGTGGACATTCAGGTCACCCTGGCAACCATCACGAGCTACCCTGAAACACTACGTGAGTACTTTACTCAAGTGCTCATGAACATTGACCACTTACAAACCACACTACTACACCTCACTGACATGACAGACCGAACAGCATGCCAGAGATGCCGCCAAAATTAATTCCCAAACCAAGCACCCATGGTGCACAGTTATACAACATAATAAAGTACTTCCTATACTTCCAACACCTTCCCTCTAATACCGGCGATCCACCCAGGGTCTCTGGTCATGGTTGGAACCCCGGGCATATATCCTGGATTCGCACGTGCCCTTCAGGCACCTGCATTCCCACTACCGGGGGTGCATCAGCGGGACCGCAAAACCTTTCTCACCTTTGATTCCCTCCAAAACCCTCTCCTTATAACCCCCCCCCCCCCCCTCAAAAAAAAAAACTTTGTTGGAGGGATTAAAAGGCGCTAGCAAAATTTGCTCCTTAATGGCTGCAATGATCCTTGAGCACTATTCATGTTATGGAGTACCAAAAATAATTCTATATTGGGGTTACTATGTGGTTATTATAAGTGGAACTAGCAAGAAATAACAGTATCAAAGTGGAACGAAATTTAGCAAAGTGTCTGTTAAATCTCAAACTTACGAACGTGATTGTAGTAAACATACCTAACAGGTTTGATATGGACAAAAACTCATGAGTAAACAACGAAGTGCAGGAATGTAACAAAAGAATAAAGAAGATTGTAAGTGCTTTTGAATATGTGACAATTGTAGACGTAAGTGACTGACAGAAACATGCACACAAGACATGGGTTACATCTAAATAAGAGTGGTAAGGTAAAGTTAGTAAACACAATAAGTGTAATAGACAATCAGAGGCCAAAGCAGGTGATTCCACTTGGATTTAGCCCTATGGATGAAACAACACCTTCCATGGATGAACATCTCTGAAATTCAGTTTTTTTAAGCTAAGTAAATGTGATAATGAACCTAATAGGGTGAATGATGGGAAGAAAGTTATACTTGACACTATTAATGTATGTAGTAGTTCTCTCAGTGATTTCAAAATAGGATATATTAATGTTCAGGGAATGGGTAGTAAGCATGAGGTAATCAGTGATTTGTCATAGAATTATTTGTATACGTGAGCATTGGTGCAGGAATAATGAAATGTTGACAAGCACCATACAAAATTACTCCCTAATTAGTTACTTTTGCAGCAAAGAGCATATACATGGCGGAGTAGCTGTTTATGTCAACAAAAAATCTTGCACAACTATCTAGTGTAGTATATCTCGATTCCTTAAGTACTGAGATTGATTTCGAAGCATCAGCTATAGTTTTTTTTTTTTTTTTTTTTTTTTTTTTTTTTTTTTTTTTTTTTTTTTTTTGTAATTTACGTCCTCCAACATTTAGTCATATCGGGCAATGAATGAAATGGGTGAAATGATGCTCAATGCGTCTGGGGTAAATGGAGCTTAGAGTTACCCGACATTCATCTTTCAGGATTAGGGAAAACCTTATCCAGGTAACTCACCCTGACCAAGATTCAAACTCATGACCTCTTGAACGTGAGGCAGACATGCTACCATCTACGCTACCGAGGCGGGCATCAGCTATAATCATTAAGCAGTTAAAAGTATTAGTTGTAATATACAGATCACCAAAGGGGAATCCACAGAAATTTATTGAAAAATTTGAAGATCTGTTAAGCAATATCACTAGACTGAAGTGGAAGCAATACAAAATTGTAATTGGAGGAGATATAAATTCGCACTTTGATGTTCAAAATGATAATATGAGCATATTGACACTAAAAAATATACTTGGACAATTTAATTTTAATTATACTAATCATAAACCCACAAGGCTCATAGCATGTTTAGATAATATATTTACAAATATTAACCCTTCCTGAGCGGACATGTTTTACGGCTCTGAGCGGAAGGTAATTTTATAAAAATATGTAACCCTTCAAAAACAAATAAAAGTAGAATTTCATGCTTGAATGTATTAAAACCGTGCTGTACCTTGTTTTTTTGTTGATTTCCACCACTGTTGTTCGACAGGAGTGAAGATTTGTTAAACTGCGTAAAAATGTTGCTGCAAAATTGGCATAAGTACCATTTTTGGATATTGCATCACATCTTGTAGTTCTAACACACACATACACACGTGTTCACACATAAACTAGGAACAGTTCAGGAACTAAATACTGTCATATAAGTATATGTAACATATGTTTTGTAAAACCGATGGTAGTAATAAATAATAATTCATAACTTTGATAGAAATGTGAGGTTACACCTAGCTGGAGCAGGGTATCTACGGTTTTAGACTGATGATTTTATCTCAGTATTATTCACACAGGAAGCAAAGGAATAACAAACATCATATAATGTTCAGGGGTGTGAAAATCTTTCCCTAATATTGTTCTTTTGTGTGATATATTTTGAAACACACATCTGGATGCAGGGGAGGCTTGGAGATGCAGGTTTCACAAAAATATATTGTTTTCTTTATTTGTCTTTGGGCCTTACATACCACACAAGGATTTGCCCAACTTCCTTGTTCTCTTCTCCCCATGAAATGTGGAAATCCATTTAGCCTTTCCAAAGTTGGGCCCTGTGAAATACGACCCTTACTTGACGTAGCACTGTTTTGCCGTGCTCCCATTCGCTCCGTCACCAGAGATCTGACGAGATGCTTGCGGAATTTTCTATGTGACAGGATCGGTTTACATTTGCTTGTCATATGCATTGTATATAACAGGTACGAATTTACAATGCAAACTTCCAGCAACCAGAAAAACATTTTTCTATACCACTTGCGTGTTCTCCTGCAGAACTGATACTGCGCAATATAATTATCAGTTCTATCGACACCACCCATGTGTCGAGTGTAGTCCAAAATAATGTTTGGTTTCAATGTTGCTGCCTGGTTTGGAAATTTTGAAGGCACCTCTGTCATTTCGTTTTTATCGCCCTTGTGACTGGTACTGAGAACCGTTACAGTTCTTTTGTCTTTCCAGCACAGAACAAGCTTTTGCTGATTGTGGAAGCTTTTTATCTCACCCCTCTTCATTTTCTTTACGTTTCCTGGCTTAAGTTGGTGTGGCATATTTTTTCTGTTGCCCATAACTGTCCGAGTAGTCACCATATTCATTTTCCACAATTCATCAGCCAATTCAGGTGATGTATAGTACCTGTCTGTATACACATGGAAACCTTTAGGTGGGTCTACATGATCCTTTAGGAGGGAAGAACACACGTCTTTTACAACAAGGGTAGTTTTCAGGAGATTAGAATTTGATTCAGTTTTGCCCATGTAGGGTTGGAAATTGTATAGATACCCATTGGAAGCATCAGATAAGCTGAAAACTTTGATCCCAAATTTTGTTGGTTTATTTGGATTATACACTTTGAATTTTACTCTGCCCTTGAAACTGATGGTGCTCTCATCGACTGACACAAATGGACCTGGGGAATAGAATAAGCTGCATTTTTGCCGTAGTTTCTCCATTAAATTTTGAATAAATTCTTCCTTAGTTAATTTTCTGTTTCCCTCAGCACGCGCAAAATGAAGATTCCAAAACAAAAGGAGAAATTCGTCGCGAGAAAATACATTGCTGAAAAATGGAAATTTATCTACCCAACTTGTAGAAAAATAGTCTGTGACATCAGAGGTAGGGTGAAGCCCCATGTTAATAATCACCCCAATTAGTGCTTTTATGTCAATAATTGTTGGAGGATTCCAGGATGCAATCCTGGCTTTCTTTGTTGGAGGCGTCGCCAGTTGTTTTTTTTTTTTTTGTGTTCCCTTGAATGCAGGTTTCATCCATAATTATTTTCAGAATTTCGTCATCAAAAAATAGTCTGAAAAAGTGTATGGGAGGAGTATTCTCATCAAAGTGAGAAGGAAGAATCGGTCCCTGTTGAATATTGTGCACTGGTATAACAGATGTAGGGCCAGGGTCAAAATTACTCATCTCTATCCAGCTAGGAGTACTGTTGTCTGCAGTATCACTTGAGTCACTCTCGCACTCACTCACACTTACACATGAATTCTCGCATATTTCGCTCTCGTCACTGAACACAAAATCTGACAACTCACTATCACTCTGGTTTAACAAAGCTTCAATTTCCTTGTCCGTCAACCCTTTCTTTACTGCCATTATGCCAAAAAACGAAACAAAATGAGGCTTACTAGTACCAAACACTGCACTGTTTATTGCTTCAATGGTGAGAACAACGAAAGGAATTCCTGACAAAGCAATTTCGGGGATTTACCGACCACCAATGTTTCAAAGCTCATTTCCTGCCATCTGCTGACACTATATCTTAATTATATGAACGTAAATAGCCGACTACAATAGCTCTATAGCTGTGCACCCATATATGGGTTTCTGCTTGTGGGCGACTGCACGCGTCATCCATATATGGGTTTCCGCTCGAGAAGGGTTAAACTGAGTACCATAAAGTGTAACACAGCAGTCTTTCCTTTTACAGACCATGATGCAGTATGGCTCAACATTAGTAGCTTAAGATTCAATTATGAGATGAATAATACAAACAAGATGGTACTTTCGGGACCAATTTCAGATGAGAAAATAGAAAAATTTAGGAATCTGCTGTGCAACATTGAATGGAACTACTTGCTCTATAAATCTCAACTTGGTAAAATACTAATCATGAAGCAAATAAAGTAAATAGTAACTTCGCTTTTGTAAAAGTAACACCAGAATCAATAGTTTCCATTGTTAATAATTTTAAAACCTCTGACAGTAAGGATATTTATGACCTATCTAATAAAATCCTGAAAAAAGTAATTGACTGTATGCAAATTCCACTTACGTATTGCCTGAATAAAAGTCTTGACAAAGGAATTTTTCCCAATATACTTAAACTTACTAAAGTTATACCCATTTATAAAAAGGGGGACAGCAATAGTCCAGCAAGTTATCGACCAATTTCACCAGTACCAATTTTCTCCAAAGTGTTGTAACAGATTATGTATAGGCAATTAGTTACTTACCTTGAGCAAGCGAAATTGATTAACGATGCACAGTTTGGTTTCAGAAAAGGTAGGTCAACAGTGGATGTAATAATTTCGCTGGTTAAAAATGTAATAAATGCTTTTGAAAACAAGAGTCAGGCTGTGGCTAGTTTCTGTGATCTAAGTAAAGCGTTTGACTGCGTTGATCACTCATATTTACTAAGGAAGTTAACCTGTTATGGTATAGGAGATACTGCTTTGAAATTGTTTAAATCTTATATACAACAACAAATGCAAACTGTGTGTATTGGAACAGCAAAATCAGAAATGAGGGAAATCAATTGTGGTGTACCTCAGGGTTCGATTCTGGGCCCACTACTGTTCTCACTAATGATAAATGATCTACCACATTTTATGAACACTATGACGATTCTTTATGCTGATACAACTTTTATTAATGCCAGTTCAGAATATAGCAGTCTTAAATCATCAACAGAAAGCACTATGGCTCAAGCAGATACTTGGTTCAGGGCCAATGTTTTTTTACTGAATGAAGCTAAAACTCAGCAACTATTTTTCAGCTTAAGGGATGTTAGTAAAGATAGCTATCATGGGAACCACACATAAATTATATTTGAGGTAAACTCTCCCAAGTTATATATTTAATAAAAAATCTAATGAATTATATACCTGACACTCATATACGATCTGCATACTTTGTCTTTTTCCATAGTACGTTATCATATGGCATTTTATTATGGGGAAGCAGTACCCATGTAACGGAAGTACTTTTAATGCAGAAGAAGATGATACGCTTAATTACAAAGTCACATAGTCGGGAACACTGTAGACCGCTGTTTATTAAACTTAGAATCATGACAGTGATAAACTTGTACATATTTATTGTTTTTAATTATGTCAAAACTCGTTTATCTGAAATGGAACATAGACATGATATACATAACTATAATACGAGAAATAACAATCACATAAATATGCGATATCATATACTCACAAAAACTGCAAATAGTTTTGAGGTATTGGGTGTTAAATTATATAACAGTTTACCTTATGAATTTCAACAATTGCCTGATGCAAGGTTTAAGCAAAAAGGTTCAAAATTGGCTAATTGATTCACTGCATTATTCTATACAGGAATTTTTCGACAGTAATAAGTAGTTATAAAGTGACTTAGAAATAAACAAACTAGTTTGTAGTATAGTAAGTCTCATGTTGAAATATATATAATTGTGCATTATCTGTATTAATTTTGTACATAGTATTTTATGATTTGTACTATGTTGTCTATTACTGTAAATGTTTAATGACAATAAAATATTTATTATTATTTCAAATGTTAGTTTGCAGAAACAGAGGACAACTTACAAAGGGCTGTCTGGATGTTGCATGAAGTGACAAAATCCTATAATTTAAAGAGCTCTGTAAAAAAATCTAAAGTCATGGCATTTTGAACATCTTAGAGCTAAAATCATAATTGGGAAGGAAATTTTAGATGAAGTCCCTTTTCTTAATTTTCTTGGTTGCGACATTTCTTTCTTGTACTCTAAGGACCTCAAGAAAAAATTACTGAAGTTCAAACAAATGAGGGGTACAATAAAAAGAATTATGTTAAAAAAAGCGAGGCAAGAGATGATCTTTAAATTTTATAAAGTGTTGGTCATGCCTATGCTACTTTACAGTGCAGAAACCTGGATAGTTACAACTAGTTTGGCAAAAAGGATTGAAGCAGCAGAACTGATATTATTTAAGTTAATTGATGGAAATTAATCATTTCTTCACACTAGCCATATATAGACTAAGATTTTTGATAGTCAACATGAAAAATCCCAGTTTTTGATTGCAAGATCATAAAATAAATCAGGAAATTTGAGAACAGTTAGGAATTGACGGAATTGTGCAGAAGATAGAGGCAGACAGAAGTAATCAGAAAAATGTACATGAAACCTGTGAATGCTTATACCATTTTAAACTGGCACAGTGGCCATAATTGGATAACTGCAATCAACTGTCTGGTGTTTGATCTCATGCCATATCCTACACAGTGTCAGTATCTTTTACATTAAAGAACTGTAAGCAGTTTCCTTACACAACTATGTTGCCCCATGGACAAAAGTATTCGTAAATATGCTAAACACACAAAAATGCCTGTTAAACAACATATTTTGTATGCTTATCATGCTTGTTTCTTTCTCCTGTGTACAGTCAAGGAATCAGTGTTCATATCCTCCAATTTAGCTCATTGTTTCTAACTAGAAGTAAACACAATCGCAAATCAAAAGAAACCTCTGTTAAGAGACAAATTATACTAAATTTGCATACAGAAGGGATCGCCTATGTACAGATAAGAAGAACAGTGTGTAGAAATCATTCAACCATTTGTAGTGTAGCTCAGTGCTACAAACAGCAGCAGATGCATGACAAATTTACGCAGAACTATTAGAGGAGCAAAACTGAATAGCAGGGACAGAAAAGCTGCGATTAATCTGGGGAAAAGCTCCAAGAATTGCAGCACCTTAAATTACAGCACAGCTGAAGGAATCAATTGGTAAAGAAGTTATCCACATACAATCACCAGAATGCTGAATAGTGCCAGTTACCATACAAGGGTGCCAGGGAAGAATTTCCAACACACATTTGTCAAAAGTGTAGAATTCTGGGACAATGTTCTGTGATCTGATGAAAATAAATTTAATATTTACCACAGTAATGGTAGAATCTTAGTCTGGAAGAAACCAAATACTGAATGGGTCCAAAGATTATGATGGGTAGAACAAACCATGGTGAAGACAAGTAATAGTGTAGATGTGCAGAACATTTGCAGGTGTAGGGGTCTTGTTTTTGTAGATGATGCCGTAAGTATGGTTATTTATGCATATTTAAATAATATTTGAAAAACGATGCTCAGAAATTAGGATTGCATGAAACTTTTATTTCCAGCAAGATAATGATCACAAACACTCCACTGAAGTTATGGCTTTTGAACCATGTATCACAATTTCTGCATACACCACTACAATCTCCAGACCTGAATCTGATTGAATATATTTGAAATGAGCTGGAAGAACGTGTCAGAAAAAGACATATTGCAAAGAAAATCCAACCGAAAGAAATACTTTTAGAGGAGTGGAACTGATGTGACAGCAAAACATATGCAGTCAATGCCTAAAAGGTTGTCATCTGTTCTCTTGTGGAAATAGCTACTGACGAAGTATTAAAATCTGAATACTTTTGTCTGCTTCATTCTAGAGGTTTTTTCTACGTATTTCTTTAGAATGAGCACTTCTGTAGGTTTGTTCATGTATATATTTCCTAGCATTAAAAAGTGAAATACACAGCTCAGTAGAGTTTTTCATGTTAATTGTAATCACTTCCTGTACTTATAACTACATCCGAATATTTATCTGCCTTTGTAGATTAGTACAGCAATAAATGGCATTAGCAAATGACACGAATGAAGAAAGGCTGTATCCCTAAAGAACTTTATGGATATAAACCCCAAGGGAGAAGAAATATCAGATGAACTAGGAAGAGGTGGAAGGATCATTGTGAATTGCCTTTGTGTGTGTGTGTGTGTGTGTGTGTGTGTGTGTGTGTGTGTGTAATTTTACGTCCTCCAACGTTAAGTCATATCGGACGGTAAATGAAATGGGTGAAATGATGCTCAATGTGTCCAGGGTCCACGGAGCTTAGAGCTACCCGACATTCGTCTGTAAGGATAAGGGAAAACCCTGGAAAAAACAGTATCCAGGTAACTCTCCCTGACCGAGATTCGAACTCGGGACCTCTTGAACGTGAGGCAGACATGCTACCATCTACACTACCGAGGCGGGCTGTGAATTGCTTGGTTTTGGAACATACAAATACTGTCTAATCCAAATTGTATATGAAGATGTTGAAAATTTTGAAGTCCAAACATCTCTTGGACGTACTGTAAACAAGCTCAGCCATACCCACTGGTAGAATTCCTTCTGTATTATCAGATGTTACTGCACAGAATGTGGGCCAACCAGTAATGCCTCAAAAGACATGCTCTGAGGTATAATCCCCTACACCGATGCAGTGTGCTCTGAATATTTATATGTCTGATTATTCTATTTCAGGTAGCTGCTTAGAATTTTTGGGCCATGGCAAAATATTTTATCAAATGCTTTATGATACATGCCCATTATTTCCATCATTTTATTCAACTCAAGATCTGCATTTCTAGCACAGCTCTAATTTTCACTCACATAAGCTCTGAAAATATGAACTTTTTGAGCTGTCACATAAATAATGATGCAAGAATTTATTCTTAAGAGAAAACTGCCATTATTCCATATGTACAATGTGCTTGTAGCATGGTAACTAAAATGCATGGTTGTATAAAAATATAATATTTTATTTATTACCAGGACATAAGTAAATACGTGTCATTACTCTAACATACAGGTTAAATTTTATTACTATTTGTTGGAATGAAAACATTAATATACCACACATACAATGAATGTACAGTGCCAAATTACATATACACATCCTTTGCTTTCAACAATGTGACTTCATAAAGTTTTTACTGTCACTTAATAAACTAGTTCAACTCTTAGCACAAAACTGAATCGAGAAGATATTGACACATTGCTTCACTCACACTGTTTATTCACAGGACATGTTTCAAGAGCTTTTGCTCTTATCATCAGCTGGTACTCGATTAGTGCAAGTTGTAGTGGTCTCCTCTTTGACGATATGGAGAAAGAGGAAACCACTACAACTTGCACTAATCGAGTACCAGCTGATGATAAGAGCAAAAGCTCTTGAAACATGTCCTGTGAATAAACAGTGTGAGTGAAGCAATATGTCAATATCTTCAATTCACTTTTGTGCTAATTTGTGCTTCACTGTCCCTACGCTTCTTTCAAGTTTATACTTTTAGTTCAACTCTTACTGAAATTACACTTAGCTCATACTGTAATTTCACTAATGTAAACTAGTTCAATATCTCCTGTCATTTCACTTTCTTCACAATATTTCAACGTAACTATAATCCTATACTAGATTACAACTTCTCTTTCAAATCATCTCTGGCAGAAATAATTATACCGAAATCTACATTTAAAATTCAATAATGAAAGGTTTCTAGTTTTGTCTACTTACTAAAGGTTCCCACAAGATACAACTGTGCTGCTGCAGGGGCCCACTCTCTACAAGTTACAGAATTATCTTCATTTATATGAATTCCAAAATATTGATAGCCACGTGTGAAGTTGTCCAGACCGCCTTCAATTTCTGACACCTTGTCTATGTGATCTCTGAAGCAAGCATACCTGTAAAATTAAACATTTATTACCAATTGTTCATAAAGGAAACTCCTACAAGTTCATAAACACTTGTTTTTAAGCTTGAAGCTCTTTTTGAACACCTGACTTTCATCTGTAAATAATTCACACATTCACTTACGAAATATGTACTACAAAAGTAAATTCTGATGATAATGCCAAACAATTTGATTCACAACGCACTTTCAAAGCACTCCTAAACCAATCTAAAGTAGCTGTGTTAAACCAAAATAATCCAGTATTTTTATCCCTCCTCTTCTCTTGGCATACTCCTTTAAAGCAAACTGCAAAAAGAACACAATATATATTTTTTGTATAAGGATCAGCAAGGTAATAAGTTAAAATAAGTTAATCAACATATTTCTGTTCATGCACAACAATTAGACAATGATTACT
Source organism: Mantis religiosa (assembly GCA_030765055.1). NCBI lineage: Eukaryota > Metazoa > Arthropoda > Insecta > Mantodea > Mantidae > Mantis > Mantis religiosa. Next base: position 63,118,427 of record CM060950.1, read on the forward strand.
TCTGTTTGTTAATGCAGGACAGCCATAACAAAATCCTTCTAGTACAAATTTTGGTAAATACTTTAGTTGTTCAGGTCTAATTATTATAGTTTTAAATGCATAGTACATAATGCTTTAGTAACAGATAAAAGGTATGGTAAAAAAAAAAAATGGAAAGTTTCTTTTTTCTTAAAGAAGCTTTATTTCTTCAACTATGTCCCCTTCAAAGTAGTCCCCCTCAGATATAACACACTTTTGCCAGCCAGCACTTTTTCCAATCTTGGAAGCCTTCTGGAACTCACTTTGTTATAGTGTTCAGCTACAGCGATTCTGTTTTATCTCATAAATGGTGCCAAAACAATGTCCTTTCATGGTTCTCTTCAGCCTGTGAAATAGAAAAAGTCAGAGGACCATGACCATCAAATATGATGTCTGAGGCAACATAACAGTTATGCTTTTCTGCCAAAACATAACAAACAAGCACTGAGGTCTGAGCAGGAGCATTATCGTGATGCAATTTCTACAAGTAGTTTTGCCACAATTCTGATCAAATTCTCTGATGGTGATTAGGCAATTTCCAGAACCATTTTCTTTACTACTTCCACATTTTCATCAGTAACTGATGTGCGAGGGCATTTAAATCCAGAATTGCTAACTGTGGCACGCTTTCATTTAGAGTTCATAATCCTTTGAATGCAGCTTTTAAAGTGTTCACTAGCCATTATGGCAGCCCTTGTAGGTATAACACCTAACCAATAATATGCATAAGTTAACCGACTGTGCCCATAGACATGTAAATAAGGTTAGGAAGAGTAACAGCAGTTGAATATATTAAAATGAAAATAAGAAAAGGGAACAAATACAAATAGCAGAAATATTGTAAACATACTCTAATATAAAATTTTATGATCTTATGCAAGTTAAGAAGGAATATTTGTAAAAGTATAGGAAAGCATGGAGCCAATTAAAGTAATTAATATGTTGGACTTTGGCAGACAGCCAAACAGTCCCAAAACAGGGATAGGCAACGGAGTTGGAAAAAGTGACAGCATGTCTGAAAGAGAGGAATGATGAAAGAGATGTATAGGAATCCCCAGATGTCACTAGTAGCATCACTGGAGGAAAATGAACAATTGAATTCTCATGTAATGCTATGAAAAGCTGAGTCAATAGCGAACAGATTTGATTTGCAGCACATTCAAGTATGAAACATCAGCCAGCAGAACACTGAACCTGAGACTTCAAGATGGCACATATTCTATATGAAGCATAATTCCAACCTAGAGCATTTGATATCAGTCCCTGCCACACCTGGTTGAAACCTATATAATGTTTCCAATTGTACAATTTTTCACTTATGAAGGGGCATCAGAAGTAATATCAGGAGGGACAGAGATGCTTGAATAAGATACAAACTGCTCCTGAAGAAGCATGCTGCTGCTTAACCATTGGCCAATGAGAAGCAAGAAGATGGGACTACAATGGAAACAGACCAGTCAAATTTTGACGAATCATAGTTAAGACCTGAATCGTCAGCAAGATGAGGCCTTTCTATAATAACATGTAATACTTGAAAGTCTAAGTAGAATCTCTTAGCTGATCTAATATTTTCTGTATCCACACTAGACATGTGCATATATTTAAAATGATACAGAGAGTAAAAACATTGACTTTAGATTAACAGCTTCCACAAATACTTCATATTAGTGGCAATGGAGTGTTAGCTATGTCATATGTATAACACAGAGAGAATTATGCAGGATGTCAATGATGGTTGATTGGTTTACAAAGCTCCTCATAGAACTGACCTCCAGGGAAACATTCCAATCAACAATGTAAGGAACCCATTTATCAACTGGCAGCACAAGAGGGCAGAGTCTATTACCTTTCATGAGGTGATGACAATAGTAAATGGCAATGGAATGAGAGGACAATAAAATCTATTCAGAGCTGAAGCTCCCTCTAATAGCGGGAAGAATAGTCGTAGTTACCCATTGGCAATAACTTGAGTAAAAATGTCTCCTGCTAATGCAATGCTGGAAACAGATTCATTACTTATGTGCGTAAACCTCCGAGGGAAAGATTATCAAAAATGATGGTAGTAGGGCCAACAACAAATTAACACACCATGTCCCAGCAGGTATGACACAACTATCTATAAAGCCAAATATATATAGACCATGCATACTTCAAATGCAGAGAGTAAAGGATTTTTTTGGACATAAAACTCCTTAGCATGACTTCCTTTGGAATGGAAAGAGAGCTGGTGGTCTTACGTCAAAGACTTTCGGCATATAGAAGAGTCAAGACTGTTAAAAGGACTCTGAACAAAATTAAAAATTCTTTAATGCCCAATATAAAATGGGGTGCTAGTTCACTGCAGAAATCATAAGCATGCATATCTTTTAATCTCTGCCTAACCCATCAAATGTGCCTTTTTCCACAGCTGCTTGCAAAAACATTTAATTCCAAAGTCTCCAGCTTAAATTCATCTCACTGAAGAAAGACTTGTGCTGCTCCTTCTTTGAAAAATAGCATATCTTTTACCTCTTTCTTATAGGTCAAAATTTCACTGAATGAATTGATGGCATCCTGCAACTACCTTCACAGTATTCCTCCTCAGATCTGTTAAATCATACCATTTTTGCCACGTTATATAAAAATAAAGCTCAGAAAATAGTTTAAAAAAATTTACTCAAACCATGTTCACACATTACACATTTACTGAACATACAGCTAACACCTGTTCTCAAACAGTAGATAAAAACAATTTAAAAATCAGTAGAAATTAGAAGACACTGTAACAAAGCATAAGCAGCAAATGCACATTTTCATGATATTTGCATGTGCACAGTGTATATGGTATATTTGACAAATACTGAACATGGAACTGCAAAACAAAAGAAAATCCTCATTGTATTTCAGGGCAAGTTTTAAGAAAAGGCATATGCTTCTTTGAGAGTTATCAGCATGAACCTTTTTTGGACTCCAGTCCTTTTTCGTGATTCTCTTTTTGTTGCAAAGTCTTTACTTACTGGGCACATCCAACTCAGTTGTCTTCTGTGGTCTACGGGTAACATGCTAGCTTCTAGTTCTCTAGGTTGTGGGTTTAAACCCAGCAAAGGGCATAAAAATCCTCAACATGGCTATTTTTGGAAGGGAAGTTATCTAGTGGTTTTGTGTCATAGAGTTACAATATGTAAAAGACTTCAAGGATGATAAAAACGCCTCTGAGCAAAATGAAGAGGCCTTTTATGCCCAATATAGAATGGGAGGCTAGAACCACAGTAGTTAAAGAGCATCCATAAATGAAAACTCAATTTCAATTTACATCCAACTTATATGATCAAAGGCTTTTACAGCTTGATGGCCTGTTGATTCAGATTTTTCAGTTTCGTCTGTACTTTTTAAATTCTTCGTTAAATATCTGACTTGCAGGAAGAGCATTCAGAATCTTGTTAACAGCTTTCGCAAAGGAAACTCTTGATTTGTAAGCAGAATGGCCACCAATTGAGGGAACTTCTTACAGTTTTTTTCTTCTTAGTTTAAAAATTCTGAACTGGCACATAATTCTTATTCTCTTGAGTTGAAGATTCACTGATGCTTTTTTAATTACTGTCCCTATATGTGTTTTTCCATTTCTTCATGTAATCCTGCATTCTTTTTTTCTTTTCCTGCACTCACTAACATTCAGTTTTATTCAATATAGTTGCTGAAAGAAACTGACATTCCTAATAATTTCATAAAGTATAATATAATATTCAGTACCAAACAAAGTTCTAGCAAGCTTATTATTTCTGTTTAGTGTACATACCTTTGCTTTTCAGTTTATATTAAGTTCAAATTAAGTATTGTTTGTTAATAGCACAGTATGTGATTTGTTATATAATTCTATCACAGCCCTAAGTACATATTGTTTAAATATAATCCTGTAAAATAAATGTTCCGATGTGATTTTAAAACAGAAAATCAATATTACATAACTATTTTCTTCCATTTTGCTTTAAAAATATATGTAATAATATGTAAATAATCTGAAAAATCTTTAGGAACACCAGATATTAATTCTATGATTAATCTTCAAGTTTTCATCTTTATTTGAACCAAATTATTGATGGCAATGATGGGAGCAATTCAGTCACATTCTTGGAGTAAAAGAAATTCATGTTCCATGTGCTACCAACTGCAATAAATAAAATATATGTTTAAAAAGGTATACCCCATGAGATGTAATCATTCAAAATGAATTTAGTTTTCTAATTGCATTTATTTTTAGGTATTCACATACTGGTAGACATTTTCCTGGAAGGGCCCAACTTTGAAACCTTGGTGATATTTAGAAAATCTAATCAACAAGTGTTTACCAAAAATCCTGAGGTACATTCCATGATAAGGAGAAAAGGGAACAGATTTTTGTTTAATTAAATACAGGTTTTTATATATATGAACATGAATTTATTTATTTCATTTGAAAATATACATCAACTTATAAAACTTTCTGAAAGAAATGTAACACAGAAATTGAAAAATGTAATATTGTAAATATTGTAGAATACTTCTTTTATAGCAGATAAAATTTTGGAAACAAAAGCGTAAAAAGGATTAACACAGGCTCCACAGAAGCAGGTTGTTAAACACTGACGAAATAGGACTTCCATTGTTACAAACAAAATATTATCTACAATGTGAATTCCAAATACAACTGTGTATTGTGACCTTTAACTTGGGGGATCAGTGTACATTAATGAATAGCATGATTCAGATCGTGTTTGCTTTTTTTCTTTTATAAATTAAACAGAAAAATAAAAATTATGGTTAACCAGGCTCAGAGCTGCCTGATATCTATGCCCTTACAACTGACCCAAACCAGAGTCAACTTTGATATGGGAGAGCTTGGACCTTGGTTCTTCACATAATACTGACAGTTGATTCCAATGTTCTGATGATACATGTTAATCACACTATATCAACTGCACAAAAACAGGATGTGAAAGACTGGCTATTACAATAAATGTCATTCTTAAACATTAATGCTATAATTTAAAATTTATTTCCTTTTTAGTTGTTATATTTTTATTAATTTATGTTTGAGACAAAATTATTATATCGCATACTTATTGAGAACAGAAAGTTATAATTAACTGAGTTGTCTATTAAAGTAAGCTGAAACTTGTCTTTAGAGGAAAATATGACCTAATGGTGATAACATATCCTCGAAACATGTTCTGACAAAAACATCATCAGATGACTGAAATGCAAGTAATGGTCTCTTAAACCAGATTATAGTAACAAAGCACCTAAATGGTTTTAATGTTGATTCATTTTCCATGATTATTTGCTTCTCTACATGAAAGCTCCAATCATTTTAAATTTAAACTGAGACTTTGAAGTCTAAGCAACAAAATTACTACTAAATTGCTATTTAAGTTTTCCCATAGAAAATGGACACTTACAAGTTGACTGGGAACAATAGTGCTCAAAACATGTGCTTCCAACAATTGGTAAAATGAGCCATATGAGTATTAAATGTTGATTTATTTTCCATTGTTATTTACATCTATAAAAGTTACAATGATTTTAAATGTTTCACCAACATTTACTCCATAGAGATGGGCTTGATAGATCATGCATTTAGCAGACCTGGCCAGTATAACAACTCAAGTCATTTCATTGTAACTCTACACTGCACACATCAATGTCACTCCTCTCCTGTTGGCTCAGTGCTTTATCAGACTACACAATCCCAAAGGATATGCTAACAAAATTCTGTATGCTTTCTTTAATGACCAGCTGATTTTTCCCCATCCTCACAACCATCCACATATCCTCACCCCAAAAGCAATAAATAGCTCTCCTGAGATACCTTAGTATCATTAAATTTTACGGTAAAACTTTGTGTTACTTATTTGCAACTTATACGTAAAGAACAAGTTAATTAGATTTTTTTATATAGTGTACTAAATGTTTTCCATCTGAATGATCGCTACACCTAGCCAGCAAGCAAAGGACCAAGTTTGGCGAGCCGAGTTCAAGACTGGATTACTGTGGAAGGTAATGGTTAAACCCTGTAGAAATCACCTTGTGTGTGTAGTGTTTAACGCCCGCTTTTACTACATACGGCACCGCAGGCGGTGACACTGATGATACATGAGATGAAGATGGAGCATCGGTGGAATGAGATGGCGGGGGAAACCGGAGGTCCCGGAGAAAACCCGCCCCAACACCGTGTTGTCCACCACAAATCTCACTTTGCTGTCGCCTGGGATCGAACCCGGGCCGCATTGGTGAGAGCCAATAGAAATCACCTTGCCTGGTATATCCTTTGGCAAAGTACATCACAAAATAGTTGTCCCCAAACTCTGGGCCTTTCTAAAAAAAGTGTCTATTGTAAAGCCTCTCAGACCTACCCAATCTGTCACAGGTGAGAGAAGCTATGAATTCAATTTGTCAAATTTACATACAGGATGAACATCTACTCTTTTAGTTCAGACTCTACATTTCATTTCTTTCAGTTTTTATTCATTTTATTTTCCTGGAGAAGACAATTCAGCACAGAACAAACTCCTGACAGAGACTAATGAAGTACAAACCATTTTTGCAGGAAACCCAGTATTTAATGAAACACAATAAATTTTGAATGTTGGTATATCTCTTCTCTCCACCTCAAAAATAAACTTACGCATTTCATTTATGTCAATCTTACTGATTTACAATGTAGTACTGTGAAAGTAAAATTTACGTAAATTCTGTTTATACCGTCCGATATGACTTAACGGAGGATGTAAAATTACAAAAAAATAAATAAATAAATTCTGTTTACAAGACAAATACAGTTATCCATTACAATTAAAAAAACATATACACAGAGTTAGCATATAAATTAATAATTAGATATACAATATGGTCCAAAATAAAATTAAAAATTTGAGATCGGTGAGTAAAAATATTTGAAGTTACGGTAGTTGCTTCTGAAGAATGTCTTTACACTCTCGCTAAACTAAAATAGTGTTTAGCATTTGAAAGGATAAGGTATTGCATAAAATGCAATGGAAAATACTTCTGAGGAGATACAATGTCAGATCTACATTTTTAAAATGTTGTTGCATTTGTTTTTGTTTTTTAATTTACGTCCTCCAACGTTAAGTCATATCGGACGATGAATGAGTTTGTGAAATGATGCTCAAATGAGTCCAGGGTCAATGGAGCTTACAGTTACCTGACATTCGTCTTTAAGGATAAGGGAAACCCCCGGGAAAAACCTTATCCAGGTAACTAACCCTGACCAAGATTCGAACTCAGGACCTCTTGAACGTGAGGCAGACACGCTACCATCTACGCTACCGAGGCAGGCATTGCATTTGTTGTCAAAGCTTGTAGTGAACCTCATATGATAACATCAATTGGACATTATTAAATTTTAGATGAGTCGTATTTCTTACACATCTGCTTCACTTTCGTACCTATTTTGAGGACATGTTTCGCAAATCTTCGTTTGCATCTACGGCTCTTGTGCGACTGACGCTAGATCCAGCGGTGTGGGTAATTCTGGGGTTGTTGCTGCCATCTGTTGATTTAGCGATGAACTGAAATGTGGGATTCTCTTCTAGCGGGATTTCAAAGTTCATTAGTTGGTTTTTATGTTTTTCTATGTATATCCTCTCCCATATGATGAGTTCACTATGTTTTTGTACGTATTTTAGTAATTCTGTGCTATCTTCAATTTCATGATTTTCAGACCAGAAATGAGCTGCTATTGCGGACTTATCAATATTTTTGTATCTTAAGTGCCTGAAGTGTTCTTTCTTTCTAGTGCCTATGTTTCTTTTTGTCCTCCCTATGTAAATTTTTTCACAGTCTTTACACTTAATTTTGTAAATGCCTGACTTTTCCTCTGGTCAAAAAAGTTCCAAAAAATATTCAAGAAATACAATATAACATTGGCACCAAAAAACAATTACAACATTAAAAACCTACTTCACAGTAATAATACTGATAAGAAAAAACCAGAGGAAAAGTCAGGCATTTACAAAATTAAGTGTAAAGACTGTGAAAAAATTTACATAGGGAGGACAAAAAGAAACATAGGCACTAGAAAGAAAGAACACTTCAGGCACTTAAGATACAAAAATATTGATAAGTCCGCAATAGCAGCTCATTTCTGGTCTGAAAATCATGAAATTGAAGATAGCACAGAATTACTAAAATACGTACAAAAACATAGTGAACTCATCATATGGGAGAGGATATACATAGAAAAACATAAAAACCAACTAATGAACTTTGAAATCCCGCTAGAAGAGAATCCCACATTTCAGTTCATCGCTAAATCAACAGATGGCAGCAACAACCCCAGAATTACCCACACCGCTGGATCTAGCGTCAGTCGCACAAGAGCCGTAGATGCAAACGAAGATTTGCGAAACATGTCCTCAAAATAGGTACGAAAGTGAAGCAGATGTGTAAGAAATACGACTCATCTAAAATTTAATAATTTTTCGCTTCACTGTGGTGTTCCAATACAGTTAAATATCGATCAATTGGACAGTTCGCTAAGTCTATAGTTTACTTTAAAAACACTAAATACTATAATAAAAGGTCTACTTTATAATAATACACTAAGAGAAAATAAATCTTCATAAAAATATCATATTTAATGTAATTTTAATCTAAAGGAAGTCTGTGACTTTTCTAAGGAATTTAACACACTCCTACATTTTCTAATACAAATTTACATCTGGACATGACTGTTCCACATGAATGCTGTATGAATTATTCAACTATAATAAAATTATTCAAAGTAATTAGCAATTTAAATGGCTTTTACAGTTTTCTCTGTATCTGGTTTGCATATTTTGGACTTTTTTAAACTGCAGCAAATATGCATTAATTTCTTAAGATGTTTTGAAATTCTACAAATTTCTGGAGATGCAGAGAATTTGAGGACAATGATGCAGGTATATTCATTAGTATAATTAATAGTTTTGTGTAATCTTTTTAATGTCTTTTAGCAAATTGCCAAATTATTAACATTCATGAAAAGTTATTTTAAAAAACATATGTTATATCTTCAAAGGGTTACTCATATTTCACAGCTTGGGATTCCAGCGTTGTATAACTATGTACCAAGTATAAAATGATCTGCACACCAAGAGACTGTATTTTAGTATCTTCCTTAGAGTTTACTTTCTATATACTACATGCTTACAGAAAAACATTTTTAGAAAGCAGTGTGTATATGAGAGAGAAAGAGATACTGTCTGCCCACCACAAGATGATAAGCCAGACCTGAAGAGGGACAGGGGTTTGATCTGTTTATCTGCCATGGTAATCGATCAGTTCACTACAAAATGGGTGTCTGAGAACGCATATGAGTCACCCTGTTACCAGATCTAGTGCTTATTTCAGTAACTGCAGTGATAGTATTACGCATGGGTGAGTTATGTGACAACATTATGTATTTTACATGAACTTAGCATCCTTATCATATCCGGAATGCAAGGATGTACAGCAAAGTGATTATAGTACACATTCCTCTGCTTTTGTGGTGGGCAGACAGTACTGCAAACAGTATAACTTCAAAAATAAAATTAAAAAATCAACCCATGGCATAACAGCCCAAGTGGGCCAAAGCCTGCCAACTCGACTGCCAGCCTCATACCTACATATGCAAGGTAGATGTGGACAATCATCCAACCAATACGGGGTGGAGATGTGGTCAGCATCTCGGCACCTCCAGCTGCCTTACACAACCAGGACCACTACCTAGAATAGCTCCTCACTTTCCTCACAATGCTGAAATCCTACATGCAGAACTTCAAATCTGTACTCCCCAGGGGTGGGATCGATCCTGGGCACCATCTGTATCAGGGAACCACAGCATGATGCCTTAGCCCACTATGCCACGACGAAAAAATAAAATGGATATCTTGAAATTTCCAGGAATAGCCTGTAAGGTGCCCTCCATTCAGAAAGTTTTGTACAACTGGCAAACTATGAGAGATATGAAGAAACTTACCTCACAGATAAAGCAGAACCCTTTAAAGCAAGCAGTTAATTTTAGATAATTTATTTTGTTGTGTCAGTCATTTTCTAAATATCTGTTATTACACTAGTGTCCAAAAGATAAGCGTAATTTTACACCAAAGAACTGAAAGGGAAAACAATGAGCAAGCACCATTAAACATAAGGTGTGCCTCACCTTACTCGTGGTCTGTGATAGGTACTGTCTGCCCAGCACAAGAAGGCAAGGCATAGGAATGTAAAATGTAATCACTTTTGCTTCCAGCACTGTGTTTCTGCTCACCTTCCGATGACAGGGATGCTAGGTTCATTTAAAATATACAGTATTGTCACATAACTCACCCACAGCTAAAAGTCCAGTTGTCATGCAAGATTCGAGTCTGAGAAGTCCTCATCTTCGCTGTCACTACGGCTCTCTACATCTTTGTCACTAGACTCCAGGCCTCCTACTGATATAATAAAATTTACTATTACATCTTCCACCAGCCCATCCTTTTGCTTGAAGTCATCATCTAGTCTTAACCTGCATAACATAGCCCTGCCAATCAGCTGTTGTAACAAAGTTCACTGCACCTTTACACACTTGCTGTAGATTTCTTTAAGATAGGTCATCAGTTACATTATGCTCTTACATGTTTTACTGCTACCCATGCCAATTCTATAGCATTCAACTAGTACATATAAGAAGGTAAACTAAGAACCGTATGACCATGCATTTCTATGCTATCTATTCTGTCGATATAATATCTTTTTTTTTCCTTTGGCTTATGTATTTGAATTAAATAAAACAAGTTGGCCTTTCGCATTGCAGCAGAACATGAAATATTGTTTTTCTCCAACCACTGTACCACTTCTTGCTTTACAGCATATTTCGAAGGAGGCTTATTTCCTTGTACACTGTGGTATGGAGCATTATGGAGCATAATGACACTATTGCAGGTAAGGCCTGGGAGCCAAACAGGCTGAGCTAGTAAGGTTAAAAAAGAAAAAGGTACCAAAAATGTATACAACTAGAATAAGAAATATGTATATATTGTAAATAGCAAGTTGTGTAAATAAATTCAGTTCATTCATTGCAGGGTATATCAGGTAAAAGTTTCTCCTCGAACCATTTCTGGAACTTTCCTCAACTCATTTGGCCACAATAATCCCCACTAGCAAGTTCAGCTTTGAATATCAAAGAAGTTCCGGGTATAAAATTTCCATTGCTGCCTTCATTTACGAGAATCAGGCAGTTCAAAGAGCTGGTGTTTGTCGTTATGCCATAGATATCAATCTGCCAGCATTTCCCAAATGTCAAATCACAGTCCAACCCAGGACACATCAATGTAAATAATATTTCTCCCAACATTTCTGTATCCATTTATAGCTCTTAGGTATTGAGTTCTCCAGTTAACTATATCTGGATGTTCATTAAGTAATTTTCTCTTGCTTCCACATCACATTTGAAACCCATATCACACAATAGCTTCATAGAGTTTCTCTTTCCCAAGGAAAATTTATTTTTTTTCCCTAATTCCAATAAGTAGCTTGGGTACTGTGGGCACTTGTTTTCTAACAAAATAAAAGTCTCGAATTACATTTTTAATTACTGTTCTATCAAATTCATCTCAATGAAATTTGCATTCCTCTGCCTTTGGTCTCTTTCTCTCCAGAGTATGAAGTGATTTTTCACCAGCTTTAACACCTTCTCTTATTCTGGATACAGTATGTTCCGATATCCCACAATAATATGCCACATTAAATTTCTTTGTGATAATAAACATTTCAATTGTCCTGATTTTGCTTCTTCATCACATACTTCTATCACTTTTCTAATTACCTCCCTTGCTTCCCTGTGAATACTTAAACCCTTCTTTCAAACTGGACCCATATGTAAATATTATGCCAAGAATAAAAGTAACAAAATAAAAGTACATAACTGTAGTGGCATAGCAGCCAGAGGCAAATAATGCATAATACTGCAGTTACTGCAACGAGCATTAGATCTGGCAACATGGGTGACTCATATGCACTCTCTTACACTTATTTCCTAGTACACAGATCCACTACCAGAGCAGATAAACAGTTCAAACCCTTCTCCCATTCATTCCTCTTTTGCTTTCTTGTAGTGGGCAGACAGTAAGGGGGTATGTGCTTGAAAGGCAAATAAACCCAGAGAAGCAAACCACTGTCAGAGTATCACATCCAGTGTGAGGCTCTCATTGTGAACAGATGGTATAGTTGTGTTCTAGGATCATGAGCCCCACTGGATGAGGTATGGAAAGAGGGGAAAGAGTAATCTGGTTATGCATTGAGCTGCTACTCAGTAAATATTCAGCAATCACCGGCAAATATATTAACCTCATCTATATTGCACAGTAAGTTGCTGAAGTAGTTCAGTGCTGTAAACATTTGCTATTCTTCTCACCATGCCTGAAGTTAAGAAATGTAAGGTAGTACATTTGGAAGGGCATGAAATTATAAGTGACACTATAGATAAATGTGATGGAGAAGCTTTAAAAAAGCAGTAGCTACACAAAAGGCTGCATATTGTACTGGTGTTTCCATGTCAGCAATAAAGAGCTATGGTCAAGGGGAGGAAGAAGTGTATTGAGCACTCATGGAAAAGTGACGCAAAGCTAGACTAGAATATACTGTTGTGCAAATCGTGGACTTTGATACGGCCATTATATAAAGAATACATTATTTTTATGTTCAGGAGAAACAAATATTAACCATTAAGAAATTGCGGTCCATTGTGAAAGAAAGAATACATTTTCCTTAGGAAGAATCTCTTCTATGAGTGATAAAACAATTGAGTTTAAGTGGAAAATTTGTAAGAGCAAAAGAAAAGCACCAATTGAAAGTCCTCACATTATTTCACTGCATCATGAAATTATTACTGTCATAAAAGTTAGAAAAAGCGGACAACATATTTTGTATATTGAGGAGCTGGAGAAAGAGGAATGGAGGCATCTGCTGAAGGAGGCCAAGGCCCAGAACGGGCTGTAGCGCCACTCGAAGAAGATGGAACCTGGGTAGTAGGAAATCTTGGCACAACACTAATGAATTGAGCATTTGGAAAAATATTAATTCTGCCAATAGACTTAGCAGTGCATGCTGGAGGAGTCAATGAGGAAATCTTGGCACAACACTAATGAATTGAGCATTTGGAAAAATATTAATTCTGCCAATAGACTTAGCAGTGCATGCTGGAGGAGTCAATGACGACATAGAAAAGGTTCTTCTTATCTATAAAGCTGATGCTTTATCACTGATCACTACCATCGCCAAATGAATGGATAAAATTTTGAAAAAATGGATTTGAAAGATGCTAGCATCAAATCTCTCATAACAGCACATTAACTCACACACAGAACTTAAACAAACAGTATGATTGAACTGACAATAACGTATATTAGTTAAGCAAGTATTTTGCCTCATTTTATTTTTCAAAAAACATTGAACACGTTGCTTTATTATGATGCATTATTTTAAAATATTCCATAATAATGGATCATTTTTATAAAAATTTGCAACAGGATCCTAATGGGTGGATCATCTTTAAAACAAATCTGCTGCAACATTATAATACCTTTATATTATTTGAATCAAGAAAATTTATGATGCCCTCCTCTCTCCACAAACTTTGTAAATATGGAGTAAACAAGATCAATCAACAAAGGTTTACTATGGCTTGCTTCATTCTTACTGAAAATATTCCATTTAAGTATGAGTGATTGCAAATGAGACTTACGACATTTATCAGATCTGCTAACAATGTCATACTAATATACAGTTGGTTTAATTTCATTCATGTGAGGTTAAATTATCTCTGAGAGAATGAATAAATTCAGAATTTGTTTTAGGGATTGATTTCTTCAGAATTCCGTGTCATTATATTCAAACTGCAAAATTAGAGGAGTTTCTATGGAAGCTACGGGCAAAATAGAGATAGTCAACAGAAAGATATTCAATGTAGAAAAGGTACCTAGAAAGTGAAGATTAAGCATGTAACAATTGCGTATATTCAACTAGATATAGTTAGAGCCAACTAATTAGGATTAGTGTTCAAACCTTTGAATTATTGCTTTAATATTATAATATTCAAATCCGCTCATGGTGTTAAGTTGCAGACAAGAAATATATATTGAACGCCTCGGTAATCAACTAACGCTCACTAAATCCTTTATTCTGAATGGCTATTGTTAAGTGTAATAGAATCTTTGATGGATCTTGGAATTTACTGTAACCAAAGCATGTATTCCATGGAAACAAGGGAAGCATTACTTCCCTTTTAATTATTAGTAATATATTAATTTATATGGATAGAGTCTACATGAAAAATTCAATGCCATGGCCGGGATTTGAACCACGAGTCAATATTAATTTATATGTTTTCATTAGACAGCTTTGTAAAATATTTAGCAAAACAATTTTTCAAACAGCATGCAGGAATTGATAAACAGAAAGTGCTTTTGCAGGTTTTCTGGAGCTTCAATAGATAGCATGAAGTGCTTGTTGGTGGTTGATTTTTTGGATAGTGTTGATATAATCTTGTTCTGATTATTACCTCGCTGTAAGTAATCCAGCACACAAATTTTTAAAGATTAGAAAAGAAAATCAGGTCAATTTATGTGCTCTTAATAAATAATAATAGCACCTCAATATTATATGATGTTGCACTGTTTGTAATGTAATGTTTGACAAGTTTCATTCCTAATGACCGAGTCAAACATGTATTGTATTGTATCTTGTTCCTTCAATCTTAGAATGAGCCAGGTTTAAGGATATAGAACACATCATATAACCATGTAATATTTGTAATTTGTGTTTGTTTCTCCCAACATATAAGCACAATCATTACATAAGAGGGAGGTTAGCATTAGAGGAAAAAGAAGCTATATTATAGTACTCCTTTGTGAACTTTCTCAATTCTTTTTTAAGCCTTAAACAATCTTTTGGTTTACACAGTAATTTAAAGGCCAAAGAAAGGTCATTATTTTTTTAAACGTATTGGTAATTAAGAGCAGAACTTATTAGAGGCAATTTTGAAAAAATTGCTTTACAATGAGAGCATGAATGCAATACAAGATGGTGAAACATGCAAGGAAAATGTGCTGTATTGAGCGTGAACATTTGTATTGTTTCTCTTCATTTACCAAGCCAAAGTAAAAAAAATAACAATAATAATATGGGTGTGGAAACCAGCGCACGTGAGAATCTAAAAACAAATATAGAAACATGTGTGGAACATTTTAATCCAGACATTCATAGTATAGAATTGCTTAGAGATTGTAAAAGTAAGGCAAAGTATTTTGTTGGGCATGTCTAGTCGTCTCAATAATACTGTTGCCATACCATAGATTGTCATCACATACTCTTATCTGTAACTAAATGTATATTATTTATTCCTGTATACTAACGGTACTTAATATATGAAGGAAAGATATTTAAACACTAACATGTATTGCATAACAGTAATGCCAGCATTATTCAAGCATAAATTCTATTAAATAAACACCCAATTTTATCAGAAATGAGAGAGATCGCCAGGAAACTAAGGCAAAGGGGTCCCAGACCATTTTGATAAACAATAAATAGCATTACACAAATTGTAGGTGTTTAGTTTTGCGAATTCTTTCAACAGTGCACTTGAATGTTTACTTTGTGGTTTTTGGAATTATGCTACAATTAAAATGGTCCCCACTAAGCACGGTATTCCATTCATCAACAGAAATTATTCACAGGAGAAAAATCTAATTTAATATAGCTAATTCTTGATAACAAAATTGTCTAACAATTTTCGGTGTTATCGGAAATACCTTACAGCGGACATTATCGAAAAGGTAGAAAAAGGAATATCATCTTAAAATTTCTTAACATGACCCTCTGTAATATAACAGCCGGCACAAAACTTGTCAATGTCACACTGACCTTCACATTTCAAAAAGACTAAACCTCACACATAAGCATATATCTTGTACTTACCTCCTTCTAAACTCTTTTTCGTAAGGTTTCAGATATGGATCTCGTTCTAACTGGGCTTGTAGTTCTGGAACATCTACTTTCATGGGATCCAATGCCGACAGCTTTCCACCCATTTTTCTTCCCTAAACTGAACCCTTTACCGGAACACGACATGCACTAACACACCTGGTAACTTGAGACCACAATACTCACAGCACACTCACAGAACACATGACACATGCATCGTCTGCTGTCTACACTCCAGTTACAGTTTTTCTTTATGCATAAAAACCTCTGATTGTGGATTGGAGACAACTAGCCGAGAACAGCACCACCAACCTAAAAAAAAAACAATACCCTTAATTTTGCCATACAGTAGAGAGTAGACAATATATTAAACTAAATTGCAAATTATTACTGTGTATGACAGTCTGTACATATACTGTTTATTATGTTACACAAAACAAAATTATAGAAACTTCACCACAAATAACCAAATACATAATCATGATACCAGGAACAAAACAAACTTAACAACAATGGTGCATAGAACTACACTCTTTCCCAAAGGTTCTACATTTACTGCAGTTACGCTATATAATAAGTTGTCAAACAGTTTCAAAAGCGCAAAATCCATGCGATGTTTCAAGATGTCTTTGAAGCAAATGTTAGTAAGGAATGTCTTTTATAGTGGTCCAGTTTATGGAGACACTTTAATTGTAAACCTAGATAACTATTATTTAGATTTTATCTCTACTCTCATCACTGTTATATATGACTTTATTATTAATTTTATTATTCTATTATTTCTAATAATTTATATAATTTATTGGCATACGCACAAATGTTTATTATACGATAAAGTGTTAAAACTATAAATCAATAGTACATATTGCATTAATATTGTAATTAGCATTACTATAATGACGTATTCAATTCTGTGTATGTACCTATAATCATAAACGGATGATCGAACTGTCGCTTCCGCTGCTACCACCACCACCACCTACAACAACAACAACAACACCGCCGCCGCCGCCACCTCCACCTCCATGCCAATATATTTAAACCCTTTGCCTGAATGGCCGTAAGATTGATGTAAAAATTTGTTTGTTCAGTAGCGGTTCGTGAGCAGTTTTCTTGGTGGGGCAAGATCTGAGGAATCTTGTAATAAAAGTAGAAGTGGAATTTTACCTTTTAAAACAGGCCACCTTTAACAGCACTGCTAAAAACACTGCAATAACAAACATTTGGTGAAACATTATGCATGTTTAAGCATCAAGTAGGTAACTAGTAATAAAAGACAAAAAGAAACTCAACAAGTGACAATATTACTAGTACCAGAGCTGAGTAATCTATTCTTCTAGGCGGCAAACATTTCAGTCACTCTGTTTTTGAAATTAAGGATTTCGCCTATTACCTCTTTGTGAATGGAACAAGTAGCCAAGGAATTAAGCCTGTGTTGGCCCGTAGTACCCTAAAGAAGGACTTGATTCTTTTCAGTGTATTGAAACTTCTCTCTACCTCGGCTTTTTAAACTCGAGTTGTCAGTACAATTTGCTGCGTTTTGTGTACTTCAGAAAACCTTTCTCAAAGAAGTGTTATATGAAAAAACTGAAAGTTCACACTGAAGAGGTATCTTTGAATGCATCATTATGATACACCACTGATAGTTCATTTTTTTCGCTTTCGTAAGGGATCATAGGATTGTAAGTTGATGCAAATTTTCTCACAGACTCATCAGGAAAGGTTCCTCTGAATGCAATAAATTTCTTTGTATCTGTGGCGGGAGTCCTTACTACGCACGCTACGCACTGACACCACAACGTGAGGGCAGCATTGCACGCAACTAATATAGATGATCACTGCCATAGCAACAGATGCAAAACAGAGATAGAATCAAATTACAAACTTATGTAATATGTATATCTTAAGTACTGGTATCAATAAATAGATATAATTTGAACCAGTTATTTAATTTGGTGTATATCACACTAGTAAACACGCAAATTGGTGGCCCAAGTATGGATCAACTACAGGAGCAACTGAGACAACTCCAGCAACCAAATCATCTTGAGCAGCAATTACAAATGCAAGTGCTCGCTTATTCAGAACCATCGTAATCACAGGTCAGTGCAACAGTGAACCGTGTCAGTGTAAAATTACCGATTTTCTGGCCAGACAAACCGGTGCTCTGGTTCGCCCAAGCAGCAGCCCAGCTCAGTGTCGCTGGCATACCACAGGATGCCATATACAGTTTCGCAATTGGACGGCCAGTTAGCCGCGGAGGTAGAGGATATCATTATCAATCCTCCGGTTCAAGATGCGTATTTATACTTAAAAGCTGAACTCGTGCGTCGACTATCACGATCCGAAGTACAGCGAATGCGGCAACTCCTTATGGATGAAGAACTTGGGGACAGAAAACCTTCCCTGTTCCTTCACAATCTCCACTCATTAGCCTGAGATGTTCAGATCAAGAACAACCACCTGACACAGCCAAGGATCCATCGTCTTCCTACGCAAGTACAGGCTATTCTGCAAACACAAACGGACAAAGTAACCGCCTTGGCGAACAAAATACTGGAAGTGGCACCACCACCCTTCCTCTCCACCGTCTAAGCTATAAATTTGGGAAATCAAAACAGTAAAATAAGCGAGCTCTCTAAACGTTTGGAACAATTAACCCAACAGATGGCCGCCTTACAATCATCGCTTCGGTTTCGATTCAGGCCTACATCATTACTACGCCGATGACAACGCTGATGCTTGTTGGTATCACTTCTCTTTGAAGTGATTGTAATGCCAAATTTGACCAAGAGAATTTATTTAGAAAATGTATTTCATACTAGGTATATTAATATTTTATATTAAACTTTTGAGAGATAAAATTGGAGATAATTTTTTCGACAAATAGGAATAAATTTACTATACCTTGTTTATAAACCTTTTTAAACCACTTTCCTTTGTACATTTTAATGGCATGTTGAACGCCACTTAAAATAGCATGATGTTCCAGCAACCTGACACATCCCATTACTTATTTAAATGTTTTACTGTCATACATTGGTCGGTACCAAATGGAAGATCATGTTAATGTGCAGAGAATTATTTCAGAAATTAAAATTGCACTATACATAACACGGAATAGAAGCATTAAATAGAAACCTCTGAGTAAATAAAATGTTTTGATAACAACCTGGTATACTGTGTGACTTATTTAAATAGTTTACACAATATTTATGTACTTATTTACTTATTTATTTACCTATTTACTTATTTACCTATTTACCTGCTTACTTGTTTATTTATTTATTTATTTATTTATTTATTTATTTATTTATTTATTTATTTATTTATTTATTTATTTATTTATTTATTTATTTATTTATTTATTTATTTATTTATTTATTTATTTATTTATTTATTTATTTATTTATTTATTTATTTATTTATTTATTTATTTATTTATTTATTTATTTATTTATTTATTTATTTATTTATTTATTTATTTATTTATTTATTTATTTATTTATTTATTTATTTATTTATTTATTTATTTATTTATTTATTTATTTATTATTTATTTATCTATTTATCTATTTATCTATTTATTTACTTATTTATTCATTCATTCATTATTTATTTATTTATTTATTTATTTATTTATTTATTTATTTATTTATTTATTTATTTATTTATTTATTTATTTATTTATTTATTTATTTATTTATTTATTTATTTATTTATTTATTTATTTATTTATTTATTTATTTATTTATTTATTTATTTATTTATTTATTTATTTATTTATTTATTTATTTATTTATTTATTTATTTATTTATTTATTTATTTATTTATTTATTTATTTATTTATTTATTTATTTATTTATTTATTTATTTATTTATTTATTTATTTATTTATTTATTTATTTATTTATTTATTTATTTATTTATTTATTTATTTATTTATTTATTTATTTATTTATTTATTTATTTATTTATTTATTTATTTATTTATTTATTTATTTATTTATTTATTTATTTATTTATTTATTTATTTATTTATTTATTTATTTATTTATTTATTTATTTATTTATTTATTTATTTATTTATTTATTTATTTATTTATTTATTTATTTATTTATTTATTTATTTATTTATTTATTTATTTATTTATTTATTTATTTATTTATTTATTTATTTATTTATTTATTTATTTATTTATTTATTTATTTATTTATTTATTTATTTATTTATTTATTTATTTATTTATTTATTTATTTATTTATTTATTTATTTATTTATTTATTTATTTATTTATTTATTTATTTATTTATTTATTTATTTATTTATTTATTTATTTATTTATTTATTTATTTATTTATTTATTTATTTATTTATTTATTTATTTATTTATTTATTTATTTATTTATTTATTTATTTATTTATTTATTTATTTATTTATTTATTTATTTATTTATTTATTTATTTATTTATTTATTTATTTATTTATTTATTTATTTATTTATTTATTTATTTATTTATTTATTTATTTATTTATTTATTTATTTATTTATTTATTTATTTATTTATTTATTTATTTATTTATTTATTTATTTATTTATTTATTTATTTATTTATTTATTTATTTATTTATTTATTTATTTATTTATTTATTTATTTATTTATTTATTTATTTATTTATTTATTTATTTATTTATTTATTTATTTATTTATTTATTTATTTATTTATTTATTTATTTATTTATTTATTTATTTATTTATTTATTTATTTATTTATTTATTTATTTATTTATTTATTTATTTATTTATTTATTTATTTATTTATTTATTTATTTATTTATTTATTTATTTATTTATTTATTTATTTATTTATTTATTTATTTATTTATTTATTTATTTATTTATTTATTTATTTATTTATTTATTTATTTATTTATTTATTTATTTATTTATTTATTTATTTATTTATTTATTTATTTATTTATTTATTTATTTATTTATTTATTTATTTATTTATTTATTTATTTATTTATTTATTTATTTATTTATTTATTTATTTATTTATTTATTTATTTATTTATTTATTTATTTATTTATTTATTTATTTATTTATTTATTTATTTATTTATTTATGTTGCATATGTGTGGTATACTTTTTTACAGGAAGGTATCTATGGAACCTCCTTGACAGGGTGGAGGAGTGTATTAGTCAAACCCCGACGAATGTCAGGTAGCTCTAAACTCCATGTACCCTGGCCACATTTGAGCATTATTTCACCCATTTCATTCAACGTCCGATATGACTTAGCATTGGAGGACGTAAATTACACAAAAAGAAAAAAAAAAACTAAAGCTTTGTAAGGTCTATTCCAATTCATTGATTAAGTTGGTGAAATTAATATGCAAGTTTACGGTTGTGTCAGTCTCAAGTATTTACAGTACATGCAATGAAAAATCTAAAATTGGTAAGCTTAGTGCTTAGACCAATTTCCAGTTCAGATTAGAAAGATACAGATTATATAAGTAGCAATTAATTTCCGTGACTAGTGTCCTGCATGATATATATAGTAATATCAAATGAATATGAACATTTTAAGGTAAAAATGCCTGTTAAATGTAGTGATAACTAAGTTCTGTCATTTTGAAAGCACATGGCCGTGGAATGTTACAAATAGGCGATTCAGTTGTGTCTCGTTATTCTGCTGGTGAACAAATTACAGTCAGAACAACAACTTATAGTTTCTTGTTTCTATTATTGTTGATACAATATAATGGGTTGAGCATGCTTTAAGGTTCACTTTACAAAGAAGAGATCGTAAGGCAGTATATCTAGTTGCTTATCCTCATATCCAATGAGATGGCTCACACGGACTCGTCTGTGGCCCGCACTCGGGAGTTATTTGTGTATTACATGAGCCTTATCTATATCGTTACATTACTTATCGGAGGACTATGCTCTTGGTATTACATGCAGTGCTATCTTGTGTTTCTTTTTGTTTAACGCCTGCTTTACTGCAGCGGGCTAGGCAGGCTGATGATGATACATAAAAGCTGGCGGTGGAAACCAGAGCACCTGGAGGAAAACCGCCAGTAGCATTAAACCCGAGTCGCTTTCGGGAGAGTCTAGCTGTCTTATCACTCGGCCATGGCACGGTCCTTCCAGGTTTGTTGAAATCAGTTGAAAATAAACACGCAATAGGTACAGTTTAATTTATTTCGAATGCTTCTAGATTGATAACAACTTTCACAAGTAACAAATATTAGTTGTCGGTATAGCGCACATCTTATCATTATTGTCTTTGGGCATCACATTCTTATTTTTGTTGATTTTCAACTCCTCAACTGATGGATGTCATTGTTTGCTTCAGTATAAGCATTTTAAGTTTTTGGCTTTTGTAAAAGAACGCACTTATTTTGTCTTTTCAACTAGTAACTGCTCCATACATACCTTTTTATTTTTTTATTCTAATATATATATATATATATATATATATATATATATATATATATATGGTTTTTTCCCCATATTTTACAGGTTTTTTAATGTTTCTGATTATTTGCTGTTTGTTTTCGTACTTCTTACACATATACACTATACACACAGACACCCATACCCAAGGAGGGAATCGAACCCGCGACCCTCTATGTGACGGAATGCTAGACACATACGCTCTAGCGACCACATCTGTGAGGGCCTGTTGCTTTCGCTTACTGTATGCTAGTTTGCATTATTATTTTGAATTTCCACAATTTATATACATATTTCGTTAAATATAATGCTGATTATTTATGATTTTAATGTTTCACTTTTCTTTGAGGTGTGACTTCCATTTTCGCTTTTATTAGCATTAAATTGTAATTGGCATTGGTTTTGGAAGATTAGTTCCATCTACCGTTATGGTTGAGGCAAGTCTTAGCTTAAAATGCTCTTTGGGTCGCAGTTTTGTGTTAGACTAATGAAAGTTGCAACACACGACCACTGAGACATAGTAAATAGAAACTCCCCTGGGTTTTATTGTGAGATGCATTTAAGCACACTTTCGTAACCTCAAAACACAAAAATTTCAATTTTTTGGGCAAGAAAGCCATATTTATAGCTTTAAAAGTTTCTGGAGTCTAAAGTTTTTGAGACCTAGAGAAACCCAAGGGCAATTTCAAGGAATGGATATCACATATTAGACCAATTTTTTAAAATATTAGACCAAAATTTAAGTTACTTTGTTGAATAACTTTTTTGGTGACGTAACAAAAATTAAATATGTTTGTCCATATCTTCCAAACTACCAAAGTGAAATTGACAAACTTTGGGCTGTGTTATATTTATGCTATGTTACATTTAGTGTATAAATCTTAAAAAGCTAGTTTGATTAGTTCAAGTTTCTAAATTTCAGTCATACATATCCTTAAGTTGCAAATGCCTTCTGTTAGTGCAAGGAGATGCAGCCGGTTGGCCACGTGTCTGTTCGTGGATGCTTAGGAACTTGTAACCTTTATACCTTGCACTCTGATCACAAAGATTAATCAACCACACAGTCTAATCTAATTTCTTATATTTCCAATACTTAAATGGATTTGTGAACTCTGAAACCCAATTGTAATAGACCTTGGGATTCATCTTGGGCCTTTCACCTCATCTATTGCAGATTAGTTTGGCACTTTCTTCTTTGATTTGGTTCAACATTGTTCCATTGCAAGGAAGGGAGAGCTGTATTTTCTGGTAGCTATTCTCCCATCTGTCTGGCTTTACCTTTCTTGTCCACAGTGTTCTGAAGTCGTCTGTCCATTGCGTTTTCTACTAAGGTGTTCATTTTGCACATGCATTCAAGATGTTTGGGTCAAAAAAGACCCATGGCCTATATATAAGTATCTAAGTCAACATCCTCTATTTTTTTCCTTCATATAAATGCATTCCTTCAGTATTAGAATGGGTGAATATAATGTTTTCAATTGATGAAGGGAGAAACAACTTGAAAGCTGAGTATTCATTTGTAATGCGAGAAGTGGCATTACATTGTTGGTCCTGTAGCTAGGTGAACTACATTACATACTAATGCCCTACCAGTTGAAGTAGGGGATTGGTCTTCCATTCAATTGGTTTTTATTTTGAAGTAAGAATCACTTTGCTTAATATATCCTGTTCCAATATATCACCTGAATCTTCTAGTAAGATAAAGTGCTGCATTCTGAAACTGATCTTCTTACTCCAAAACTACTTCATCACTATCAGATATGTTCAGCCGTATGTCTGCTGGTTTGCCATCTTGCAAAGGGGTTTATCTTTAGAAAAACACTTACAAATTATATGAATTCTAAAGAGCAAAACTAGTGACTTGAGTAGAACTAAATCACTTTATACACTGATTTGGTTACAGCAAAGCCAATAACTCGTGCTCCACCTTCCCTCCTTCCCACAGAAATGGACATTCAATTGTTCAAAAAATGCCTTTAGTCCTTTATATCTGTCTCACGTGATCCACTGCTGACAAACTGAATATTGTCAGAATTTGTTGCAATAAAGTAGGTTAAAATAGGGTGGGTCAAAAAAGACTCAAACAGCTTGAGAAGTACTGTTTCTGTGAAGCCCTTACTAGAGCTCTAAAATAGTTCTTTTTCTGTCAGAGTATACATTAATAGGAGACAAACAGAGTCAGGGAAGGGAATTTATTTAAACCAAATATTTTCAAAATTATGGACCATCAAAGTTTCTATTGGGTCAAAATAAACCTGAACACCTTATTAAAGTTAAGACTTGTTTTACAATCACTATATCAATAGAATATTCACTAAGTTCTGAATTCAAACCACAGCAGTTGGATGTTAAATCTGTGAATGTGTCGAATTTAAAAAAACCAATAAATTTTTAAAATTCAGTGTTGTTACTCAGAATTTGCATTACCCTAGGAAAACACTTTGTGTTATACAGAACGATGTGGTTCCTATGTTGCCCAAGAGAGAGCACCACTGCTATGTAAGAAAGATTTTGTTGCAATGGCATGAAGAGCAAATTTAATTCTGGTGTATGTTTGCCCCCTCTGTCTGGCTTCAGCAACTGATTTATGTGTGCATGTGACTTTAAATATAGTGGCTATAATATTAATTGTGTATACCTAAGATGTAAGGCTCAAATGACATAAAGAGGAGGCCTAAAGGAGCTTCAGTGAGCAAAAATGTTGACAACTGCAGGGAAACAATATATAACCAGAAAAAATGTACATATTCTTGCAAAGAAACATCTTTCATTAAGATAAATACAAGGATTAAATAAAATTATTAATATTAAATAAAATGATTAAATAAAATGATTTAGAAATCACAGTATGTTTGATTCTCATAAGATTAAATGTGTATATAAAATCATTTGAAAAAACAATAGCAAAATCAAGTATAATATCAAACAAATATGCAGTTAAACCAGATAACCCAACCTTACCTAGACTTTATGGCTTACCCAAAATACACAAACCATCCATAACAATGAGACCTATAGTTAGCAGTATAAATTCACCAACATACAAACTTGCAAAGTGGCTAATAAACAAATTCAACTCATTTCCAAAATTCGATAGCCTAAGCATCAAAAACACCTATGAACTTATAGAACACATTAAGGATACTGAACTAAATGAAGAGGACACACTAGTCTCATTTGACGTTAAATCACTGTTTCCCAACATACCAGTTAAACAACTCCCAACATTGATAGAAAAATGGCTCAAATCACTTGGAATGTCATCACTTGAAATTTCAGATTACATCGAACTTACCAAATTATGCATAGAACAGAATTTCTTCCAGTTTCAAACAAAATATTTCCATCAAACTTCTGGTTTAGCAATGGGCAACCCCTTATCACCCTTCCTGGCCGATCTGTACATGAGTGCACTAGAAATAAGGATCACTAAATGTTTCCCATGGATGTTCAAACTTTGGCAAAGATATGTAGATGACATATTTGCCATAGTGCCAAAAAAACACATCAGTGATGCACTAAAACTTTTAAATATTCAAGAAAAAAGCATCAAGTTCACTGTAGAAGTTGAAAAAGACGAGTATTTACCATTTTTAAATCTAAAAATAATCAGAAATTAAAATAGAATAAACTTTGGCATTTACAGAAAACCAACACAGACAGACAACTACATAAAAGCTAATGGCTACAATCCAAGATCCCACAAACAGGCAATCTTTAATAGTTTAGCACACAGACTGGTCAACATCCCTCTCACAGCAGAAGAATACAAAATAGAATACAACAAAATTATTGAAATAGCACAGAAAAATGACTTTCCCAAATCACTAGTAGACAAAAAAGTGAACTTAGCAAAAAAGAAGAAACTACTAAAGGAAACCACAACCCTCTCAGCTACAGAAACTAAAATGATCTTCAAAAACTTCACTTACCATCTATGGGCCTTTGATAAATTCAAAAAAGTCTTCAAAAAACAAAACATTCAACTAGCTCCAGTGAACCATTACTCCTTAAAAAACCTAATTTGCTCATACATCAAAGATGCCATTCCATCTAACAAAAAATCTGGTATATATCAAATTGAATGCTGTGACTGTAGTCAAATTTATATTGGAAAAACCAAAAGAAATTTAGAAACAAGAGCAAAGGAACACTTTAGGAACATAAAATACAAACAATTAGAAAAATCAGCAGTTGCCACGCATTTTTGGGAAAAAAACCACAACATAAATCCAGAACCAAAATTACTAAAACATACAACAGGAAAAGAAGAACTGTCCACATGGGAACAAATCTTTATTTCAAAAAATAGGAACAAAGTATTCAATTTCGACATCCCCCAGAAAGATTTGTTCAGCAAGTTCCTCGAACCGCCACCAGAGGAGACCGATGACAAAATATTGCCAGCTACACCAATGAGAACAGGTCGATGTCCGGCTGAAGATAGAGGGAAGGCCTCAGAAACCGGTTCCGGGAAAATTTAAAAGTAAGTGTTGTTTTGTGTTATTAATCGACTCCCAATTAATTTAATGTATTTATTAGCCTATATACAGTGCAAAATGTATAATCTTATAATTTCAGTGTTATATTAAAGTTTATGTTCACCCACAAATTCCAGTAGAAAGTATTGATACTGTTGTGAAACATGAGCAGAGAATTTCAATGTATATATGAATGGCTTTACTAATTCCAGCTGAAGTCAGATGACATGTTCAAAAAGTAATAAAAGAAGTTAATTCAGGTATATATATCTTAAAACAAACAATACAAATAATAGATAAAAAAATGTATTAAACATACGACATCAAAAACTAATGTTGGTAAAGAAGTTAATAGTAAAGAAGTAACAATACACTTGTTCTGGATGGTATAGGTTACTTAAAGAAGATTTGTAAAGCAATGTTTATGGACATACTCCTATTAAACAGAGAAGAAATTAAAACTCTTGTAAGTAAAAATAATAGGAAGGCAAAACAACTTTTGTGGATGAATATACATGCCACAGAAACCATAATTTACAGCCCCTGATAGCCAATGCAAGGGGATCATGTCAGTCCACTTCTACATGATGTCAGCCATTATTCAATTGAAGATGGCATTAGGGACTATTTTTGTTCAGTTTTAAATATAAACCTTCTTGTGAAAGCACTTGATCAGGGCATTCTAGTAATAATATACTATATGTATTAGCTAATTTTTTTTGTTCAAGAACTTCCACATTTGAAATTGTGTAAACCAAGAAGGTAAGGTATGCAATGAACTTCACTACAAAGTTCATCTCCAAAGATCACCTCAAAACAAGGCAGATAAGTTTCAGCTAGAATTGCGTCAGAGAGAATCTGAGAAAGCTTATAGACAAACGAAGAATAACGCAAACAAGCTAGTGTGGAGAAATGATTAATTTCCATCAATTAACTAAAAAAATCTGAAGAGCCTGGAGTAAAACTGAGCAATGTTTGAGCTACATGAGCTTCTATTTCTCCCAACGTTGATGAATTCAGAATTGTTTTATAAATGCCAGCTTATTGAGTTTACTTTGTTTTCATTTGTGTTTTACTAATTTTTCTTATATGCATATTAGACAGGAATTGCAGGGAAAGGAGCTAATGAAATTGTACTATATCTGCTAAAAGTGAATTGGACTTCATTCCTAACCAGGGTATGATGATTTGGAGTGACAATGTTCTGGCCAGAAAACGAACACAAAGGTTTAGCTTGGATGAGAATGGTATTGATATTCTTATGTGGACTAACGGATATATGAATTTTGTGAGGTTGAAGAAAGTGTAAAACATTACCTAACTGAACATAAATATTTAAAATAATGGGAAGAGGAAATTTTCAGCAAGATGTAGAACAGTATGGAGGATAATTTAGCTGCATTAAAAATGTTAAAAAGGAAGCAGGTAGGAAGAAATATGATGGTAAGGGATTACATAGTAAAGTTGAAAGTTAGTTGGACGAGGATGGTCAAGATGAAGGTGAATGAGGAGAGCAAGGGTAGACAAAACAATGTGTACAGCAGGTTTAGCATAGGTACATAAATGTTTTACAGAAGTACTGAGGGTCAGGGGTCATACTGGCTATGCAAACCAAAGCAAGGTAGCAGGCATGTACAATATTAAAAAATAGGAATTTGTAAATAGATGTGTTGGCACTTTGTAAATTTTAATAATACAATGGAAATTAGTTGCTCTTTCACACTATCCATGTGTAGAATGCACTATGAAAGGGTACACTCAGACTGAAAATTTCAATGCCATGGCCGGATTTCAATCACGTATATTCCGGTTTCCATTTAATTGCTCTTAACCATTGAACTACTATGGCCAACATACCAGCATGACATATTCTCCAACTGAATCGCGTTTTTCCCGGTAAACCATTAGGAGTTCTTATAAATACAAGAGACAACCTTAATGGTGACTTACTGTGCTGTAAGTATTTTAAGGCCCGGGGTTTATAGTTCGGACCACTATTAGGTACAATTAATGGAAATTAATTGTTCGTTCACACTAGCCATGTGTAGGACGAAGTATGAAAAGGTAGTCAGACTGAAAAATTCAATGCCATAGACAAGATTTGAACTACGGATCTTCCAATCTCCGTCTAGCTACTCTTAACCATTGAATTACTATGGCCAATGTGTCAGCATGATTAATAATACAATAAGTAAATACATTCATTTATTTATTTACAGAGTATGTTTTCTTCTGCCTTCTATGATCTACAAGAAAGAAAACACAGCAGAAGACAAATATTTAATTCATTTGTTGACAAAATTATTTTTAGTTGGTTTTTTTTTTTTTTTTTGACACTTCATCACTTTCTAAACATAAGTGACAAAGTGTCAAAAAAAGACCAACTACAAATAGTTTTTTTAATTAATTTTGACGTCACTGTTACTAAATTCCTCCAATTATGCACAATTAATTAATTTAATTATTATTGGTACCAATAAAGAACCAAAAACTTTAATAATATCTTAATAAATGATTTTCAGATCCATGTTTGTATGAAGCCTTTTGACTATTTTGATAATGGGAGAGTGACCTCAAAATTATTGTCATCAGCTAAGATATGCTCTGTATTATAGTATGTATCAAATTGACAGTAAATGAGTTACTACATCTTATGTTATTTCATGGATTCAAATGATAAGTGACCTTGCACATTCACTTTCTATCATGTTTATCATTTACATGAATTATACGGTGGTGCAAAAACACAATCTGAAAGCAAATCTGTGGCAACAAAATAACTGGTGATTAACCAAAATCAGTGTTGTAAAGGTTTAAATGTTTGCTTTCTCAGAATTACCATTTTTTTCTTTTAATTTGACTGGTGTAACATACATTAGTGATTGCAGCAACGTGGACTTAGTTTGAAAGAATTTCAAAGCTAGACCAGTTGTGTTTGGAACCAAAGAGGAAAATGTTCACTTGAATTAAAAGATGAGAAACTATGTTTTAAATAGAAATATCATAACTTAATGCAGCCCATATTTTACACTATAAATCCTCTACAAACTTATTTATATGCACAAGTGGACTTGTCACATTCACTGATAAGGATACCAAAGATCCAGTCAACATAGAACATTTGATGTTACAGGAAATTTATTCCAAACAAGCCAGTATTAAAACTACTAATCAAAATTTTCAATCCTCATCAAATAAAATAAATGATCTTGAGGTTCTCATTGCAGAAAATGTTGTGAATGCTTCTGTTCTGTGTTTCATAGAGCGTTTGTTAAAATCAGATTATGTAGACAAACAAACCTTCTGATTACTTAGCAGCATAGGTACTTTTGTTGGGAGAATAGCAGCCAAGATGAAAGTTGCATTTATGTTAAGGAAAAGAGAAAAAGCATAGAAGTGCATAGAAATCTCTGCTAGCATTTAATATATTTGACATTTTAATATATTTCTAAACAATACAGAAGAAATCCTTAGTCATATCAAATCACTAATTTAAACAATAATGGTCTGTGCTGAACTTTATCACAACTTTCAACAAAGATTCCAGGCAGAAAATTGAACTTATACATTTATTATTATTATGAAGAGCAATTAGCCAGAAAAACAAAGTAAAAAATCCAACTGTAACAGAATTATCTTCATTTCATTCATTAATACTTTTAAAACGAATAGATCTAATGCAAGTACTATCTCTAACTACTAAATTAAAAACCAAAATTCATATGAATTCAGATTTCCTAATTAAAAAAGAACCTTACTTAATAGCATGCCCTATAGCCTCTTTTGAACATGCAGTTCTCCCAAATCCTTTAAAAGTAGTTCAAGTTAAAGTTTTGTTTAAAAGGACCAACCAGATGGAAATTTTGAACTATAGACACTTTAAATTTCTGTCAGGCTACTCAAAATAAATTGAAAAACATTGTATAAAACACTAAAAAGCTTTATTGAAAAGAATAAATTTATATCAGATATTCAACATAGCATCAGAAAGAGCTATTTTTCTATTAATTAGCTTTATAATAGAAACCTTAGAGAGGAAAGTACATGTATCTGGAATTTTCCTAAATTAACTTTGATATATTGGTCATGAATTACTTCTTGCCAAACTATAGAACTTAGGTAATAAGAGTTGCTGTATTATGGTAGATAAGTTCATATTGTGACAAATTCGTCAAGCTGAAGTTTACCTTAATTCAGTTTATTTTACGGTAGAATACTTAGCCAAATGCTAACATATAATCACCTTCTCTTATTACAAAGACACTGTGTAAACACAACTCTTAAATATTGCATTATGTCTATTCTGCAACTTCTACATGTGCTGCTTACACTGTCAATATACACAGATCCGTAGAATACACTTGGCTGCTGACAGTGCTTCTCTACATGTTCCAGGGGGAGTCTCTGCAACGTATGTCTCTGGGGGAGTATCAACATGCTTGAGCTGATCTTCGGTTCCCAAATACTGAACTCTCTTGATATTCAAGATGTGGCAGACATTCACCTGGTCCACCAGCTACTCCCTCCTAAAGCTGGCACTACCATACCATCTGTAAGCATTGCCTGTTCCTCGACTTCATCTTCTCGACTTCATCATCTGCTTAGGTCCTCCACATGTTGGCCAAGTTCTTTCTCTCTTCCACCAACTGCTTCAATGCGCTTCTTCATGATTTCTTTCTACAAAACTTTCAAAGAATTCTTAGTTTTTCTCAGTTACTTGATATGCACTTTTTTCAACTTAACAGAAACTGAAATGCCAACCTCAAGTCAGAAATGTCTTAAACAGAAGAAAACATACCTATCAGCATTATCCATTTAACATAAATTGGTAATGATAACAATATAAACTTTCCTTGTATTTCAGTACAGAATAACACAAAATGGAATACAGGAATAATGAGAAACATTGATTTTGTGCCCATTCAGTAATGCATTATAGAATATCATGAAACTATGTTCAAGTCAGAATGTACAGTATGATTCAGATATAACGGTGAGCAAACTGAAAGAAAAGATACTGTAGTCACAGATTCGTGAAGTGGTGAGCAATATGTATAATTCCATGGCAAAGTATGCATAGAGTGGTGTGGTCTATATTAAAACCCTTGAGGAAAGTGTATCTGATGCTACATGTGTTTTGGAAAGAAATGTTTGACGAATAATTAAGGAGACCAATGATGTGCATTCTGGTTCTACTTCTTTTTCCATGCCCCCACAAGAAAAGGCGCAGAAGAATACCTTTAGACAGTTTCAAAGAGGCAACAGTTTGCCGAATGCTCAATGAATTATACAAACTGAGAAAAAGACCTATGTTAAGGAGGGTGTATGCTAAGTTAAAATATTCAGAAGAGATGTAATGATATACTGGCTTAAGCAAATCCTTCCAATAGAACAGTTCCATATCATTAACTTCTCTCTCTCTCTCTCTCTCTCTCTCTATATATATATATATATATATATATATATATATATATATATGTGACACTATGGATTTTTCTGTTTGTTTCACCGCAATGTCACACCATTTTTGGACAGAAAACCACAACATTGGCCTTAACATAAAACTTATAAAATCTTTAAGTACACCCATAGAATTGGATATTTGGGAAAAAATATTCACAACCAAGAACCGGGATAAAGTTATAAATTTTGAAATCCTGGCATTAAATGAAGTATTAAAAGTTAGTGCCCCTAACACCAGATGGCAGAGAGATCGGAGCACCGTAGTAGTGGAGGAAGAAGAATGTTCATTTAGTCACCAAACAGCTGAGGATGAGATCGAGTGATCTTGAAAACGTTTCAATTATACAACATAGTAAGTGAAGTTGAGTGTAAACATAGTGACTCATAAATCAAACTCAAAAATGAAGAATACTTCACCGTTAATAATGCTTCTGCTTTTAATATTTATGACATTCCCAAATGTTGCCAGATAAAGACCTGTGCAGTCTCGAAATATTGTAGACAGCTGTTACTGAAATATTATCTTCTGAAATGTTTATTTGACTGCAGCTTAATTAGGTGTTTTGAGATTTACCCCATTATTGCATGCGGGTGCTCAATTAGAGGGTGATTAGTCAGACAGGCCATGACAACTTATCCCTCAACCATCGAGATCTGTATGATATTTGAAACAATTTTTGACCAACATTTTGAATTTTGACGATTTTGAATCGTCTTCTTCTTGATTTATTAGTATTAGTTGATGACGATGATGATGAGGATCATGATGATGATGGTGATGATACAATCTTAATCACAAAGTCTCTGATGACTAACATGCCTGATTTTCTCTCTTTCATGTGACTTACCTAGCTCTTTCTTGGGGGGGGGGGGGAACTATATATATGCTGTTACAGTGAAGTTTCTTGTTATTTGTTGTTGATAGTATTAATATAACAGAAACTAAGGATCATTTTATTTGCTTCCATACATTTGGAATTTCAGTAGTTTACTTGCTTGAAAGAAGCAGTTTATATGAGAAGCACCCGCATTTTGTAATTAAACATCCCTTTTCCAGGCTTCTAGGGAAAAGCGAATTACCTGATTTTTTTCTGGATCCTTTAGCTGTTCTTTTACACCACTAATGTATATAGATTAAGTTGGAAATCTGGATAAGGGTTGAAAAATTCAATGCCATGCCTGGAAATGTGCAACCTTTGAAGTGTTGTTCAACCTTCTAACATTCTTTCTTGTTATGGACAAATTTCTCATTCTTAAGCTTAAAGGAAAGGTTTAGGCAAGAAATTTAGGTAATATTTCAAGGTAAAAGTGTTACTTCTGACAAGGTGGTTCACCAAATGTTTCATTTCACTACCTCCTTCATCAGGTTCCCAGATAAAAATCTAGGGTAAAGAATAAACTACCACTGATCCAAGGGATTCTCCAAATATTTCTCCAGCTTTAAAAGCAACGAAAATTGGAATAACAAGAAAGAATGTAGTGCAAACCTTGGGGAATAGAATGAGGAAATAATGATAGAAACAAAAGAGATGATGGGTAAAGAGTGCGTACACATTATGCACCAGTATGGGAAATAACAAGCCATATGGTTAAATATTTAACAGTGTATTTCTCACTCATAAGTTCACAGATATACAGCTCAAGATATGTACATGTTGAAACATTAACATCCACACACAACTTTCTTACTAAACACAACAAATCATAATACATGTAAATACTTCACATTCTATACAACAATAAAAATCACAAATAGGTATTTATTTTATTATACTCTGAGCTGTGATAAAGGAACAAGAAAATAATTCAAATTTGTATACTATGAAATGTGCAAGATGATGTAAATACCAATGCCGACTGGGCTCTAAATGTATGGTAATTAGCAAATTCTTGCAGCATATTCTGATTACTCTTCAATCATTTCTCAAAAGAGATGGTGAATATACTCCTCTTTTGTAACTCAAAGATTATTACAATTTCATAACAAGTAAGTAAACCGTTATAAAAAGATGTTCCTTAGAATATTCAATGCATTATCTTTTAATAAAACTTTAAGAAAATTGAATATGTGTTCAATATTCCACATTCTGTTAAAAAATATATACATAAATTGCATGGGTGTGATATCATCATTGTTGTCCTTTTTGTAATTAATAGAACATTAAGTAAACAAAATATTTAGCATTTGTATTTACTTTATGCACCTTACGTATCACAGTTGAGAGGCTCTTCAGGAAATACTTATGTTGGAAACTGCTCAAAGTACATTTTATTTGTGAAATGGTCTTGGTGATATGGTTCACTTTAAAAAATTGGTTTAGTTGTTGATGAATACCAGCAAGATCAATTACTTGATTAATAAAATTTAAAGAGCTCTTATAGTTGTTTGAAAATGTTAAATATTTTAAAGGTACTTTCAAAGCATTAAGTAGAATACTTAGACTTTGTTACAAGTTGGAAAAACAAAAAAGCATGTTATACAGTTGGAAAGTAAGATTCAAAACACATACAGATAAATAAATATCCAGAAGTTACAGCTGGTGAATTACATCACTGCCAATATATGCAAATTCATTGTAAAAATGTGTTTTCAGAGACACATGAAGATATTTAAATGAAAAATCTCATATCATGTCGTAAACAGGATTTTAGCATTTAAATTAAATGCAATATTATTTTTTACTTGAAAACTGTAGAAATAAAGGTTTAGATATTCCATAGCTAGTTAGGATACGTCCTATGGTTATCCTAGTTCTTCGTTTGTTTCCAGAGTTCTCTCCAATGTTTTAATATCATGATATCATAGTTAAATAAGACGACAGACAGGAGTGGCCAAAATATCATTTTACCCTTAGACATATAGCTAGACATATATATATCCTTTGAAGGTTTTTCATTGTTTTATCCATGTATCACAACTGTAGGCCAATATTTTATAAATATGACTCTTGGCAGCGGTAACACCAGCTTTTACTTCCTTTTGTATGCATAATTTTATTTAAAATTTTTCTTTGATTTGTTTATATTCCAAATCAGAAAATAGATTAGTAATAAAAAGAAGCAGCTTAAGCAAGGCAGTGATATTATTTATTCCTTCTGCTCTTTTCAGTTTTAACATTGTTAGTCAAACATTTTTCATGTTGAAATGTGCAGCCCAGTGATTATACTACCATGACAATGGTAGTTGCGTGCCATAGAGAAATAAGTGTGAGTCAAACCATTCCATCCCTTTTGTTGCTGCTGACCAAGAGAAGCAAAAACAAAAAGGGAACATTTAAGGACAGCCACTAGCCGACATCATGAAGCTGCAAGGATGAGCCCTATTGTTACCATGGGGGAATTTTCCCAGACCCTTCATTTTCTGGAACATTACAATATTCAATTTCAAGAATCTTCTTCCCACTGTGGGGTGGCAGGTTATAGAAATGGAGCACGAAAGCCAGCCTACAGTTCAGTCCAGTGCAGAGTGAGTTGTGAGAGTAAGGGTCATGAGTCAGTCAGAAAGAAGTGAAGTATGGTCTAGAGTTGTGAGTCGGTTTGCAGGATGTGCAGTACAGTGCTGCTCAGCAGTGATGTGTTTGCAGGCAGTGTGTGCTGTGCAGAGAAACAGTTCCCAGTTATGAGTTGATCAGTGAGTGTTCATATATCATAATATAGAATAAAAATAAGAATTTCAGACAGTAAGAGTGCCATTGTTATTAAAATTAGACAAATGAGGCAACGTTGTATACACTATTCTCCACCTACGAGATTTTTATGAAGACTAGTTTTTTGGAACTTCTTCCCTATCCTCAGTTCTGTGGTCGACTCATAAAAAACTTGTAAGTGGAGAATAGTGCATACAAGGATGACTCATTTGCCTAATTTTAATGCATATGACATTTTCATCATAATATTAAGCAATTAGAACATTTATGAATTTTGTACTCATATGTTGTTCACACCTTTGTTGATAGCAGTCCTGTTAATATCACTGCCTTAATGTCGAGCTCTTAAAAATAATGTTTTGTCATATTATTGCCCACAGAAGTCCAAAAATGAATGAACATGGAGTATTCTACGCCAGTTGTAGTGAAATGTAAGTACGGTAATAATTAGATCACTGAGTAAGCAAATAATCTTATAATCATGGGTAGTATTTAAACTATGGCACTGAAGAAAGCTGATGGTACCTTTGCCTAGAACCACCACATGCTTTTGCTTTTGGTGATCCCTAATGAACAAGTATTTAGCTGCATATTCAGAGAGGCATTACACTGAGCTGGTTTTCTATAGTAAGTACAATTAACTTCACCAAAGGGTTTCAGACCAGCTCAACAATTTCGTTGTGCAACACTGTGTGTTCAAAAACTATATGTATACATGTATACATTTTTGAGGTTTATTTTGCAATCACAATAAAGTAAAGTAAAACTGTTCTCGATAAAGTAGATTTTACCTTGTACTTTACCTTAACATATGATTAAACACATTTACACAAAGATATCACATTTCTTTTTTACTGGAAACTAGTATCACTGATATGAAATGTACCTTTAACTCCATATTCTCTCTTTATCAATAAAATAGCCCAATAAAAAATCTTGACAAAGCTGTTGCTACCAAGCTAGTTTGACATCTGCATACAAAGGATACACATTCTCATAGCAGATTGGAGCAAATATTACATAAAGCCTGAAATTCCAGTTTGCTCAGCATATATGAACTAACCACTATTATGTGCAACATTGCACATGACTATCCCTGCATAAAATGGTACAAACAGATTAGAATATTTAAATAACATTTTGTATTTCGCCTAATAGCTACAGAAGAGCAAGACAAATGAATAAGAAATATTCACAAGATATTTTTCCAGCTGTAGTAAAATCCAAGTATTGTTCTCCTCAAAATGCTACTGAATGGATTTGTTTAACAAATCGTTTATGTCCATTCATTACCAAGTAGTGAAAGTCTTAATAATGACCATGTAAAAATCCTTAAACTGTTATGAAAATGGGACACCTACAGAAATAAATATTTCTTTTGAAATTTTACCAACTGCATCCCAATAAATTTTTTATGAAAGTATCAGTGCTATGCAGATGTGGACAAGAAGTCAGCATACAAAATACCATTAATTTCTGTACACTTTCATTTTTACATTTTACAATGGAATTGTTAGTAACTTTGGCAACAATACCATAAGATGAAAATGAGCAGTGTTGTATCTTCATTAATTTGTAAGTAGATATTTTGTGGGTACATTTTGATGTTTAACACAAAACATATGTTCACTCATGTTTTTAATAGATGCCTAAACTCTGAGAGCAAGTATTACTTGCATATGCAAACAATTTCTTGATGAATGACTAGGATAGATAGTTTACATGATATATGTATACCGTATGTCAGACTGTTTCAATCCTGATATAAATATCTGGGAGGGAAGATAGAGCGATAATGAGACAGATGATCGTTAGGCTTTTGATTGGTCAGCGATGGTATGCATATAAAAGATACTGCCCATTATCTTTGCTGAGCTATTCAAGATCCTAACGGTCATCATTTCATTATCACTCTACCTTCCCTCCCAGACATTTATACCACAATTGAAGAAGTTTGACATACAGTGTAAGAAAATAGGACAATCTGATCATAGTTATACCCTATAGCCAAATGCACTGGATACACACTGGAACTCGGTACTTTTGCTCAGTTACAGAAGGAAAGAAAGAAAGAAATAAAGAGAGAAAGAAAGAATTGGCATATATCTATAAATGCTTTTTAATACATTACTTTAATAATAATAATAATAATAATAATAATAATAATAATAATAATAATAATAATAATAATAATAATAATAATAATAATAATAATAATAATAATAGAGTGGAGATTAAATTATTCAGAGCGGTTATAATTGTGAGTGATGCTGGTGGCAAAGTATTCATTCTCTCTAGACTTCAATCATATAAAAACATCTGTGAAAATTCAAACAGTGTGAGGTTTACAATGGTAAATTTTCGTGTGTAATAGTTTGTCATAAAATTGTGATTAAGGGAATAAACAAATAAAAGGAAACTGGGGAACAGATATGCAGCTTATTGCAACAGACAAGAAAAAGGACCAGCTTGGATGGGAACAGGAACAATATTCCTAAAAGGGATAAGGGGTAGCAAAACCAGAACGTGAAATTTGTGTTGAGAAAGAAACTATTGCACATTACATAACAGAATGTAAGGATCTAGCATTATGGAAACAACAGGTTTGTGAGAAAATGGGAAAAATTAAAGCAAAAAACTTTGGCTATAAAAATTTTAACATAAAAATAAGAGATGAGAATTAAAAGTAAAAGTACCTTTTTAGAGAAATCAAGGAAAGTATGGAGTACAAGAAGACAGAGGGAAAGAAAAGAATGACATAAAGGGGAATGCCGAAAAGAGCTACCCAGCAGAGCAAAAGACGTGGCTGCTATGCTAGCCAAGTAGCAACAAGTAGTCAACTTGTCTATAGCTTAGGTTAGAAGTTGTGAAAAATTTAATTAAGGAAATCATACAAATAGATTCATTCATTCAACTCAAGGCTTCAGTTTTTGTCTTAGAAATGCCTGATAAATATGCAGCCACATACTTTGTGCTAGGTCTTTAACACTGTCCTGTTATGTGTACAACTTTTCCTACCATTTTTGTTTCTGATTTATTATATTATTAAATACTTGTAACCATTTTAAGCCATTCCTTTACACTCCATTTTTAAGATATAAAAATTACATTGTTGAAATGTTCATTCTTTAGTCCTAAAATAAAAATCAATTTTGTAAAGCTGACATGAAAATTTCATTCCCATTCCTTGCAACTTGATCTAACAGCAATAACAATACTGGGTCATTGACAGTATGTTCTGAGCAGTGGCAAAGCATGGGATGACGTTTAGGGAAGTAGCTCCAGTATATCTGCAACTTGTGGGCTTGGGCTCAAAACTTATTACCTGTATACAGGTTATGCCTCAATAAATGTCATACTATGCTTTGCTCCTGTTCTGAGAGCTGAATGCTGGAAGAATACATTAAGTGTGGTTTCCAGCATAAATTTCACAACTATTTTCGCTATACATTGGTTTGTGATTACAGCAGATTAAAATCTACCATCCCTTTATTTAAAAATGTTATCTTTAAAACTGATGTGTGTTGATCACTTGCTTTAATTTTTACCTTTACTACAGAAAAAAAGTTGCTAGGAAAAGTTGATAGTATTATTTAAGTCTGCACTGTCAGCTACAAGTGCTATATGCTCTTTAATATACTTTTAGGAAAAGTTTTGATAAACTACTGCAGACAGTTAATGAACACATATCAGTTTTGTCCACAAATTGTCTTGAAGATATGCGTATACATAGTCAAAGGCTCAAAAATACATAAGAATGAATTACTTATTTCAATACAAAAGTGAATCGAGAATATACTGACACATTACTTCACTCACACTGTTTATTCACAGGACATGTTTCAAGAGCTCTTGCTCCTATCATCAGCTGATACTCGATTAGTGTAAGTTGTAGTGGTTTCCTCTTTCTCCGTATTGTCAATAGATGGCGTGATGTACTTGTCAAAGATGTCCGGTGGTGGAGTTTCAAAATTCATTACTCTATGACGATTTTTGTTAATGAAGAGTCATAGAGTAATGAATTTTGAAACTCCACCACCGGACATCTTTGACAAGTACATCACGCCATCTATTGACAATACGGAGAAAGAGGAAACCACTACAACTTACACTAATCGAGTATCAGCTGATGATAGGAGCAAGAGCTCTTGAAACATGTCCTATGAATAAACAGTGTGAGTGAAGCAATGTGTCAATATATTCTCGATTCACTTTTGTACTAATTTGTGCTTCACTGTCCCTACGCTTCTTTCAAGTTTATACTTATTTCAAATTTAAGTGCCTCTGATAATATTTAGTATATGCACTTGAACATGTGATAGATCTTAATTTGGATTCCCTAATACAAGGGTGAACCAAAAGGAAACCTTAAAAGTTTAATTAAATATAGACATTTTGTGCCATTGGTATGTAAGTTGGCAGTACTGTTACCAATGATATGAGGAATACCCAACAGGTGGCAGGAAACTTGGCCACAATACTGGTTCAACATGGCTGCCCTGCTTGAGACAAGCACCAAGGAAGAACAATGTCTTGTCATGCATTTTTTAAGCAGTGAAAGGAAAAAACCTAATAAAATCCATTGGCAAATAAGTCCTGTATGACTTGACTATCTATCAATTGCAGCAAGTGCCTCAGAGGAGTAGAAGGTCTGAAAGTGGCGAGAATTCTGTCAGATGCTCTGTACCCGGGACAGAGTGTGATGCTAAAGTCTACTGCAGTAGTTGAAGCCAATGTGATGGAATATTGCCATGAGTTGGGGCATGGGATTCTACAAATCTGAGTCATGGCTCAGGATATTACATCATTTCACGATGTGCTTAAGTTTCACATGTTTGTAAGATAGGTGCCATAGAAGCTTACTCCAGAATTTGCCTCACCAGACCTTGCAGCAAGTGACTGCCACATATTTACACCAGTCAAAAGAGGCAATGGGAAGAAAGTTATTTCATTTCGATAAACAGGTACATCAAGAGGTGCATTAGTGCCTGCACACAGGACCAAAAGAATATTTTTTAGAGGAATCCATGCACTTCCTACAGCTAGAGGCAGTATATTAAACAGGGGGACCATATCAAAAAACAGAACACATATATACCACTTTTGCCTAATTAAGAAATTTAAAATATATTTATGGTTTTCATTTGACTCTTCCTTGTATAAACATACACATAATTTTAAAGGAAGTTGTTTTAGAAGAGACAATGGTAATAATATGTCAAATTAAAAACATTCCTTTTTTTGACTTTAAGTATTTAAAGTAATAAATAAAATTAAAAGGCAATGTTATAATTAGTTAACAATTTACACCAAGAATAAAGGGTGTTGTTTAATGTTTAAGAGAATGGACTAAAAATAAAGCTAGCTTTATTTAACTATATTGTAACACAAAACAATGATATGGTCTTGCTGCTTGCAGTGAGCTTTACAAGTAGTGTAATTCTAAATTGTGATAAACAAAGCTAGCTTTATTTAACTATATAGTAAAACAAAACAATGATATGGTCCTGCTGCTTGCAGTGAGCTTTACAAGTAGTGTAATTCTAAATTGTGATAAACATCCTTACTTAAGAAAGAAAGTGAAGACAGTAAAATTAACATCCGAGTCAATTGGTAACACTGATACGTCACTTTCCTAACACTGTTTCAGAGCATGTTTCGAAAGTAATTACTTTCATCATCAGCTTTATGTCGGCTGCCAGTATTGCTCTTCTTGGAGTGAAGTACTCCCAACAAGGTAACAAAACTTGGGGATTTATTACTCTTTTGTCATTGCTTCCAAATTATCCATGTGCATATGCTGGCATTGGACATATCTTCAATTAAACATTATATATATAAACTCATTTACTCCTCCTAAGCATTCTGCCATAGCCACTCAGCTGTTACGTACTTTATAGTCTATTTATATGAACAAAATGGAACAGGTACACACATTATGTGTAAGACTATTTTATTTTCACAAATGACAAATGAGACCATTTGAAGCCATTAATAGAATAGAACTTGTTAATAACAAATAAATATATTGGACATGGAAAAGAACTGAGGTAGTAGAGGAATAATAATAATAATAATAATAATAATAATAATAATAATAATAATAATAATAATAATAATAATAATAATAATAATAATAACAATAATAATAACAATAATAATAATTATTATTATAATAATAACAATAATATAGACAATTAATGATTATTGATAATAATTGTTATTATAAATAACAATAAGACTGTGTTTTAAATGATGTGTATGTAGATACCATTCTGTAAAACAGAAACACTGGTTCTAGATGAAGAAAGACGTTTTCTTTAAAATAAATGTTATGTTGTCTGAGTAGCTACTAAGACATTTGGATATTGCAAAGAATATCTAATATAGTAGCAGAAGAAATCTCATTTTTGTGTTTCAAATTTTAACTATGGCAGTTCATAAAATCAATCAGTAAGTAATAATGTTACTGTTCAGCTTTCAGATAAAGATGAAAGTACTGGCTTTTGAAACATGCCTGAATTTCAATAGGTGTAGTATTGTATAACAAATTGACACATTAATTGTTAAAATAGTACCCTGTGATCCTTAAATGAATTTATAGTCTTTAGGATTGCCAGAAGGACAGTTATGTTATATAAGTATTAAGATAATATGATAATGATACAGGCTTACGGATTACTTTAGAAATCTATCACAGTCCATTGTGCATGGAAACTGATATTAAAATAATAATAATAATAATAATAATAATAATAATAATAATAATAATAATAATAATAATAATAATAATAATAATAATAATAATAATAATAATAATAATAATAATAATAATAATAATAATTATTTCCTAGTTATTCTTTGAGCAATTAATGTACATATTCTTTATTTCATGAAGACGTGGAAAATTATGTGTAGGTACAACTGTCCAATATTTGATAGATATTATAGGGAAAATGAAAAAAATTAGATTTCATATGTTCACATCAGTATGTATGCTTATTTCTTTTCCTTTCTTTTTCTTCATCAAA
The DNA here is from genome assembly GCA_030765055.1 of Mantis religiosa. NCBI lineage: Eukaryota > Metazoa > Arthropoda > Insecta > Mantodea > Mantidae > Mantis > Mantis religiosa. The sequence continues at coordinate 63,161,498 of CM060950.1, forward strand.
GAGTTAAATACTTAAAGGCATTGTAAATGAATGTTATATAGAGGTTTAAACCCGTGATAATATTTTTTAGGTTTGCGATGTCTTTCATATGAAATGATTACTGCATCTTAAATAAAGCATAGATTTTATAAATCATGGAATTAAAGAAGAATTTATAGTAAATAACACTTAAATACGGTCTAAAATGCTGAGAATTAAAATATGAGCAAATCAAGCAAGGAAATTTTTGTTACATAAAAACCTAAAATTTAATTATAGTGTTTTTGTAAGAAATAAAATATATGCTCCTTTGTCTTTTATATGATTGTTCTAAAGAAAAAGAAAACACTTTTTGTTAATGTAAGACAGCCATTAACAGATATCCAAATTTTAAATTTTATTTCACTTGCTTGATCTTTAATGAAACACTTATCACATGTTTATGTACAAATAAATGATATTAAATGACAAGCGTATATTACAACTCTTCAAGTTTATTAAACTTAAGATATCATTCTTAGCTCTTCCATTTTAAAGGCAAGCTATGTGCCAGCTAAGAGGTGTACTGGTTCCAACAACACACACCATGGCACCACTGGCCCCAATGCCTTTTTTCCTACTACTTATGGCAAAAAGTTATTTTCTATATCACATAATTAATTCTAATAGGTCTCTACTCAAACTTTACACATTTCACTACTATAGTTAGATAACATCTCTATTTAAATAAAACAGCAACAAAGAAAATTTAGCCAACTGTACTATTCCTATATGAGATATTTTCCGGTAAGCTTAAAATGCTTAATTTCATCCTGATTATAAAGAAATGTGTAATTCCAATCATTCACTGATGAAATAATTGTGTAACAGTTGCTAAATTTCGGAATAACCTACTTAAAAGAGGTGCATCTCTATACAATGTGCAAATTGGCCGGAATATTTCAGACAGTACAGAAAGCAGGAAGGAGGCAATATTCCAAAAATTTGGATACTGCACTTGTCCTTCTGCTGTGTACTTTGTATTCTTTACACTCTCATTGTATCAGTAACGCAATGGAAAAACAGAATCTCTCTGGGAGCAACTCTTTCTGTAATGTTCTTTCCACACTTACATTACTCTTATATGTGTCACACAACAGCCTCCTTTGACGTAAGAAAGTTGAGAAGGTTATATTGAGGTGGTGGACTATCAGGAACATCTGATGTAGACCCTGATTCAATGTTGCTGTCACAGCTATTTTGTTCACTATCTTCAGCAACTATGTTGATCTTTGTAGTAGACTTATCTTCTTCGTCTTCATCTTCCTCTTCTTTAATTAGGAGTGAAGAACTATATAAGTCCATTTCCTTTCCATCTTCATTTTCTTCTTTATCTTGTTGATGTGCAAGTAGAGAGCTGTAATATGCTTCCAATTCTTTCTCCTTGCTTGTGGCAAGAATATCACGCTGGCTTTCTCTTCGTAACTTATGGATTCGCTTCAATTCTTCACTGTTGCCCCTGCTGCATAACAAAAATAGTACTATTGTTAATTATACATTTATACATCTAATTACTTTTATCTATAAGAACATATTGAAAAATATAAATAACAATAACAGACAGTGACCTTTTCGTATAACACATTTTACCAAAACAAATTTTGGCATACTCCTACATTTATAAAAAATGTAAAATATTAAACTTAACTCCATATATTTCTTGCACCAAAACGATGACAAAAGTAGCTATAGGATAATATACCAAGTAACTCATACACACTCTGAATCAATTATTCAGTTAATATTAATATTCTTTCAATGCTGTGTCCTACAAATTAGTTACTAACAGAGACAGATTCAAAATTATTGATATGGAGAAGCCTAACCTTTTGGAAATATACTACAGTAGAGAGCAAAATTCATTCAATGACAAAAGACATAATAGTCCATAAATTTTATACTTCGCAAATTTGTTACCAAACTGAATTTCTGATATATATATATATATATAAGCTCTTTTCACTCTTATTTTCTGTCAATAACTATACACATAAGAAATGGTTTAAGATCATTTAAATATGGAAATATATACTTTGATGTAATTAAACAGGAGGCTTAACTCAAACGTCAGTGTAAAAAACATAATCCATGGCGTAACAGCCTGCTAACAGGCCAGAGCCTGCCAACCTGACTGCCAGCCACATGTCCACATAAGCAAAGTAGACGTGGGCGATCATCTCACCAATATGGGGAGGAGATGTGGTCAGCATCACGGCATCCAATGCCAGAAAGTTGGCTTATAAGACCAGGGTTCGCTACCGAGCCTAGCCCCTCAATTTCCTCACGATGCTCAGTGGGCACTGATTTTGTACCTAGGACTTTAAATCTGCAAACCTCAAGGGTGGGATCAATTCCAGGAGGTTTTCGTGGCAGGGAAGTGAAGCATAATGCTCGCCCACTATGCCATGGTGCAGGACAAAAGTCAGTGTAGGCTTTATTTTTTTACAGATACTCCAGACATTAACCATATGCAAGCTGAATGGCCAAATCATTTACTTCAATTGTCAGTGATTGAGTGACTGAGTACACTTCTGAAGTTGGTTTATAATGTTTGTCTTTGGAAGGTTTTAACAGTGAACATTTTTACAAATAACAAAGCTGAATAGGTATATGAAGCTTTAAAAATAGAACAGCATAAAAAGAGTAAACAAGTTTAATTTGCTGCTACCTAATTAATCCTGGAAGTTCAAAAGCTATAAATATTACTGATTCAGAATACATAGATCTACTAAAACTCTGTTATAGAATGGAAAATTATGTGTCCTTGAAACTTGTCCTAATTTAAAAAGTAAGTGGAGCTTAAGTGTTTATACAGTTCGAGAATTGGTTTAAAAAGTGTTTTTGATTAAAATTGCTGACTGAAATTAAAAGTGCATATTATATTATCAGTAGTTCATCATTATGTCAGGCACATGTTATAGAAGAAATCAGTGTAGTTCAGTGCAATTTAAACAAAATTAAAATAGAAAATTGCATAATCATATTGCTAAAATAAATTATAACTAATGTGTGATTTATTGCTAAAAGGCTACATCACCAGCTTCTTGGGAGACCTTCATCCTCACATTGATCAGAATGGCTAAAGTTTTTCTTATGTTTTGGTAAAAAGGAGATATAACATAGGAAGAAGTGATCCACAAATATGGAATACCAACATCATCAGTGTGTTACATTACAACACAGCAGATACACATACATCCTAGATGTAACAAAAAGATATCTAAAAAAACTTGAGAAAACATTTCTTGCAAATAGAGGATAAAAATGTTATATGAACATAGGTCCAGAAACGGTTTATCTCTTTTTTAGAGCACCTTTTCTACAGCTTAACTCCATACAACACCACTCAATGACAGATCAGTGAGAAAAGTGGAAATCACAGTATATGTTCCATTAGCTCCAATGCATCCATCAACCTGCTGTTGCATGGATTCCCTAATCACTGAATTAGGCCTGGAGAATTTAATATTTTCTGGCAGCCTTCCACAATTTGAGCACGAAGAGTCTCTACATCTGCAACTGGAGTTGCAAAAACAAGGGATTTCAAATGGGCCCAGAAATAAAAATCTAGTGGGTTTAAGTAAGGTGATCATAGAGGCCACAGAATCGGTTCACCTCTTCCTATCCAGAAGAAACCTGCTAGATGGACAGACATCAATGGTCAGAAGGCCTGAAATGAGGGGGAACTCCATCGTCCATGAACTGAGTACTGGTGCCTAACAACCAGACTACTTGTAGCACAATGAAGGTGAAATGCATCATTTTCACCCAACTTAGCCAGATGTAAAAGCAAATGTTTACTACTGTACTATTAAACCGCTTTCTGTTGTAGAGTTATGGCCAAAGAACAGCTACATATTACACATCACACCGTGTCAGCACAGTTGTAGCAAAGGTGCTCTATCATTGAAATAAAGAATTTCCAGACCTTGTTCATATAACATTATTTTATCCTCTATATGCAAAAAATGTTTTCCTAAAATGTTGACTTACATTTTTGTTACATCCTGTACACAAGGGCATTGATGTTCAATAGATTCTATGTATGATTACGGTAAAAAGCAGCAAACAAAACAACATTGAGTACAAAAGGAAGTCTTCTACTGCTTTGGAATGCTAAAGCCCTAGCCATGTTTGAAGTAGGATGGATAAGTGGACAAATGTGGAAAAAGATATTAAAACCGTGATTACTTTGAGCATCTTGACATAAGTTTTGATATGCATGTAAATTGTAACTAGTACATAGATTTTATAGAACAAAAACAGAATGGGTAGCTCATAGAGGCACTGTAACCATTGAAACAAACACTGAAAACAATGTTTTTAGCTTATGTTAGATTATCTTTGTTGAATGGAAGCGAGATATGAGATTACGATAAAATGACAAACTTAAATAAAATGCAGTGTCAGTTGTGGAAGCATGTCTCGGGAGAGTGAGGGTGCAACAAACTGCAGAAGACTAGATCGTGGAAAGATAAAGTAATGGCAATTCAGTGTAAAGAGATGAAGTTATAGTTAATTAAAACCTATCAAACCAACTAAAGAACAAAATGTTATCAGCACCAATTAAATAATATAAACCATCCAAAATATTCACTGTATGAGTAAAACATTTTGTGTGTTAACAATCCTAAATAACACTGTAACCAATACATCAATGAAGGATGTAAAACTCGAGGGAAAAATAATTCACATTCAAATTTTTCTATGATAAGGAAAACAACTGTTAACTTGAGAGAACACTGTTCAAGTGCTCAAGTTAAATATTTACCAGAAATTCAAATTTATGCTGCAATACTATTTTAGCATTTGTTAGGCATATGTTGAATTAGACAATTAGGGGCAAAAGATAAGGCAGCAATCCAGTTTTTAAAATTGTTGGTACTGACTAGTTTTAAATGTTTAAGAAAACGATAATTTTTTAAAAATATTATGGTGAAATGATCCATAACCTATTTGAAAACAAAATTTGTGTATGGCTGATTGGAGGAATTTAGTAATAGTGACATCAAAATTAATTAAAATAAACCGTTTGTATTGATCTTATCGACACTTTCTCACTTTTTAAAAATTAATACAAAATAATAATAATATAATAACAAAATGTTTCTTTTTAAGTGCTGAAGTGTTAAAAAAAAAGACTGCAGTTTTTTCTATTAAAATTTGTGTACTTTATGGACACAATTCTTCAAGTATTTCAATCACTAGCACTTTTGTTATAAGAAGCAGATTTTTTTCCATACCTGAAATCCATGTTTTCGGATTTCTTGTGCAGATCCCAGTTAAGGAACAAGACACGGGCCATGCTGCCAAGGAGAAAGACTGCACCAGCAATAAAAGCTGCATACATCAGGACATCTTGCACCACGGGCATCACATTTAGGTACAATATAAACCGATTGTTCAAGTCCTCTGGTAATCCTGACATACGCTGTAACAAACAAACTCCATTCTTAACTCACATACTCTCTTCTCAGACTAGAGGATACATTTTCAGCATTTGAGTTTCTTTATAAAAGCTTGAGACCAAGAAAAGGTCATGAATTGCTATTTGTCTGAATCAACAAAAAGGTGTTTAAGGACTCAAGTGCCAAAGCATTCTGAGAAACTTAGACAGAATGACCAAATTTGCAAATAAGAATTAAAGATCCTTTTCAGGTGATGCTAGCATAGATATTTTGCTTACCAGCATACCAGTTTATTGTAAACATTATTTTAGATACTGCAGAATCAGAACAATAAACAATTATTTACCCATGATGATTTTAATAAATAAAAATGAGAAAAATTAGGTGTTTCCTTTATTGGATATAGAATTCCATACAAGGAATATTTTTGCAATTTGTATTTCAGTTTAGATTCTAAACAGAAAGATCATAGTTGCTATTCAAATATTTAAAGAGAAAGTTTTAAGATAACAAATACTTTGGAATGAAAAATTCAGTAATCTTATTTTATATAGTTGTGTATATATTTTCAAAGTAATGAATGTGAGCAGGAATACTGTACAAAAAAGAAATCGTAATTTAAAATCATAGTGGAATTTCTTTCGAGATGTGGAGTGGGTAAGGAAAAATCTTATGAAAACTGTACCTCTGATCGTCAGGGGTTAACAAAATATTGCTCAAAATTTACTTTCTTTCTTTCCCGGTCTCCAAACCAGAACACAATTTTCTACACCAATATTTTCGAAAGTAAGCATGTGACACAACCATAGAGATAGTAAAACATATTTCAGCTCTACAGAAGCAATGAAAACTACTGGATGCTTGAAATGCTTTCAAATGAGAAACAGCAGTACGTGTAGTTTCAAAATAATGAATGGTATGTCATGAATAACTGATGCTTTTTCGCAGAATAAAACATAAATTAATGCTTATATTGATAATTTATTCTGTATGTTGAGAAAAAAAACAGCACAAATTGGTACAAATATTATCTTTCTTCATCAAATTAAGGTTAGTAAAAGATTAATAATTTCTCTCTGAGTAACACAGTTCTATAATTTCTTGTTAAGTACAATGCAGCCTGCATAAAATGGATCAGTAAATGAATTGAGTACAGAAATTAAATCTGCTGAAGAATCTAATATGCACATTCTATACATAGAGAAATTTTAAACTTTAAGCATATGAATTGTTAGAATAAGTATCACCATTGTACAGTGGTATATTAAAGTATATGTGATTCTAAATCACATAAAAGGCCAAAATAGCCCATGTGTGATTTAAAATTTAAAACTAATAATCTCATGTTATAGGCAGTTGCAAGTGTAACTTAAGAGCAGATCATAAAAAGCCAAAATTTACTGAAAACATCAAAATTACATGTTCCGCTATAGTTCATGAAATGATGGAATTTGTTAAGCATATAGTATAACCCTAATTTTTTTTAATTTTTTTTTTTTTAAATTTACGTCCTCCAACGTTAAGTCATATCGGACGATGAATGAAATGGGTGAAATGATGCTCAAATGAGCCCCGGGTCCATAGAGCTTAGAGTTACCCGACATTCGTCTTTCAGGATAAGGGAAACCCCCGGAAAAAACCTTATCCAGGTACCTCACCCTGACCGAGATTCGAACTCGGGACCTCTTGAACGTGAGGCAGACATGCTACTACCACGATACCGAGGCGGGCGTATAACCCTAACCCAACCAATAACTTAAACTAAGCTAACCTTTTGCTACCTGCCACCTTCTTGAGGTTCTAAAGGCTTATATATGCCCCATATAATAGGTGTCTCAAATGAGTCTCCATAGTGTACTCGGATGCATATGGATGTGGTTAAGATGGTAGTGAAGGTATAGAGAACGAACGCTAATCTTCAAGCAGGGAAAGATTGTCTTTCCTTCCTGCTACCGCTTGAATACCACAGTGAAAAGGATGCTTTTGTAAAGTGAAGTTAATATTGTGTTGTGCTTGCAAAGTGAAGTCAATATGTTGACAATTGCCAACCTAAATAACGTGGGCAAGTGTGTTAGTGCATTCCCCACACTGCTGAGAATCATTTGAAACACTTGATATAAGGAAATAATAAGCATGTAGAACTGTGAGTTAATCCAAAATGCTGAAATTTATTGTTACAGAGGAAACATTCTCCAATTAGCTTAGAAACTTACAATTTCGGTCCATAACATAGGCAGAACCATGTTCTTAAACCTGCCTACTCGAGACATGCTGCTAATGTCACTTAGAGCCATGTTGATCTGGAATCTTACAGCAACATCCAGTGGCAGACCTGAGGACTTGAGACAATAAACAACTTGTTAGACTTATTTTATAGCTTCTTTTCTCATAAAACTAAGCCCAAATTATAAGACATCTGTTTTGCTGAAAACTTGTTGGTGTAGTTCTCATTTGCAGTAATATACTTACAGGTTCTATTAAGAAGTAGGACTCATGCTTCTCTTTGTCAGGGTAAGAACCTTCTACAGCTTCCAAAAGTGCTGGGTCACCTTGGTAAAAGTGAGGATAGGAAACAGCAATAGGAAAACCTGAAAAGAACATTTGAAGATGAGAGTATTATATAGGAAATTACAAGAGTATGATTAAATTTTAATAATACTCCTTTTATGTCCTAACTATAGCCAACTACCTTATTCTTAGCAGAATGACTAACAAGATAATACATTCCTTCAGCAAACAAAAAAGCCTTAAAATAAACAACTTCTTGAAAATAGCACACATAATAATTGCTGTAGAAGTATCATCCAAAGATGTAATACTGTACACTTGTGAAAAGAGAATGTAAGTTAGTATATAAATCTTGACAGACTACTGACCATTTTTATTCTGTTCATTCCAAAGAAATCTTTTCTGACAAAGTTTATACAAGATGATTCAGAATGAATGTGAAAAACTCCACATAATGCACCTCCCTTCAAATGAAAAAGAAAAGGAAAATAAGGAATAACTGCATTGGTACCAGAAAAACTAGGAATTAAATACTCTGACTGTAGATAACACAGGAGTTAATATGTATCATTATGCATGAACAGTACAGCATTTTTCTAACTGAGTTACTGTAATGCCTGTCTTTGGGATTAACTGTTACTATGATTAGTTTTTGCCTGTATCCTATGCTTAAAGAACATAATAATGTAGTCAGTGAGCAAAATAGCTGACATGGTTCTTTGTGTGTAGAACTGTTCATGGAAGTAGAAAAGAGACAGTGTGGCTGTACACCCTGAAGTGCAGTCATGCGACTGTTTAAACCACTTCATGACAGGTTTAAAACCACGCACACATACACGCCTCATAAAGAGATGAAAGAGGACATCATTGAGTAGCCCTCAATGAGTACCAGAAACTGGCATAGGATAAAGCACCAAATGGTGTGTGCCTACTTCATGACCAGCAACAGGATCCACCCATAAGTAATCAGTGCAGCATTTGACATAAGGACCATCCTTGGAGGCTAAACTTCTTTCAGTGAACTTTGCAACAGGTTAAGGAGGTGCCCCATTTTGTTACTGAGATTTTATTTAATGATGAAGCTACATTCACAGGAGATGGTGCAGTTAATGTGTGCAATGAACATATATGGGTTAAGAAAAACCCATGTGTTATATTGGTAAGCTTCAGGTTCAATTTGCTATATATGTTTGGTAAAAAGACTTCATTTGAAGCCACAATGCATTAGCAACCAAGGGTGAATCGTGGTATGACATTTATGAAAGGACTAAATGTATAAAGGCAAAAAGTTTTGAACCCAAGTCCACAAGTTATCGAGGAGCGACTTCCCTAAAACATCATGCCACACTTCCCCACTGTTATAAACTGTTATTGGATACTGGTATACAAATGTCCTTTCAGAATACAAAGGCAAGGAAAAGGCTTAAAGAAGAAGACATTTTAGGCCACATCTGTTCCCGAATGAGCCTAGAAGACAATAACATCCTAATGTGTAAGTTATGTTTGCAGAAGACAGTGAGACTGGAAAACAGCAAATTCTTCTTCTACTTTAACTGCCCTCTTATACCACTACATGAAGTCAGGGTATTCATGTTCCTCTTAACCCTTATGCAGGTTGAGGAACGGAATCTCTGAATCAGTGAGAAAGAGAATTCAGGATGGGTGATCTGCCCTATACCTGGTATGAGAGTGAAGGAAGTGGATGACAGAATAAGAGCGAGATGAAATAATAGGAAAGATTATGATGGAACAATTGATGGAATGCTGGCAGGAGGATCTGGAGAAATCCTGCCCCATTGCTGTGTTGTCCACCATAAATCTAACTTTGCAGTCGCCTGGGATAGAACCTGCGCTGCCTTGGTGAGAGCCAAGCAGTCTAACCACTCAAACATGGTGCAGCCCAAGTAGCCATTATTTCAAATTTAATTATTGCACAATGACAATGATGATTTTCTTAGTAGTGAATATTGTACCAATATTCTAAGTTTCTAAGATCATCTGGTGTAAAAATAATTCTGTTTAAGTAAAAAGTGTCCAATTTTGGTGAATATATTATTTTGAAAGGAAAGCTGAAAGATGTAGTCAAAGATGTGGAACCACATGAGAAGTTTTCCAAATGCTGCTTTGTGATAAACTTGTTGAAAACAGAGTTTTAGACTAATCTTCATCAAACATAAACATGTGAAGCATATAGCCTGCATCTAAATATAAAGTGCTAGTATTTTTATCGATAAATATTCTATTGGAGATCAAAGGCCTCACAGCTGTCAACATGGCTGGTCATCTCTTGAACAAAGGAGTGAATATATTAGTTCGCTTAAGTCAAAAAACAGACCTGGAAGCTTTTGAATGAAATTGATATAAAATACAATTGTGTGATTCAAAATAGGTGTTCAGGAGATCATGACAAATTTTAACAAAATCCTCAAAGAAAACTATGCTCCCATAAAATACCAATCATTTGATTTTATTTTTAGTTTTAAATTTACATCCTCCAATGTTAAGTCATATTGGACGATGAATGAAATGAATTAAATGATGCTCAAATGAGCCCAGGGTTCATAGAGCTTAGAGTTACTCAACATTTGTCTTACAGGATAAGGGAAAACCCTGGAAAAACCTTATCCAGGAACCTCTGATCAAGAGTTGAACTCAGGACCTCTTGAACGTGACACAGACATGCTACCATTTATGCTACTGAGCTGGGAAAGCAGTTGATGAATTTATTGTAAATATAAAGGCAGGATTAGCTTCAAACAATATATGCTGCAAAAGCCTGTCAAGTGGGTGTATAAAATCTGGTTTAAGGCCGATAATTAGGTTTTGTTTGTGATTTTCAGATTTTCACCAGATGGAATCTGATAAGATTGAAACTACATAATTTAGAACAGAGAGTTATGCTTGATTTTCATGACAAGTTAGACGTTAAGAGCTGTAATTTAGTTTTTGATAGACATTTTACAAGTAATTCATTAGTAGGGAAATTGCTGAAGAAAGGAGAGTGTTTTGTTTATGAGGCCACATGGCAATAACCTGTGTAAGGTGGAATGAAAGCTGCAGTATGTTGTTTTTATTTATAATTCCCCACAACAAATGTTTGTAGTAAACAGAAAAGAGTAGTGTGTAGTGTAGCTCAAATCCCACGTCCTAAAATAGCCAGGGCATACCATGCCAACACTGTGTGTACTGACAAAGCATATATGCTTAGATCTTTGTTTACAATTGATAGGGAAGGAAAATGGAAATAGGTATTTTGCGGAAGTTTCTGTGCTAACTGCCTTTATTTTATAGAGATTATGTAGCATTGGTAAATGTTTGAGACTAAACAAACTGATGACCGAAGTAGCAACAGAGCTTATTGGTAATAAAAAGGTAAAAGGAACTTCTGATCCACTATCTGCAACACAATTCCTAATGGATTTAAACTAAAAGTGCCTTGAAAAAATAAAATATGAGACAAAACATTTACCATAGCACACATCATCCAAATGTTGCACACAATGTAGGATACAAAACTACAAAAAACTCCTAAGTTAATATGGATATGTAGCACAGCAATGTAGGTGTGTATGTTTGTTGGTTGACAGAAACTCTTGAATGAGGTATGACCATTTGTATTTGTTTGACTTTGTTTTTGTAATCTACTTTACTGTATATGCTATAAGGATGAAACTACCTTATAAATTGTGATTTATTCTTTGAACAATTAGTTTATTTGAAAATTCGGCTTCTTTTAAGTATATTGTCTTACTTTAACAAATTCAAAATTCTAAGCTACATATCCTATGGTGGAAGGGTTACAGTCAATGAATGTAACTGTTTTCTGTGTAGTACTTACCATAGTAGCATTCAGTAACATCAATAAGTCCTGCTGGTAAACACTTTCCATGGCGACAGAAACATTTGTTTTCAGGAATCACTGCACCATTATCAAGAGCATTTTCTATGAATCTGTAGTCATAGGCTTTGAGGCCTCTAACATAAGTAATGTTCCCAGTGTTCACCTGTAGGAGAATGTCCACAGTTTAGAGGTATTTATTATTAATTTATATCGCTTAAAGAAATAAGCTGCTTGATTTGAGAGATCTCACCTGAGGCATGACACGACAGACGGACTTCCTATAAAAGAGGAGAGTATCATTAGGTTCGATGAGTGATGGGAATTTAGTTGCATCGCTAGCACCAGAAACTCTACTGCAGTGCTCGCCCTCCCAGTGTGGTAGATTTTGATTGCCATTGTAGGTGTCAATAAGGCCACTCGTTTTTACATCTACTTCTCCAGTAAACACAGTGCTTATATCACCTTCAAAGTCATACATCTGAAACATTCAACAGAAACAACATTTTATATATAATATTTAAGATGTAATTACCACATGCACAATGAACTACAGGAAAATATGGTGATTAGTGTTTGTTCTTTTTTTTGTAATTTTATGTCCTCCAACCTTAAGTCATATTGGACAATGAATGAAATGAGTGAAATGATGCTCAAATGTGTCCAGGGTCCATGGAGCCTTGAGCTACCTGACATTCGTCTTTAAGGATAAGGGAAAACCCCGGAAAAACCTTATCCAGGTAACTCACCCTGACCGAGATTCGAACTTGGAACCGCTTGAACGTGAGGCAGACACGCTACCATCCACGCTACCGAAGCGGGCAGTGTTTGTTCTCTTATGGTGTTTATCTTTATTTAACATTGGCAGATGGTTTATCATCTGTGTTCCATAAAGCTTTGGATGGGCCAATCTATTGATATTCTGGAGTTGAAAAGACAATTTCAATCATAACATTTATGAAGTTATAGTGTAAAGACGAATCTGGGTCTGACTTTGATGAAGTTCCCCTACTAGGGTGAGACAACAGCCAAATTTTCACTGTAAGATCTTCTGAAAATGTTCCATAAACTTTCCCTATATGGCTATATAGGTCAGGCATGTCAAAGCATTATTTTATTCTTAAACCTACATTTATTCCAAAATACATTGGCATACTGTTTTTATGATTTATCAAGAAATGAACACCCAGTCTTTTCTTTCATTATTTAGGTATATTTTTCTACCACAGTTTTTGTAGAAGATTCTTCATTATTTAGTAGTATACTAAAAACATATATGACCAAATATGAGGATTATTTTTTTATGTCATTTGAAATCACTTATCACGTTTAATGAATATATATTACATTTAATTGGATTGAAACAATAGAAATCTGCACAAAATCTCTAAGTTCATTTCAAACCTTCTATTTATTTGTATACCTGAGATGATTTTTAGGTAGTTTACAGATGAATGAAAAAATACAATGTTAGCTTAATTTGCTTACTCTACAAACTCTGTGATTTATACTCATTTTGAGGATTTAAATTATGAGAATCACGTAATTAAGCTAGGTCCAGAAGAAAGATATTGAAAACCCATAAATAATAACAAAAATGCCTTCAATATTTTTCACTATAAATATACAAGTATCCTTAAGGTGGCTGCCATGGTAGTATTCACATGGAAGACTGGTAATAGACTGATTCTGATTTTCCAGCATCTGACCTCTAAGGTAATTGTTTTCTGGTCAGTTGAATACACTAGAACCCTTAATTACCTGAACTACACTAACAAACTTGCTAATGATCTGTTGACAAATTTCACAAAACTTAGCTACTGACTGTAACTAGTGCTTGCTTATGACAATATGTAATGATTTGAACATACATGTTTGTCAATATATAGCTATCTCCCTATAATTGATTTGTATAATTATAAATCTTTCCTGTCAATAATACCAGTATCAGGTAAAAGCTAATATTTAGAAGAAATCACTGTGAATGTTTTGGCATTTATTTACAGTTTGTGCATAGAGATCTAAAAAGCTCTTACCCTATCAATGAGACCAAGCTTGTCAAAATGGATCCAAGATGGCATGACTTTGTTGCCAAGAGTTACCAGAGTACTCGTATAGCCAAACATGAACTCGTGAGCTGTCATGGCTACTAGAGGTTTGGAGTCTGTTTGATGAATCAGCACATTCATTCCCAATCGCGTGAAGTATGACATATCCTTCACCACCTCTGAGATGCTCTGTAACAAATCACAAACAATTGGTAAATAAACACAGAATTTGCTAAAACACAGCCTTAATATGTATGTAGATGTACTGACTTTTGGAGAGCATATGAAGAACTTTTAATATTAGTAACTGTTTAAGCATATGAGTATACTTTACAATAATCTTCCTTCAAGTTCCGTTGAACAAAAATCTCTTTGCCGGTGAACAGTGGAAGTTATTCAAAATGCTTTAAATAGGGTAGGTTCCCTTTGGGTTAATTTTTGGTTTGTGCTTTCATTTCAATAAAATTTTCTCCTACTGATACATACATGCTATGTTTTCAGAATACTAGTATTGTAAAAAGCATACACTTAAGGCATTATGGAAGTTAGTTGAATAATCACCAAAATAGTAAGCTCTGTTATTTGCTTATATTTGCATCCTACGATTAGTTTTTTAATATTAGTCTTACTAAAGGCAGGTGGTACCTGATTTGTTCTATTCAAAATATTAAATTTAAACTATACTTTTGGCCTATTTATTTTGTTCAGAGGTCTTATGCACTTTTCAATATTTTAAACTAATCATACATAGTAAGCAGTTTTCCATGAACTTTCCTTAACATATATGGATAATTTCATATATTGTACCAGTATATCAAAAACAGTTGTCCACAGTCATTTGTTCAAATCTTTTCGCTAAGTGCTTCTGTATGTAATATCTTAAAACAACGAGTATTAAGTGCAGACTGGTAGGTTATGACAAGATAGACATTTTCTTTTTATGTGATCGTAAACCTGCTTTTGAAATTATGGTGTTACTAGTTTAAGGAAAGCTTAGAAAAGGAAGACCATGTTGAAAAGTTTGACATTCAAATATCACTCCAGACTCGAGCAAGTGCGGAAAGGTTCATTCCTAATCTTATGTATCACATTTAAAATCACTGCCTTTTCTCTTTAAATATTGCAACATTCCTCCTTTACCTTAATACTCTTCTAGGTCGGTAAAATATATCTAAACTATAATTTCTAGAAAGGCGCAAATTGACTGACCGAATAATACTGAAAACATCAATAATCCAATTGTTTACGGAATCCTTCCTATAATCAATCAAATCGACATTTTAAAACAATCTTTATAATCAAACGGCATTTCAAGGTTCATGTCATATAACCTTTATATTAACCTAGCGTTTTGGGAGAAGATACTTTAATGCAAATCTTAAAAGATTCCGCAGAACATTTACCTGTTTCAGGAGACATTCCACGATCAAATATAGAATTCTTTATTGAAGACCAATCGTGAGAATTATGAACTTCACAAGACAATTTGGGAGACATGTTCTGTTTTGTTTCGTCGTAGGGTGCGTTCAGGATCTCCTCGGACTGCATCCATTGCATCGGGCTTTGATGAGTCATGTTAGTGGTAATGACATCAACCCACAGCAAAGGAAAGTGTTTTCTCCATAAAGATGCCATTGACACGCACACCTTCCTTACGTAACACAATCTCTATCTCTTTCTAGCTTGCAGTACAGGCCGTATAATTTCGTTAGCTTACACACACTACAGTTATATTTACTGTACACGAAATTGTTGAACGCTCGCTGGGAAAACAAACGTAAATCAAGCGGGGTCATAAAGCACGACTTCATGTAACGGTTTCCCAACGAAAGCTTTATTTTCTGTGCAAAGTTTACAATGGTTTTACAGTGACTGCATTAAGAAATTCGTGAAGGAACCCATGCAATACCTGACACACAAATAAAAGCATTACAAAATCAAACTTCAAATTAAAGAAGAATGCGTAAAAGTGAAATACGTAACAGGAGCAGTATTTCATAATATTTATGCAAGTTTATGGCAACAAAATTGAGATTTCGAGATTAATACTGAGTGCTTTTCAAAAAGAATTAAAAGTGTCAAATTTTTTACCTAACTTTTTAATAATTTGAACATATGTGGCCCCTCATACATTATGTGTACTGCGCCGTGGCGTAGCGGCCTAAGGCAACATGCCTTGGTCCATGGCCACGGAAGGCGGCCCGGGTTCGATCCCACCCATGTGGTGGGGATTTTAGGTCCCGGGTATAGGACCGGTGCCCACTTAGCAATCCTGAAGAAAGTGAGGAGCTAGGTAAGCGGCCCTGGTCACGGAAAACAACATTCCGGCTGGGGGCTGCCGAGATGCTGACCACATCTCGTCCCCGTATCGGTTGAATGATCGTCCACCTCTGCCGTGCGTAAGTGGGCGTGAGGCCGGCAGCCGGGTTGGTAGGCCTTGGCCCTCTAAGGGCTGTCGCGCCATGGGCCATACGTTAGGTGGTGTGTACGATTTCTGTGACCGACCTTCCTCATCCATGAGTTTCCAGTAATAGCAAGAAAGATATACCTCAAATAAACTGCGTTTTATAACGATATCTATATGTTTTGAAGATACTCTGGTGTCCATCTTTTATGATTTACCTCTTATGATAACCTGAAGTTTGCAGGAAGTTTAGGATGTGCATTTTATTTTTCATGTAAATATTTTAAATGTGTGGTATTTTAATCAATATTATTGCAGCCATTTTTAGGAAAATAAAATATATCAAAACATGTTGCATGTAAAGGTAGTGCGCTGGCATTTTAATGCCCTTTCTTAATACATTCTATGTACATACGGCACCACAGGCCGTTCTGTGGATGTCGGAAAATGAAATGATAACTGGAAAAGGAAACGTTCTAGGAACACGATTGTTATCCACAACGAGGTAATTTACGAGGGAAGAAATTCTTACTGAGAAATTCTTCTCAGTATATTCTTCGAAACACCATAGTACACAAATTAATTTATGAGGTATTTCCGTGTATACTCTTTCATCGTGGAAGAAAAATAATTATTATTGCATACTTCCGCCAATTTGGCCTGCCCTTCAGTAAATGCCATCTCTATAATAGTACCATCTAATTGCACTTTGTGTAATTCTGCTATTACGCCATACAATTTTCTTGCGGTAAGTTAAGTAATCGATAATGCTTTCGCATGCCTGCCTTCAAACGACAAGCACAAAGTGCTGTCTCACGCAGTCTAAGGCGGTCTGGAACCTTCTGAAAACTTTCTAGAAATCACTTAGAACATAACCGGCATGAAGCAGAGCGCTAGTTGGAATGTTGGTCAAAGCTGCGACGTAATACAGGTGGGTTAATGTATCGTAACCTTCTGTGGCAATCCTGATTAACAAGTCATCTGGTTTGTTTACATCTTCTTTAGGGATGTCTTATAACAGGATTTATGATGATGGCACACTCCTCTAACTAAATGTGTTTATTTTCGGCACTCATTAACCTTACGGTCAATAACCCTGTGAGATAAAAAAATAACAACTATCTGAGAAATGAAAGTGCCCTAAATAGTGGATGCTTCCTATTAAAACGTTGCATAATCCAATCACTGTGTTTGATAACCTTAAATATTGTGTTTACGTTGCGAATGAACCCTGTAACGAGGCAATGAGTTTGTCCTCATGCACACAATTCCATATTCCAAACGAATCAACACTGGCGTGAATTTAAGGTTAATCAGTAATGAGTTGTGCTAAGGTAAGACTTCCTTGCCTATTTCGTCCATGTTATTTTTACAGAATTTAGTCACACTTAATTAAATAATTATTAGAGCTAGATGAGAGGAGGGTATTATGGAATACCATTTACATTTCTAAAAATAAATGAACTGGGCTTTAAATAAAAATCGCCAAATCATGAGTACATACTTTTAACTAATTGTGATGAATTGTCACTTGTAAAAAAGACTGCTATTCATTGTGTTCTAATAAAAACAATGTATTTAGCAAAATGTTATAAATGGAAGTTAATTTTTTTTTATTTTGAAGTTTACGTACTCCAACATACCGTCATATCGGACGGTGAATGAAATGAGTGTAATGATACTCAAATGTGTTCAGGGTCCATGGAGCTTAGAGTTACCTGACATTCGTCTATCAGGATAAGGGAAAACCCTGGAAAAAACTTATTCAGGTAACTCACCCTGACCGAGATTCGAACTTGGGATCTCTTGAACGAGAGGCAGACATGCTATCATCTACGCTACCTAGGCGGGCAATGGAGGTTAGTATAAAATAGTTGGGTATTATAGAATAGGTGGTTTAAAACATTGAACAATTAATTTGATTACATAAAACATGAAACATGATTGGTTTAAAGTAGACAAAACATATATACACGAGTCAACTGGAGAATTTAATGTCAGGAAGGCACGTTGACCATGGTAGCTCAAAGGTTAAGAGCGACTGGACGGAAACCAGGAGATCCGTGGTTCAAATCCCGGCCATGGCATTGAATTTTTCATGTTGACTCTATCCATCAAATATCTTAGCCTATATACGGCTAGTGTGGAGAAATGATTAATTTCCATCAATTAACTAATATATACACAGTGTTTGTAGGTCTAGGAAATAGACCAAGTCTAGAGTAACAGAAAAAATAGGTTTAGCAAGCATTTCAATGAATTTAATTTTTTTAAAAAATATACTTTGTATTTAGATTAGGCTATATTTCTATTTATATAACTAATAATAATTGTTTAGCTTACTAATATACTCAAAACTCATTTTTAACTTTATTTCCATTATATGGAAGATTGTACTTTTATGTCGGGCACTAAGAAATACCTGGTATTCCATATTACCGACACAGCATATTAGACAATGAACCTTTAAAGTAATGAACGAAACATTGCCAGCTAAAAACGACCACAATATGAAAAACTGCAATTCTTTTGGTGTAACTTACGCTTAGCATCAATGTTCAAGTCACATGCGTACTAGTGGGTTAAAATTCTTGAAAACTTGGCTGCAAAAGCTTTTGAATATTACAAAACACACTTTATTCTGTAGCGAGTGAAAAGGCAAGCTGTGAACTCTCACTGCAGTGCAGCATGGGAGCAGCAGAAAAATAACCGAAATCTTGGTATTGTATATTTTCCGACTATTCCATAATACCCTCCTCTCCTCTATGCTCCTCCACACGTTGTTTTTAAAACGTTGGTTTACAATAGTATGACTCAGTAGCTGTTACCCTTTTGAAATATTAGTTTGACCTTCTGCACCACGTATGCGATACTGAATTTTCACTTATAATACAAGTTTTAAAGATACTACAACACGAGGATTTGCAAGAAAGTCCTCCCAAACAAACTAACCTTTACATGAAAAATGTTAAAAATTTGGATATATTCAAAAAATGATTATGACGATTTATATTAAAATAGCATATGTTTAACATATTTTCAAAACAAATTAAATTCATATCTTAAATTTTCCTCATTCTAGATAACTTTGCATAATTGGTAAATCATAACAGATGGTACAAAATCGCACTGTAGATCTCGCTAAATCAAATGGTTTATGTCGAATACATTTTTGTGGAGATAACTGTCTTTGAAAAGAGTATGGAATGTTAAATTCATCACATAGCGACCGTCTCTTAATCGATTTGACCTCACTTTAAGTTTACTGTTTCTCTCCTCCAATTGTATCTGTAATGGAATGTACCTATAATAAAATCATTTCTATTAAAATGCAGTAGGTCGAAGAATTTCCAAGAATAGCCGTATAAGAATGCATAGAAGTCATATGGGTGCACACACCAAAATGTTTTTCCAAAATTAACTATTTAGGATTAACGAATTTCCATTGATAGTTCCTCTTGTTAGGATGATATTACTAATCAGTAATAATTTCAGGCTTGCAGTTTCATTAGTTCCTTAATAATGTGTATGTGAGTGACAGAAATGATTAAACTGTTTAAAACAGTTTAGAATAGTCCAGGATTATAATCAAGATTATGTCTCTCTTGGTAAGTATAGTCCATTTTATAATTAGACTGGCCACGCAACTAAGGTGCTCAGAGCAGTAAAGCGAAACCAGATCTTATCACGGGATTTACTCCACATGGGAAAATATTCTAATGTCTCTGATTGGCTATTACACATACTGGATGGAGAGAGGTAACACGAACTCTACTCCAGCCAATGAAGGATGGGACCGCTTCTTTCAGGTTGAGTTCAGAAATCCTATTTTTGCATTTTAGGAAATGTAGACAAAACAAGGAAGTGTGAGAAAACATTAGTCAACAGTAGTTTTGGTGGATATGAAAACTGTGCCTGATAAAAGCCCCAAATGATGAAGCAAGCCATGTTTGGCCTGTATCTGGAAGTAGATCAGTCATGTTGCCCTTCTGCATTCCACTGTACAATTAGCTGTTACCCAATGCGCCGTTACGTGTGTCTCAGACGTAAACAAACGCTCCATAAAAAAACTACCTTTAAATTGTATACCACACATATTTATTGCACAAGGACCACTTGGTATGGGGAGGCAAATAATGCAGATCATATGTAGTCCTGCTTCTACAGAACTTGAACATTATTAAAACTCAAGTATGTTTTTTACACGTCATGGTATCGATGTATTATGTGTAATGGACAAGTTCTTGACCATCTTGATGAGTCTTGCTCTTAACGAATGAAATGCTCTTGACGGATGAAACTCCAGTCCTGCACTGGAAAGAGGCAGAATAACAAACATGTATGCTATTGTAGTTACGTAAACATGGTCAAAGCGTGGTGTTTATAGCAACGAAAAAATACTCATGTGGCATATTAAGTTGTGAAACAACAAGATAATTTGCGTATTCAAGGTGCAAGTGTATTGTCTTTCATTTCCCAATGGCAAGGACATTTTTAACGAATAAAATAGAAACCTGAGAAAGAATGCCTGAGAATGCTCTTCTCATGAACATTCACCGCAATACGTAACACCTACCGTAGATTAATTATGTCTACAGGTCTCGTGTGATATGGATCCCGTGCGAATTAATTGGGAAAGGCAGGTATAATTATTTCACAGAAGTTGCCAATACTACAGAGCAAGACTACTTGAGATGATTAAAGATAATTGGTAAAACACGCAGTTAATTGCTTATTAGTCATTCAAAATGTGTGTGACAGATTTACTCTGAGAATGACTTCCTATCTTGGCCCGTACTCTTTAGTAGTATTATTTATTGCTATTTTCAATTTCCAATCTTTTACCCTACTCCGTTAAGATTTTGTTTTAATAACTAGAAAAGAATAATACCATTCGGAAAGCTCTAGATACTACTGACGAAAATAATGAAATATGTAGTAAAGTGGGGTGACTGGCTCAGGACAGGGATACCTCATAGATTCCTGACAGACAGAGAAATTTCTCACGTTAAAAATATTTTACTGGCAGCAGAAGCTTCTTAGTTGAACATTTGGGGTAAGTGATGACAACGGAGCTTCTTAGGTTTAAAGGTAAAGGTACAATCAGAGGAGGGGTCTCAATAATTGGGGTGAAGCACCGCATCAGGCCATGGGACCCTTTGTGTTTCCACTGTGATTCCTGGGAAGAAGCGATGAAGGAGGGACCGAACGGATCAGGAGATGATGATGGGCGCAAGCGTCGACGGAATCACTAATGTTTCCAGTACGAACGCATCAGGGCCTACTCATAAGCCACTAACCTCCAACTATCCTCCCTTGGTGGTGTCCACATGGAGGCGGCTCCTCACTGGGTGGTCCCAGTCGATGCCAGGGAAGAAACGTTTACATAGCGTACAACTACCGGTCCGCTGCAACAGGCCGAGCACCATCGCTTGGTCCCAAAAACAGATGTGAATGAAGAAAATGATGGGGAAAGCAACTGAGAGAGAAGAAACGTTGTAGAAGTGGAACCAAGCCAGCATCGGTTACCGATTAGGGAAACTATGAGAAACAGATGTGTTGGAGTGAATGGCTTACAGGGATCGAATCTAGGACATCCAACATGCGAGTGGCATACTTTATTCCGGTGCCACTGTTTAAACATATAGGACAAACTATAAGTTTTTAAATTTGTATTGGTAATACACGCAAATTTTTTCAGTTTCATACCACTTTTAAACTGCTTATTTATTGACATATTTCGAAGTTATTAAGAACATATGCGCATGCATATTTGAAAAAAAAAAAAAAAAACTTAGGGCGTTGTCTTCTGCGTTCCATTGATGTCATCCTTAATTTTCTACGGTTTACATTAACCAAGACAGGCAATGATTTATGAGTCTTTCATGATTTCATCATTTCACCTTGAAACTTGATTTGAAAACAAGGAAGTTTGAAACTTCTGGTTCTAGGTTCTTGCCATGTATCTCCTTTAAGTACACTACCGTGCCACAAGGAGTTTCACCGCCAATGAGTGCGTGCTTGTGTTATGTCACAAGTTCATTCATTGCCGTGGAACAGTCGAGAAACATTGTACGAGAGTGGGGATGGTGTATTGGGACAGAAAAGCTCAAGGCAAGCAAGCCTCCGCGAGCACTGACTTTGCTTCCTTGAAACGACCTCGGTCTCGCTCCGCCGAGCATCAAAGTTCCATCTCACCCCAACAACTCGCAATCGGTAGGTTCCGGGTTCGATCCCCGTCGACCGCGCACTCTCACTTGGCGCTTTCGCGGGTTCCCTTGTCACTTAAGAGAACACGGGGATGTTCACTTTTTATCATTACCTTTCATTCTATTTTCTTATGATCTGCCAGATATGATTTCAGGATCAAGATGTGTGGCGGTGCCGGATAGATGGCGCGTATGCTTGCGCATTGCAAATGCTGACTTCGATGCTGAGGCCTTGTGTAGTCGATATCATCACGTGGGAGGACGGCGTTGGTTGACACCGTACCCGGAGTTTGATGTTGACGTCGAGATAATAACTCTTAGCACTTATTAGGGACTTCCGTGCATCTCTGTGGGCTCGTACGGTTCCCTCACTTCATTCCTTCCTTCTGGAGCTGTCAGTATCCATCGACAAAGCTCCTTTATTAAAATAAATTGTTGATCATAGACTATCAACTTTACTGATTAAAAATGTGATTTACATATACAGTATGAAAAATATAAGAAGGCCTGTGTGTAAGATTTTCATTTGTTAACAGGCGCCTACTTCCTATATTTAAATAAAACCGCAGATTAAAATAAAATATTTTATCTCATGAAAACAGTGGAACATTTACAATTAATGTAACCAGAGGTGTGACATTTGTGTAAGCTCGGTTCTGGGAAACCATGTTTTGAGTTCTGCTTGAAGTTCGAACTTCAATAAAGAGAGAGGAGAGAGAGAGAGAGAGAGAGAGAGAGAGAGAGAGAGTAAGGGACAGAGCACCCCTTTGTATGCTTTGAACCGACATCTAGGAGGGAAAATCAGGGAGAGATCCAAAGCGGTAATGTAAACATTTCTTTATAATAGTGCTTACTTTATTGTTTCATTTGAATTTAGATTTAGCTTTCTTACACTCGAAGGGCAACTGATCCAGAAGACGTTCACAAGCGTGGACGGGGTCCTTAATGCTTCCAGAATGAACCATACTGACGCCGCTTAAATCTGCCTTTAAGTCTTGAACCTCTTTTGGGGGCTGAAGGGGAGTCTGCTCACTGAGCACCAAGAGGATAGTTCAATAAGGAGTCCGACCGACAGCAGAGAGAAGTTATAAAGTTGATGATGAAGGGTACAGGAAATGATCGACAGGAAATCTTAGTAAACCTACCTATCAGAAGAAACCATGAAAAAGTCAGAGTGATCAATAGCCGTGGAATCATCTGACTCGGAATGGTGGGTCTACTTAATACACAGACTATAGACGGGAAAGTCTACGTCGGACGAGAGGTTGATGCATAAGCTACTACATGGCAAATCGTGGAGGCGTATTGACCTTCAGTGACACAGCGCTACATTCGCTTATCTTGTTTGCTATAAGAGTGAAGTTAGTAATCCGACTACAGTAAGTGACGAAACACAAATAGAGCACTTGGAAAGCTGAGTGTGTGTGTGTGTGATATGAGAAAATTAGCCAATTAGTTATTATATACTTATGTTATTATGTAACTTAACATTGCAACCGTCCGTTTGTGGCTTGATACAAAGGGATTTTGGGTCCCTCTTCTTTCTCCTTGTAACAATATTCAGTCACGTTATATGGGATTTTTCGCGTCTGTCGATGTATGACACGTTACTGTCATGATTACATTTGAACAGAGTGTACATACACTGGCTGACCGTGTATGTGTGATGGGCTTGCGTAAGCAACCCCGTTGTTACACATATTTTCCGATACGCTTCGACACTTAGACATGTAGTACATACAAGAGATGAAGAGCGGATGAGAGAGATGAATTTCAGAATCTGTGCTTCCACGCGGCTTTTATATAACCACTAGAAAAGTGGAAATGGCTGGCTTTTCTTCGTGCCTCGGGGTGTCCATCTCTCGGTGAAAGTGGCCTTTTCTTCCGGTAGGGCGGGAGTATGAGACATTTTCAGAGTTACATAACACCTGCATCGTGTGTCGAACCTTCTAGAGAAACATCTTCACACTGAGATGCGTTTAGAAAGGAATCAATAGCCAAGCGGCTTTCCTTTTCCTCATAGTACACCTTTGTTGTTAGCGTTCTGTCGAATCCCAAGCGAAAGTGGATTCACGCTTTCATACTAATTGTTTGAAGAGAATGTGAAGACAAGGTTTTGGTAATCCATTACCACAGATATTAAATTAACTCATTTGTACTATGCAGTATGGTGTTCAGAGATCGCTTATAAACTTAACGTGTTATAAAAGTGTTAAAAAGTATACTTAAATGATTAGTGCAAAACAAAAGAAAGCACTGGTGCATTGCAATATTATTTACACGCTTTCATATTTCATAAAATGACAGCTAAAATACTGTGTACAGGAGTTAATTTTTTATGGAAGCAAAAATATTTTATTTGGTAATTTCTCAAGCTTATTAAGTACTATTTAATAAAATAAATAAATGACACAAATTTAACGAATAAATATAATACACAATAATCTTCGCAAAAGTTAAAGGCATATGGAGACAGGCCGTACTGCAGACTCCAATCCTAAGCTTGCTCCGCCTAGCAGCGCTGCCGAATGTGGTACACGCATCTCGAATGCCTGAACTGAGAACATTATATTAATTAATTACGCTCGGATAAATGTTTGAAAAATGACAGATGCCAATCTCATAATAAGAAAGAATTTTATTTTCTGATCATGACCGTACAAAAATCCTGTCACTACGATACTTAGAACACGAGTGATGCACGTTTTATCTTTCACATGGTTATGGTTAAATGTTACGGATGAATATTTGAATATTACAGATGCCAATCTTATATTAAGAAAGAATGTTATTTTCTTATCATGACCGTACCAAAGTCCTGTCTCTACGATACTTAGAACACGAGCGATGCACGTTTTATCTTTCACATGGTTATGGTTAAATGTTACGGATGAATATGTTAAAATTACAGATGCCAATCTTATAACAAGAAATAATTTTAATTTCTGATCATGACCGTACAAAAATCTTGTCTCTACGATACTTATAACGCGAGCGATGCACTTTTTATCTTTACGTGTTTATGTTACACACAACATCCATACATTCAACACAATTAAGCCTGTAAAACAACACCATTCTTTCCTCATAACATATATCTTAAGCATAAATAAATAATGCACCTACTATTAAAACAGAAGTCATGCAGTTTGAAACAGGGTTAATTTTCAGTTCTTTTTCAGAGTAGAGGTGTCGTTTTGTTAAATTGAATGGATAATCAAGTCGTGTGTTGAACTCGCGCTGAAATATTGTTAATATTACGTTAAATTATTATTATACACATATCTTATTTCCAGTGTTTGTGATCCGAATGCGTGAACATGTCCCTCGAAGCTGGGACAACTGATTTTTCGATCAACAAACGTGAAGTGATTCATTCTCAGAGCAGAAAAATTATATTTAATGTGAACAAGTTTTTACGAAAGCTCTCCAATCCAGAATGTAAGGCAATTGTAGATTTTCCAAAATCCCAGCAAATAAGTCTGTAACCTTGTGGTGTAGGTAGTGTGCACAAAGTGTCACGAATTTGTAGTGAATCAGCATCATCCGTAGAAAAAGGGAGCGTACCTGTGTTTCAATCTCCGGGAAATATCCATGAAGTCGGAAAGCGAATTACTGGATTGGAAACCGTGCTTGCTGTTCCACTGCTGTGACGTGTGTCCAGGTAAGATGTTCATGTTTTAGAATATTTAATGAGTTATTTAATTACGGGAAGAATAGCCAAAACCTTTGCTGGTGGGTAAAACTGCTCTTATGTATACGAAACCTCTGCAGGTAAAGTCTGTCTACCCAACGCAAGTGCACGGCGGCCGCTTTCTTTGACAAACCCTCATAATCGTTTTACAACATGGACCCTCCTCCTGACGGTCCTTTCTACAATGTTGCAACATTTTAACATCACCGTCTTGCACCTAATGAAACAGAACAACTGAAAGTTGGAAATTTGGCAACTGAGACTCCACGCGGAGTAGACATGCAACTGTCATTTTCAACAAATGGGGGCTGCTATTGGTCCCCAACGTCAGTGTTCCATTTCTGAAGTGTGGAGATAGATTTATGACGGTCATTAGTGGGCGGGGAGGTCCCGTCCTTTGAGGTCCCTTTGACTGGGAACTGCACACGCGTTGGGTAAACAGACTTTACACGTACTACGCTTGGCAACAGTGCTCCGCTTGAGCATTGGCCAGCGTTCATAAGCCTTTAACTTTTGCGAGCGGTATAGTATTAGAGACTATACACACATACTAGTGCTGTTATTAATATTTCAAACTGGGAAAAGCGTCACAATAAATACTTGTGCTTTACTCTGATTTAAAAACTTTTCTTTTATTTTGTGATCTTTTACATAATCATACAGTAGTCGATTATATGCACTAATATCACATATGTCTGCCGCTGCAGCTTAGATGGTAACATATCTACCCTAAGCTCAAGACGTCCCGAGTTTGAATCTCGGCCAGGGTGTGTTATCTGAATAAGGTTTTTCAGGTGTTTCCCCTTATCCTGAAAAATGAATGTCAGTTAACTCTAAGCTCAATGGGCTCCGGGCTCATTTGAGCATAATCTCACCAATTTCATTCATCATCGCTTATGATTTAACGTTGAACGACCTAAATTTAAAAAAAAAAAATACACAAATGCTGAAGTATTTTAGGCTTTGCGATGATGCAAACCTTCGCGTAATTTCTAGAGCTTCAATTTCCTCAGGCACGCTTTCATTATTAAGGCTTACTTCTTCATCGCCATCATTATATTAATCATCAGATGCAGTCTAGCGTTACTGGAACGTATTGTTAACAGGTGCCTAGCAATAATGAGCTTCGAAAATACAGCTGCTTCACCCAAAATGCCTAATTTTTTTTTTCTGCGACAGCAGAATTCATGCATCTCTAATCTGAATGTGCTCGTTACTCACCAGAAGTGCTATGTTGGGTAGAATAAGAATATCGTCCTCTTTTCCTGCACTGAGTTCTGGTACCCATACCAGAGGATGCCTTGGAACTGTTGTGACGGTGCCATTATCATTGAAGGTGACATTTGAGTGCTCCAGCAACTCTCTGCAAACATACACATCTCAAATTAGACCGCATTATATCGTTAACAAAATTTCAAATATTGTGATGTTATTTAAGTTGAGGCTCATTTGCCTATTCATCTGCAGCAATAATATCAGCCTTGCTAAAAAGCAATATCATTGATTTGTTTAGTGCTAGTTTTATACAAAAAATTGCATAGAATAAACCAAGTAGTGAAGTAAAAGAAATAATAAAGGAAGACTGTACAGAAACACACACATAAGAGTCATAACAGTTAAAATTAGTGGATAAATAAACATGATACCTGTTTAATTTCACAACGGCTTTGTTTTCAGACTGATACTATTTCGGCTGTTTCATTTCCATTGTTGTTGATATTTACGAACATGAAAGATTATTTACACAATAGGGTAGTCAACCTACTCAATTACTGGTGATGTAAAAGAATTTGTGTGACTTGTGGAGCGGTTCTGTAAACTCGTAGGTAGGTGATGTGAAGGGAAGGGTTAGGTGATTGCATAGTCTTTTACATTCACAAATTTAGAAGATATGGCTAATCCTTGCGGCAATTCTCCTTCCTCATCTTTGGCTTACTTCGTTTAATCTACACTCCTCAGTGAATTCCTCTTTGTCAGGAACGTTACAGAACATTCAGTTGGCTGACATTGTTGCAGAGTATAGGATGTGTGAAAAACATACTTTATAAATGGAGTGCGTAGTTACACAACAAAGTTCCCCTTTGCTATAGCTCCAACTCAAACTATAGATCTTATAACCCTCCCAGCAATCCGGTTAATGCAAAACGAATCTCGTTTTTGATAAGATATGTATGAATTAAGGCATCACATCCACGTCAGGCTCAAGCAGTTGCATTTCCGCTGTCTGTTTTGTTTCTTCTTTCTTTCTTCTCAACATTACTGGTATGTATACAACCCATTTCATGACTTTCTTATATTTAATTTTTTTTTTTTTTTGCCCTTTCCAAAACACATTATAACATGCAGTATTGTGTTGTGCTTACCTGTAAACATACGGCCCGGTTTCTTTCACTTTCAATTTTTCTTTTCCAGCAAGAAATTCATCCCTGTTTGTCACGTTGAATAGCCACACCCTTAGATATATGTCCACTGGTGGCTTCCTCCACAGCTCGAACGTTTCTCCACCTGGCGTGAATTTCACTTTCTGTGGATTTCAAAGTTAAATAGTTAATTGCAAAATAAATACTTAAGCAATATTTATATAGGTACATCTGAGTGCAGCAGAAATGGGTAGAAGTGATCCGTGACTGATTCTAATAACATAAATAGTCATTAGCAAATATGATTTATAGTGCAAGTAGGGATTCGATAACTGGAATCACTTCTACTCATTTATGGAACACAATTTGTGGGTTTTCTTTTATAGACGCATATACCTACAAGCTTCCATAAATGTTCCAATTACATTTGTATCACTCTTATTGTATATCTCAGTATGATTATCCCTTTATTGTACAATTTGTAGTACATCTTGTATTTAACTGTAAGAAAGTCAACCTTTAAAGCTATATCAATCCTCAGTTATACCGCTTGATATTCTGAAACTGACAAAAACTGTGTAAGTTAGAATCACATGCATTTTGTACCTCATGGTTTATTGTTACGGATATTTTGGACTGTAAGATTTAACTAAAAAGGCAATATACTATATCTTTGAATATCGCTTGACAGAACTGAACACAAGTAATCGACAATAACTAGTTTTCACACTAAGAATAATTAGTTTATGCTCTATTATTCTCACACTATGAAAGTTGTATTTCAAATGGACTGGATAATACGAGCAACTGGAAATCATGTGTTCAAAACTTGTTATTATAGATTATACTAATTTCGTATGCATAACAAAAACTACGATAAAACAATCCGAATTTCAATGTATTCTGAAACTACTACAAAAATATCAGAATAAATGACTGGTTTTGAAAAACAGAAGGTATTAAGCATTTCAATGTATATATCTTAATAAAGTAATTATTAGAGGAAGTACTGTAAAATTGTATTTATACATTAACAGTGATAATTAAACTGATTGTTCAGTTTCTGAAATATCAAAAATTACTTAAATAAAACATAAGAACTGAAAGGAATTAAATTTTCGTATCGAAAACAATTCTGAAAGGACAAAATTCGACAAAGAGAATTTACTCTCTGAAGATAATTATAGCTTTTGATTTTATTTTGATTATGCAATACTAGAGATCATGTGTTACTTACCAGTTTGAAGATGAGATCATATGGCTGAACAAAACATACGAGTAGACCCAACACGATGGATAGGACACCAATGGCCATCAAGACAAAGGCACCTGCAAAAGAGAGAATACATTATAACAGAAACATGCAAAAATAAGGTCAATATCATTAAAATGAACCCATAAAATTAATTGTCTTAAGTGACAGGTTCAGTAATGCAAAACTGGTGAAGTCTGTGCATTTGAAACTAAGGAGAATGATTTAAAATTTTGGGGAAAGGACCTCCACAGTCTTGATTGCTGATTGGTATTCTGGCACTCTTCTCTGTGGATACCATTAGCCTGAAAACATTTATTGTGGCTTACTCACTCTTCTTTTTTATGTTATTATTCACCTTAAACTTTGAAACATCATGTTCCCAATTGTGAACGAACTGTGAGATGAGAAGCCTGCAATTACTCAAATTTCTTGCAAATATTTCAGGAGCTTCAACCTGTTCGACAAATACCGGTGCTATATAGGCTGAATCAACGTAAGATATCAATGTACAGGAAGACAATAATCTGGTTTTCAATGGAAAGTTACCCAAGGACGAGGTATTTATTAGTTGTGACCCTGCTAGCCATAGCAACCGAAATGGAAAGGAATGCTAATGACTCCTTAGCCCTTCCGGGCTTGCGCGAGAAAAACAACAATCCTTTTAACTCTAAGGCGATGCAACCTTTATTGAACCAAATGAAAGTTGCAGATTTATAGATTAGTCAAGTTACACTAAAAGCCAAGTAGACGGTATAAAAACAAAACCGAGCGGAAAACAACTTTATTCAATAATACTGGGTTCCTCAAACTCGTATTTGTCTCCGAACAGCTTTCATTTTCTGTAAATAATTAGAACTCAGTTTTTTTTTCTGTTGAGACATATTGAAACTACCTTGTAAATAAATAAACACACAAGTAAATATTTAATAAATATTTACTGCTTTAGAATCAGTATGTTTGTGGTCCTTATTGCAAAATTATCTTCATTCACTTCTCAGATACGATTTAAAATATCAGAATCAAAATTGCGTACAATGCACTTGTGCGTATTATAAGTTCACGGATCTGCTTTATCCAATAAGTTTGTTAATTAAGGAAACTATTTATTTTACTCAACCATACCAAATTTGAATAAAATTTAAGAGTGGAAATTAATTATTCTTTCACACTGGCCGTGTGTAGGCTAAATTGTAGAAACGTAGAGTCAGACTGAAAAATTCAATGCCATAGCCGGGATTTGAACCATGGCATTGAATTTTTCAGTCTGACTCTACGTTTCTACAATTTAGCCTACACACGGCCAGTGTGAAAGAATAATTAATTTCCATTAATTAACCTAATAGTGGTTCACTATAAAGCCCGGGCCTTAAAGTACTTACATGTAGTAAGTCGCCATTAAGGTAGTTGTCTCATGTGTTTATGAGAACTCCTAAGTGGTTTACCGGGAAAATACGAGTCAGTTGGAGAATTTAATGTCATATCGGCATGTTGGCCATAGTAGCACAATGGTAGTGCGGCTGGACGGAAACCAGAAGATCCGTGGTTCAAATCCCGGCTATGGCATTGAATTTTTCAGTCTGACTCTACGTTTCTACAATTTAGCCTACACACGGCCAGTGTGAAAGAATAATTAATTTCCATTAATTAACCTAATAGTGGTTCACTATAAAGCCCGGGCCTTAAAGTACTTACATGTAGTAAGTCGCCATTAAGGTAGTTGTCTCATGTGTTTATGAGAACTCCTAAGTGGTTTACCGGGAAAATACGAGTCAGTTGGAGAATTTAATGTCATATCGGCATGTTGGCCATAGTAGCACAATGGTAGTGCGGCTGGACGGAAACCAGAAGATCCGTGGTTCAAATCCCGGCTATGGCATTGAATTTTTCAGTCTGACTCTACGTTTCTACAATTTAGCCTACACACGGCCAGTGTGAAAGAATAATTAATTTCCATTAATTAACCTAATAGTGGTTCACTATAAAGCCCGGGCCTTAAAGTACTTACATGTAGTAAGTCGCCATTAAGGTAGTTGTCTCATGTGTTTATGAGAACTCCTAAGTGGTTTACCGGGAAAATACGAGTCAGTTGGAGAATTTAATGTCATATCGGCATGTTGGCCATAGTAGCACAATGGTAGTGCGGCTGGACGGAAACCAGAAGATCCGTGGTTCAAATCCCGGCTATGGCATTGAATTTTTCAGTCTGACTCTACGTTTCTACAATTTAGCCTACACACGGCCAGTGTGAAAGAATAATTAATTTCCATTAATTAACCTAATAGTGGTTCACTATAAAGCCCGGGCCTTAAAGTACTTACATGTAGTAAGTCGCCATTAAGGTAGTTGTCTCATGTGTTTATGAGAACTCCTAAGTGGTTTACCGGGAAAATACGAGTCAGTTGGAGAATTTAATGTCATATCGGCATGTTGGCCATAGTAGCACAATGGTAGTGCGGCTGGACGGAAACCAGAAGATCCGTGGTTCAAATCCCGGCTATGGCATTGAATTTTTCAGTCTGACTCTACGTTTCTACAATTTAGCCTACACACGGCCAGTGTGAAAGAATAATTAATTTCCATTAATTAACCTAATAGTGGTTCACTATAAAGCCCGGGCCTTAAAGTACTTACATGTAGTAAGTCGCCATTAAGGTAGTTGTCTCATGTGTTTATGAGAACTCCTAAGTGGTTTACCGGGAAAATACGAGTCAGTTGGAGAATTTAATGTCATATCGGCATGTTGGCCATAGTAGCACAATGGTAGTGCGGCTGGACGGAAACCAGAAGATCCGTGGTTCAAATCCCGGCTATGGCATTGAATTTTTCAGTCTGACTCTACGTTTCTAAAATTTAAGAGTATTTTTAAAAAAAAATCCTCACCAATAATTTTACTATTACTAAAGAAAACGCAAATCAGCATTCAGAGGTTGTATTTATTACACAGGTATTGGATTTAGCTATATTCAATAGTTTTTGAAAAAGTGGGCCATTTATGGCAAAAAAATGTATTTCACAGAAAAGCTGTTAAAAGCAAAAAAGGGAAAACATAATATTTACAAAGTAAAGCCTGCCTCGGTAGCGTAGATGGTAGCGTGTCTGTCTGACTTTCAAGAGGTCCCGAGTTCGAATCTCATTTAGGGTGAGTTACCTGGATAAGGTTTTTTCGGGGGTTCCCCTTATCCTGAAAGACGAATATCGAGTAACTCTAAGCTCAATGGACCCTGGGCTCATTTGAGCATCATTTCACCCATTTCGTTCATCGTCCCATACGACTTAACGTTGGAAGACGTAGAACTAAGAGTACACATGGCTTGTGTAGACAGAGGCTGCCACATTAAACAGTAGTACCAAAACATTTCTAAAAGTTGAGCTGAAGTTTAATACTCTACTCCAAAGTGTGTAAGATATACGGCTTCTTTTTGTGTGGCAATACAAAATTACACTACAAAAGTGACAGATGCTGTGCAGTTTTAACAATTTTATTTGATAATATGAGTGTTGTTTCTACGGCGATAAAATATACAGAAAATTAAAGGGAAAATTAAAATTTATAAGGATATGTTGAAAACCATAAATCTAGTTTCTATGGAAAGTCGCTATTGGATTTCCCTTTTATGAAATTAAATTACTGATACAGTTTTTAAGCTGGAATTACACTATTTTCCTCTTACCTATTGTCTTCTATCTGCTTGTTTTGAAAGACACTATTTTGTGTTCTACGGAAATGCCTTTTACATCATAAAAGTAGCTTCAGGTTATTCGTTTATTTATATCTTTGTCATAAATATAACGTATGATATCGCCATATTAAAATCGTGTAGGGTTAACAGTCAATGCTTCTTGGATCTTTCTCCTAAATGCTTGCAAAGGAAGCTGCCCAATAGAAATTGCTGGACTCAAATCATTTTAAAGACACCGTTAGAGAACTATTTTGCTCTGCACCACACTTATATTTGTTTTTATACATTTTTATGTGGCAAATATATACTCAATTTCTTCATTTCTTAAGTTTGGACTATTTGGAACTTCACTACTTCCGGGTCAAGGAGATTTTTGACCGCCGAGAAGAATAACACACACGAGATATGCATTTCAAGTTTATAAGGTCAAGTTTTCATACCGCGTGGTGTTTCGCAAAGCAAAGGAGCTATTTTCTTCAGCAAGTCATTGCATAATAGTTACCGGTTCTTTCTAGAGCTAAACAACGTGAAAGTTAAGTGAAGCAGACACATTTTCAGTTCATTTGCATGCACGTATGTTGTAAATATGTACTTTCTTCAAATGTATATTCTCATTAGCCCCATTTTTCTACCCATAAGCACTTAAAACAGTACAATGATCAAGTTGAACATTAATATGAAAAATCGGGTAAAACTAGTAGTACTATACAAGGAGGCAGATGGAAATAATTGCAAAGGATTTTTACTTTTTTCACAGTTGATGAATTGTGGTTCTAATATTTTTATGGAGAGTCAATGAAAGTTGCATATTTGATTAACTTTCATGGGAAGCCAGTCCAGCTGCATTCTGTTTGGCGGCGAAGGTCTTCCTGGTTTTCAAACTTAATTGCATTACCACGGTCTTACTCAAAGCTATGAAGCTTCGTAATAAAATATATTTTATCAGCTGGATCATCATCGTTATTACATGTTTCAAAGTCGCAATGTTAAGCATAAAATCCCCGTTATTTTGAAAGGTATTTTCTAAAGTCCTCAGCATAGCCTTTCATTCTTAAATTGATGGTCATAAAAACCTTTCCAAGGTTCTCATTCCATTTTGCTTATAACAGAAAAGTTTGACCCCTCAAGTATGAGAAACGTGTAAAAATACCTACACTTTATGTACAGAACTACTTAAAAGTGTTAAATTAAATGTTGGCATATCAATATAATTTAACTTTTTAAACAATTAAAGTCCCTTACAACAGCTTAAGTGAAGAGATAGGATAAATGACACAATTATCAAATGTGCTCGAAGTCCTCTGATATTACCCATGATTTTCTTTTGAGATTATGAGACAAGTCAATTAAAGCTCATTCAGGAATCTCGCTCCAATTGAGGTTCGAACTTGGATCTGTAGGTTAGGAGACAGACATACAACATTTACACCACCACTATGGAATATCAGTGATCTTTTCCGGGTTCGCGAAGGATAACATTCAACTCTGCAAAGCAATAGTCAAAGAAAAGATAAAGAAAGATATAGCACAAAGGACCGCAACGTGCATTTCCTGTTACGCAGTTTTAATTCATATTATTTGTTGCATAGTTATAAGATTTAGTCCGTCACCGTTTTGACCAATAACAGGAGGCCGCCATTTTATGAACTGGACCTGCCGTTCAAGAATGAGGTTAGGGCACCACGGTTGGCGTGTGAACCAAGTGTCATAAATGATGTGTTATTTCTCAACAAGTAGTGTTTCAAGAGGTGTGAAATACAGTATATATGTCCTCATCTAAAACCCGGTGCTACCAAACTATTCAAGAGAAATTGACAACCTTCAAGAGTACACTACTGAGTATATCTTTTTGTACCAACAAAGTGATGTATCATTCTTCTAAATGTTTTCGAGTATCCTTATTAAAAACAAGGGTAAGTGTATATTTCATTACAGTATCTGGGATCAATGTCGAAATCATATTCCCTTTCTTTGCATGCTAATGCTGCTAGGTTATTTACAAAAATGTTGCTTTTTTGCAGAATAATTCACATAATTTTATATAACATGTAAAACTGAAACAAATTTAAACTATATCAATTTTTATTCTTAGACATCTTCTCGGCAGAGTCAAAAGTTGATAGTTTTAACCCACAGTTTTTGTATGATTTCTGCTTGCGTGAAATAAGTAGCAATGACGTAAATGCAGTTTTAAAATATGGCAAAATACCAACGTTCACAATTTCTATTTTCACTCTTATTATGCTTATAAATTGTGATTTTATGCTACACAATCGTTGTCTTTTTTAATATCAACAATTTTAATGTTAGAAGTGGTTGTTTAATTGGTCCCGCACCACTTAAGTAAATATGGGCTTCAAACTTCTTTTTTTTTTTCAGCAGTATTTTTCGCCATTCAAAGAACTCCTTGGACTATGGTTTATAACTAATTAGCTTTAAATTTTTAGTCGAGCTTCAGGAATTACGGATTTAAACGTTTTTGAGCACTAGAAAAAAGTATAAAATAGTTCAGCTGAAATGAATTATTTCCTATTCCGAATTGAAAACTTTTAGAATATTCAATAACATTCAAAAACAATTACAGTATTTAAATTAAGAAATACTTGAAAATAGTACATTTTTGTTTGTGTTCTAAGCTCAAGTGAAACATTTTTAATGATACAGTAAGGCTCAGGTCTCACGGAACATTTCACATTATCATATCAAAATGTGATTAATTGTTAATAGAATATTGATATCTTAACGGTTTGGTAGAACTATTTAAAATTTTGTAAGCGCTATTTGTGTTTTTGCCTAAATAAATGGTAGCGAATGCAGAACGATTGGAAGAAAACACCTATGCTTTTTTCAGTATTAAAGAAAACTACATATGAAGTAAATGCTTGCCCAATATGGTCTATAGACACGGGTTTGAACAACCACTCTGTCATGTCTGTTTCAGAAATGAGTTTGCTATATAATACTCTATAAGAGGAAACTCAGGTTGTATAAGCAGTATCATCGGTCCCAACTTTGGCAAATGGTTCATCGAGGGAGAATAGCAAACGCAAATGAAGTGTAAAGCTTAGCTCAGGATTTGTGAGTTGGGCTGAATATTAACCTTCAGGAAATGTGTAGCCTCGTGGGAATCTGTGGAAGGTGGTGGAATCAGCTGGTTGCCATGAAAAACTACTTTCGCTCTCTGCTTCTTGACCTACTGAGCGCATCTCTTCTTCCGGAAACAGGTCCATAATCACTGGGTCACTCGGTCAACAGTAGAATTGATGTTTAGAACCCAATCACATGTTAAGCAATAAACCGTCGCAATGTTTCGTCACCCTTATCGTTATTGTTTAGCTCGATGGCAGAAGAATCGTCTTCTCTCAACTGAAGCTTTTGCATGTGGAATCCGAAGCGTTCCTCCACCCACTTGTTCACCTTGATAATATCCACATACAATTTTAAATAAAAGAAATCTGATTCTGTTGCAAATGACCAGCTAAATATGAATGTATAAGCTCCCCCGGGTAGCAAAAGGAGGGGGAAAAAAATCACCAAATGGGGCTAAAGTAGTGACATTACGGCGAGTGCATTTATTTGATCTTCAATTTTTTTGGGCGTATTAACGCCAGGATTCGACATACTTAAACATACACAAACTCTCTATAAATTACCTATCTTTGGATCAAAGTGGTGCACAGGTGCAAATCTAGGCACAGTATGGGGCATTATATTAATTATTTAAAATTAGCAGTAATAATAATTGACATACAGATTACATCTTAGTTCAGAGAATACCGTAGTATTGAAGTACGCTTAAATTTTATTCTGAAGTGCCAACAGGAAACGTAAATATGTATACAACAGGCCCAGTGGGCTAATGCCTTTTGCATGACTGCTGAATTTTCTGTCTTCATCAACACATAAATTACTAGCAGAGTGCGGAAATCGTGATGCAACATTCCCCTGACAAATTATGGTGCTTTTTCCTTAAATAGAAGCGGTATTTCTCGATCTCACCAATTCGATTGTCTGTATTTGTGCTCAGCTTCAGTTAGACAAAAGAAAACGTCCTGTTAGTAATAGACTTCCTTTGAAATTTCTAAGATATCCACTTAATCACTGCCACAATCATCCTATAGCAAACGAATATATGTAAAACGTTTAGAAACAATTAATAGGTACATCCTTTTAATACGTGTTATAGTAAATGAAGAATGAAGATAGTTATTGTAATGCTCAGGATCTTTCTCACTGATGGCTTTTGTAATGTCTGACATTATAAGTATGAAAGTTGATGAACATAAACGTTACACTTAAATAAATCTGTACACATTAATCTGAGGATGGTGTTCTTAGGTATTCTGGACAGTTCTAAGGTAAACAAAAGAAGACGCTTACCATTATGACGTATCGATAGTTTCGATGCTGGTTGTCTGTGATTTCCGCTTTCACGTTGTAAGATTATCGCTAATGATTGTGAAATTAGCCGAAATCTTTTCCTTATTACAATAACTAAATTAGGCGAGAAGAAAGACTTTCTCCTCGGGCAGTGTTATGCAAGTTAATTAATTTTCTCACTATATATCTCCTCTACGGGTAATAAGTGCTTAAATTTATACGCAATTTTGCAAAGTGCTCCGTCTGAAGAGACATGGTTAAAAAAATTCGGTCTCACTAGTAGAATTGGTTGATCCACAATGTTCTTACAATTTAGCACAAAATCCTGAGTAGTTTTGGATTTCTATTATTTGCACTTATGAGATTAGGAAGTTTTAATGAACTTCAGACTAGGAATGTAAAGGGGATTTATACATAAATGTGTTACTCTTACTTCTACAGAGGAAGAGTTAGTAATGATAAATAGGTACACATGGAATATATCAGCGAGCCTTGACAGGAAATTACTTGTCCAGCGGGCCTAGGGTTCGTCGCCGCTAACCTACTACACGTATCAAACGAGTATCTGGAAACTACAATAGTAGAAAAATATATCCTTACATTGGAGTTTCCTCGTCTCATTGATATATTTACGCGAAAATAAAATTACCCGGCGTCCCAGCCAATCCGAACTTGTGATCGATTAGTGCTTCTGGTAGTGCTAAGCAAGCCAGTGAACAAATGAAAATTAAATTTAAATTAGTTTTTATTTATGTGTGCTGTTTAACTGCTGTGGTGCTCAGCGTCTCATTCTATACTGGGGGTGAAACAACGCATCATTTTGCTTTTTATCAGATCCGAGGTTCCTTTATGTGCCGTAAATCTGCGATTTGAGACCAGCGGCTTTACTTCCCTTCCGAAGGAAACCTTGCTAAGTATTTTTGAGCCCGAAAATATCCATCGCCCTCAGCCGGGTTTGTACCCGTGACCTAAATGAAAGTGAGATGGTTGCTCACTCCGAATGAGTTAAATTTAAATGTTGCTTGAATTAAATCATAAGCAATTGTTAATAAATAATACGCAAATTCAACTTCCTACGCATTCTAGCGTGACCAGGTAAGGGATAAAAAACATTATCGTTGAAAATAGTAATTTGTTATCATTTATGATTTTGATAGCTTACGCCTTTTAAAATTTCAGAGAAGAGGATAGCAGGGGCATTAATATGCAATGTTTGGGTGTGTTCTATTTTATGATATGTATATACAAACTAACTTTCAAGGTTAAGTAAGGAAAAGCTGCATTTTAAAACTGTTAACATTACAAGGATGAAACAGCAAATCTCCAGCTTACAAAAACGGAAACGGTAGCTTAGGTTAAGGTTAATGGAAACCTAAACTATACATGTGACAGACCTGAAGGTCCGCATCGTTCTGGGCTCAGGATTGTTAGACCACATTTAACCTCGCTCTAAATCGAAGCGTTTTCAAAGAATTACAACAATTATATTGCACTTGCTATTTCTACAGAGAAGAGGTTGCTCTGTTCTTCAACCGATCAAGGTTGATTGCTTAAAACAGTGAAAACAGATATTACAAGAAAAATGCATTGAGCAACTCTCCTGAGGGTACTTAAGCGAAAGTTAGCTGTTTCGTGGCAGGATTAATTATCGCATAAGCTCAAATCTTTACCAATGAAAGAAAGTAAAAGTGACAAAATATTAACCACGTATGCTTTCTGTTTATTTTTACCGCTATTAAAAAGAAAGAAAACTGCCATTCTTATTGCAAATTCTTTTCTTTTTAAGTTAATTTACCCCAGAACAGCTATGGTCGAGAGGCATGTCACAGGCCAGGAGGAAGAGGCATTGAGGATACTGTGATTTAACGCAGCTGTAATCTGTCTAAAGCTAGAACGATCCTATTATAGATATGATTGGTGACAAAGAGAGAAACATAAATGCCTTTACACCTTTTATAGTAAATAAATATAACCTTGCTTCAACTGACGTTGACTCACCAATTGGAGCCTAGTGCTTGTATCATTTGGCGCAAAACATAAATTGAACCATTGATTTATTTAAACAGTGGCTTTCAGTGCTATTAAAGGGGCAGTAGCTATATTTAAAATTATTTGTACGGTATTTAAGTCTAATTTATAGTTATATATACATTTGTTTTGTTTTAAATAAGGGCCATATATACATAATACATGTATTCTGTGAATTACAATTATGTTCAGCTGGTATTTTATATAGTTGAAACTTTTTTTACAGCTATTTTTATTTGGAAAGGTAGAGTCACACTGAGAAATCCAATGCCATAGCTGGGATTTGAACTACAGACCTCCCGATCTCCGTCCAGTTGTTCTAAGCACTGACCTATCATGGGAACGTTCCAGTACGTCGCTAAATTTTTTAACTGACTCGCGTTTTTCCCGGTAAACTTTCAGTAAATCTCATATACATATGAGAAAACTACCTTAATTACGACTTAAAACCTGTAAGTACTTTAGGTTCCGGGCTTTATATTTCAATCCACAGTTCGTTAATGGAAGTTAATCATTCCTTCACACCAGCCGTGTGTAGGGCAAGGTTTGGAAGTGTAGAGTCAGACTGAAAATTTCGATGCCATAGCTGGTATTTGAACTACAGATCTCCCAGTTGCTCCGGTTCAAATTTTGGCTAGAGCATTGAATTTTGTACCTTTCTAAGCTTTTCTCTACGCACGGCTAGTGTGAAGTAATAATTAATTTCTGTTATTTTTATTGTTTGTAGTCTATTTATATGTTTTTATTATTTAGTATGTTTGATTTATGGCAGCATCCACTGGGGAGGGGCTTTATTTGTTCATTTATGCATATTCTTCCCTGAGTGTTTGACTGTTGTGGAATGCCTCTCACAATTGTATGTTTGCCTGTGAGTTTCAAAGAGTAAACGTGAAGGTGAGGGGTGGATGTCGTATAGCAGGCAGTGACACTCATACCTGCCCTGGAATAAATATCAGAAACAGTGGAAGTACTGCAACCAAAGTCATCTGTGTCTACAAGCCACTTGAGTGAGGTATAAACTGAAGGAGTGGCTGATGACTTCAACTATCAGTAGACGGACATAAGCGCAGCTGTTAGCAGTTTTAAGTAAAAATCTCAACAACAAATTTGGATGCCTATAACTGGTATCCTTCGGGCGGGATTTTTACCCCAAAGCGCACAGCAATAGTCACGCTATCTCCTGCCACTCCATCGCATAGATCACGCACTGCACAGATTTTAAATATTCAGTGGCATGGAGTGAAATGAAATACAAAGAAAATGGAAGGCACTACGGTATATTTCACGAAAGATTTAGAAAATGTATCAATAAAAACGAACAAACTGTTTAAATGCAAGCTTTCAAACAACCTCGTGCCTTTGTTGTACGGTGTGGGCCTATAGTCTAATGGTATTGTGCCATATGTTTTTAAAATACCTTTCACTGTCTATATTCCCTTCCTTGCATGTTTTTAATAAACAATGCGGTGTTAACACACATTAAACATGTGTGTTAATTCAGAAGCCACTATACATACAGATAAAATATGATCAAGTTCTGTACGCCTGAGTGGAGCAAAATCCATAATGTGGTCAGGGCATTGTTTATTATCTAACTGTAGTCCTCCTCAAGCTATCAGGTCATTAGAAAAGATAAGACCCTTATTCACTTGTTCAGTTATTTCAAGTTGTGTATTATTTGTCCATAACAATAATCAATACGCATTCCTCTGGAGGTATATGTCGCCTTATCTCGGCAGAGAAATTCAGTCAAGCTTCTCCCAGGTTATTTAAATAATTCTCCCAATGTTATTTAAATATTTTTCCTTTTAAGCTGCCAAGTAAGTCATGAATATATTGTGAGACAGTGCATAGTGTGGGATGGCCCCTTAGCTCAGTCGGTAGAGTATCTGCCTGCCGTGCGAGAGGTCCCGGATTCGATTCGCGGCTGGAGTTGAGGATTTTTCTGCAACCAAGATGATTACCCATCTTCCCCAGAGTCTGGAAGTATGGATGAGAGTGCGAATGTGTACGTAATATGATTAAAAAAAGTCCAAAGTACAAGCAACCCAACGGAGAACGGGCGCCGATAGCACCATTGCAGCCAAAGGCGGGGTATAAATGGGGGGGGGGGGGGGGAGGAATGAAGTAATTGCCGGTGCTGTCAACGACTGTCTTGCGTTTACCTTTGTTAGTCTTTCTGTTTGACGATGAATGAGTGAATGAGCAGGGATCCAGGTTTCCGGTTATATATTCAATGCAGAAGAAACTTTGCTGTTATATGTGAGAACGAAACAATAATTATGGTTGGTAAAATTGTCTAAGAAACACTATGATTAGTAGTTCCTACTACTTAGAATAT
Source organism: Mantis religiosa (assembly GCA_030765055.1). Classification (NCBI taxonomy): domain Eukaryota; kingdom Metazoa; phylum Arthropoda; class Insecta; order Mantodea; family Mantidae; genus Mantis; species Mantis religiosa. The sequence goes on from CM060950.1 coordinate 63,203,669, forward strand.
AACGGAGGTATAGTTAATGATCTATAATGCAGAAGCAAACTGCGACAGTCACAATAGATTTGGCAACATTTTTCTTCCTCAAAAGACTACAATTTTGTAACATAGGTGTGTTTACAGCACACGCTATATTTACTGTGGTAACGAACTTCAGTTACCTTAAGCAATAACGGGCTTGCGAAACAAGAGCAAGGTGGTTTGTTGACCTATACTATCCCCCTTCATTTTTGCCAATTATTTTCGTTGCAGTGCCTTTACATCGAGTGTTGTGCTTCTAAATGAATTATTTTCATCATGTGGCATATCAGATATGAAGCGGCAATACAGATAAACAGCGCACCAATCAGTGAGGAAGTGCACAAAATTAATATTTTGCGCTGTAGAACTCCAAAAATGTCCAGTCTTAATATTCCTCAATAAACATCACAAGCTTGTTGAAATTGTGCGGAAATTGCATTTTAACTGGAAATGTACCAAAGTACTAAATACGGTTGGCTGTTCCTATTACCTCAACCATGAAATGATGAAGATTTGTGTCTAAATATAGCGTAGCAGAATGAATTCAAATCCAAAATGTTGTACAGACTAAATCGAAGCTTCTCTAAGGGAAATGTGGGGGGGGGGGGGGGGGGGGAAGAAAACCATGTTTCGGTACCTTTAACTTTATCAAACTAAATGAATAAGTTTGGAAAGGTAGAGTCAGACTGTAAAATTAAATTACATAGCCGGGATTTGAACCACGGATCTTTCGGTCTCTGTCTCACTGCTCTTAACCATTGAGCTACTATGGCCAACGTGTCGATAAGACATTAAATTCTCCAACGGACTTGTGTCTTTCCCGGAAAGCCTCTAGGAGTTCTCATAAACACATGAGACAACTACCTTGATGATGACTTACTATGCTTTATGTACTTTAAGGCCCGGGCTTTATAATTCAGACCACTATTAGGTGAATTAACGAAAATTAATTGTTCTTTCAGACTAGCCGCGTGTACGACGAAGTATGAAAAAGGTAGAGTAAGATTTAAAAAATCAATGCCACAGCCGAGATTTGAACCACTGAACTATAAACCCGGGACTTAAAGTACTTATAGCACAGTAAGATGCCATTAAGGTAGTTCTCTCAAGTGTTTATGAGAACTCCTAGTGGTTTACCGGGAAAACCAGGCATTTGTTGGAGAATTTAATGCCATACTGACACGTTGGCCATAGTAACTCAATGGTTAAGAGCAGCCGGACCGAGACCGGAAGATATGTGGTTCAAATCCCGGCTATTGCAGTGAATTTTTCATTCTGACTCTATCTTTCCATACTTCGTCCTACACACGGCTAGTGTGAAAGAACAATTAATTTCCATTAAGTGGCTAAGGTTTACAAACTCATTGCACGCTTTCTTATCACAATTAATCTGACCAGTGATTTCGATATGGTGAAGTGCATAGTAACTTATTTCTCAGTTTGTTGATTGTAAAGTTTGGCGGTCCTCATTAAGTTTTAAATAAGTCTTGATAGAGAATCCATTCTAAAGTTTCGGCATTTTTTCAGCTGGTTGTTCACCAAAACAGTATAGTCATGTATTGTAAAAAGGGAACAAATACTACCAGCTTCTATAATATATTTAGCAAATTCTGTCAATTTAGACAAGATTATAGCCACAGTTTGGGAGAAAAGCTTGGTTATACATTTTGTAAAATGTATACGTTCGTAACATTTAATTCGCTGGTTGTAACATGTGTAAATGGTAATTGAAATAGGCTGAGAGGTATTTAATACTTAAGTCATATCCACTACAGCTTTTTAAACATTGTCGCTTATATCATGAACCATATTTCATCGTAGGTGTCTCTGTTTAGTGGTATTAATTATTGTATTGTTTTTATGCGTTTACCAAAGGATTTTCCAGAACATTTAAAAAAAGCAAGCTTTGGAACATAGGTTCATCGCAAGTCCCTCATGAATATAATCTTAACACATGTCATTTGAGTATACATGTAACTGTATGGTAATTATAGATTTAAGTTATGTACGTTAAAATTTCAAAGATTTAAAGTATTTTTATGCATAAAATAGAAAATGTCACTATTGCATTTAACTTCCCAAAGATATTTTTTTTCTTTCAGTTAGGTATTTACCTTCGTAATTCAATTTCTCCCTTAGTTTAGATTACTTCTGTTTTATTGTAAGATTACTGACATATAAAATCATTATAAATTAATATCCAGTGTGTTCTTTGCAGCGACATATAACAGATTGCTATAATGTACGTAATTGGTAAAACAAAAGAAAATCCGCAAAGTTTGAAAGGCGCGCCGGTTATAGGAAGTTACAGAAGGATTCTGTCGAAATGTTGTTTCCAAATTGAGGTCATCAGGTCGACGGGCAGAGAAGCATTTCTTCTTTTTTTTTTCTTCAATGCACAATTAAAAAGAAAAAAACTTCGTTTTCGCTTACCACAAAAGCTAGACGAAGGTCTCTTGACACTAACATATGCGTTCAGACATTGGTGGCATTTCCTGGTTTTTTCTTTTGACACCGATATATCGTGGTAAAACAACATGCTCATAAGAGCGGAATGCTACGCCGGGCGACTTCAATCTTTGGTCAGCTGTAGCTAAATATAGATACACAAGATGCACAAATTAATAAAAAAGTCTTCAAGTCACGTGGCAGTTACGTTTGTACTAGCACATTTTAAATAAATAGTCTTGGTTTGAGTAGATTTTACATTTCAATATGTCGTTCTATAAGGTTTTCTCGTGGTGGTCGCAGTGTCTGTTCATAGTTGAATTCACCATAGCGCAATACCCTGCTCGGTTAATCTGTTCCTTGTATTGGCAGACTTATGCTTCCTTTGTAAAGTAAAGTGAAAAAAAAATATTAAGGAAATCCACGGCAATACAGCCCGACTGGGACATGCGTCTGCCAACCGGACTGCTGGCCTCACGCCAACGAGCGCAAGGCAGAAGTGGGCGATCACCCCACCGATACTGGGAGGAGATGTAGTCAGCATCTCGGCAGCCCTAACCGGAAAGTTCTGAATAAAATGGCGGCAGGTGCGATCATTGAATTCCAAGACTCACACAACATTCAGAAAGCTGCCAAAACAGAATGGATATAATCATTTCATTGACTGGTGCAATACAAGCACTGCTAGCGAATCAACAAAACATAACAACATCTACATTCGTATTGCATTTGTCTGTTGATTTCTTTCTACGTACCGTTTCTTTTAGTTGCATGTAGACCCGGATTCAGTACAGCATTAGTTTATTGCTGTTTTGAAAATTTCGGGATGTATATTTTATGCCATACATGTTAGAATACCTTGCTCGTATTGCTCGTTTTCCTCATTTTGCTCATTCGTAAACCAAAATCCTACTTTTAACACTTGTGCCATACATAACTCTTACAACTCAGAGAGATCATCTTGCGGACTTCTGTAGAGAAAAGGAAAGATATTTGTACTGTCTCTCTATTGTGTAGTAATGAAAAAACATTATACGGGATGTCTACAAGAAATACAACCAGAGTCTGTCTGACGTAAAAGTGCAGTTTATTTAAATTTTGATTTTGTGCAAACTTTTAATTAGGATGCATTGTTCTTTTATGAAGCTTCGAGTCATTATATCAAATCGGAGCAGAATTTCAGGACCAAAAATGATGGAAAATTTAACTGTAATAGGAAAGAGTAAAATAGTTGGTCATTATTTCTGGTATCTATTTAGGTGGCATTGAGTTTTTACTTTACTTATGTCTAAGTCTGGCCAGGAATTAAATCTCCAGACGTTTGCAGACATTCAGCATTAGTCTGTATGTAATGGATCATCGGTTACTATTTAGTTTTTTGCATTATTGACTATCTCATTGACTGCAACAACGATAATTTTTTATCTGAGACTAATGGAGATGAATTAATAACATTCACTTGTTAAACGAAAAATTCAAATGAGATAACAGTAAGTTATTTGACAACAACAACAACAACAACAACAACAATAATAATAATAATAATAATAATAATAATAATAATAATAATAATAATAATAATAATAATAATAATAATAATAATAATAATAATAATAATAATAATAATAATAATAATAATAATAATAATAATAATAATAATAATAATAATAATAATAATAATAATAATAATAATAATAATAATAATAATAATAATAATAATAATAATAATAATAATAATAATAATAATAATAATAATAATAATAATAATAATAATAATAATAATAATAATAATAATAATAATAATAATAATAATAATAATAATAATAATAATAATAATAATAATAATAATAATAATAATAATAATAATAATAATAATAATAATAATAATAATAATAATAATAATAATAATAATAATAATAATAATAATAATAATAATAATAATAATAATAATAATAATAATAATAATAATAATAATAATAATAATAATAATAATAATAATAATAATAATAATAATAATAATAATAATAATAATAATAATAATAATAATAATAAACCTCTAAAATAAAGTTTGCTTATTAAATGAGAGTGACATTAAAACTAAGGTGTTCACAGTAGTAAAGCGAAACCAGTTCCCATCACCAGATTTACTCCACGTGGAGAGCATATTCTGATGTTTATAGTTGGCTAAAGTAAGATATGAATCGATTCTTACTGGATGGACACGATGTAGCAAGAACTCTACTCCAGCCAGCGAAGGATGAGGTCGCAACCCCACTTTCTGTGGAGCAGAGAATCCATCCCATCATTCACCTGTTGTCAAGGACAAACCACGGAAAAACCCAAGTCAAATCCGCGACCTTCGGAATGCGAGTCGCACACGTTACCGCGGCGCCACGTCGTTCGGTCGCAGTGGATATATAGAGAATTTATTTATGTATATGCATTTTTTAAATTAAAAAGATGTATTCCTTTCCTTGTTTTCTCCGTGTTTATTCTTTCGTGTCTACTATTTTGTTTTCTGTGGTTTTGCATATAAACACGCATCCCAAGGCACGAGCCCGCCTCGGTAGCGTGTCTGCCTCACGTTCAAGAGGTCCCGAGTTCGAATCTCGGTTAGGGTGAGCTACCTAGATAAGGTTTTCCCGGGGTTTTCTCTTATCCTGAAAGACGGGTAATTTTTAAAAAAAATGAATGAATGAATAAATAAATAAATATAAAATAAATACATGTATATATAAATAAATAAATGCATGACTTGAACCCCGACGCTGTACGCGGCGGAAGTACTTAATGCTTTGATACTCCGCTCTGATGCTAATTTCATTGTGAATGCACAGTTTTCCATCCCTTACGTATGCTAATACCGTTCCGTCTGCTTTGAGACTAACTTCATGCATTTGTTTTGTAAATAAGCAGTTTTAATTGATTTATTGTAGATATTATATAGATATAAAATAAGACTCCATTGCAGGTCAATGGCACTGGCGTGTCATTCTAAGAGGTTCGGGCCTATTACTTGCTCTTGCATTGTATGAATGGAGGTCAAGATAGAGATGTAACGTTTCTTTTGAAGTATCGTGACTTGCGGATATAACTGTTACTTTATAAATGGAGTTAACTGCCAAGCTTTATGCTGTGTCATTGCTTGACGAATCGGTCTAGACAGGTCTGTGGTGTCGTTAAACCCATCATAACTATCTCGTTTGTCATCAGGAGATTACACTGTTTGACTATTACTACTTACCCTCCTGTGAACCTAACGTGATTACGCGCTTTTCATATGGATAGCGATTCTTTCATAATGCTGTTCTGCAATCTTGGGAGGGGGAGTGAGCGGAGAGGAGACATAGGGCGGTGACAATGCAGCAGAGGGCACGGTCCTACATAATCTTGTATAAACTCCCCGGTGGCAGTTCGCACACTACCCGGCCCCCTCGCATCTGTAGAGTTACACATCCCACTGGGGGAGGGGGGGCTCGGGACAGGGAACGCGTCCCCGATCGGGAGAACGAGGTTTACAGAGAGCAATCTTCTTCCCTAACACGAAACTCCCGCCGACACTTTACAGCCCTAAAGCAGCCAATTAGGATGAAGGTGAACTAAAAAAGGAAGTGAGGTGAAACGAATGGAGGCAAAATTTGAGGGATACTTAATATTCTCAGCATCGCATAGCAATCCTAGAAACCCCCGAAAAAATGCATGGGTCAGGAAGCATGGCCGCAGGAATTGAAACCATGACCTTCCCAATGCGAATCACATGCGCTACGACACCTCACTCGCTGTAGAAAAAATAAACAGCTATAATCAGACAGCGAAATTTACAGATTTGGTGTAACCACAGAAGTACTTACTGTGATTGAGTTGTCATGAACTCGACCTGCTACCTCACTGTTCGGACTTCGTAATGTTTCAATATTGAAGTCAGTAATTTTCATTGCACACTTATCGGGGTTGGATGTTTCGTTCATCCAGAGAAATCATTTCTATGTATAGTTAGATATAAATATGCTCTTTTCAAATTAAAAATAGCATAACCAAATAGTACTGTCCTGTCACAGATGTTATTGTTAAATACGAAGTGTTCACTGAAGGAAGATTTTTTATTGCTCGGTTTCTTCTTCATGGTAGGTATGCCTTTATGATTACATAATTAGCACTAAAGTGCACTAAATGTTATGTTCTAAAAGTGTCAAAGGAAAATCTTCGGTAGTTTTCAATTAAGTGCTGCTTGTATTATGATGCAATGGGAACAAAGAGTGAACACTTGATGTGCAGTTCATGTGCTGTGCTATTTTCAGTTGGGCTGACTCCTTCAATAGATCCGTGAGGGCACAGCTTGGGTTTTTATATACAACTGCAACATGGCAGGATCCACTCTCATATTACAGGTGTACAACACACACAGGTACTCCAGAACGCAATCGTCCGTCTCCTATCGATGAGCAAGTTTCGCTGTCTGTTTGTTATTGTTTACAAGTTACATTGATTCACGGAGCCAGATTATCTCGAAATACGACCAACTACTATGTAATGTTTCGCTGTAAAATGTTCTTTTCAGTTTTAATGCATAGGCATGAAACGGAAATAGGAAGTTTATTTCTTATGCCTTTACCAAATGGGAGGAGATTGTCGTGAATGTCCGAGCGACTGGGTCCATTTCATTTATACAGTTATGTAACTTTAGGAAGCTTTCATCCGGTACCGGTTACAAACGGGAAGTAGTAGTCAAGGCGTAGGCAGAGCTGTGGCTGATTGAGGATAGCCTCAAGTAAGATCACAGATTTGTATATTTTGTATCATAAAGATATCCATGTAGAGCTTCAGAAATATTTGTTAGATTTCGGCTATGGAGAATTTTGTGGCAGTGTCAGTACACGTTTACAGAATAAAACCCAAATTTCTACATTCATCATCGAGTGATATGGCTCCACACTGATATCGTATTTACGTCCGAGAGGTCTTGGGTTCGGTTCCTGTTTTGTCATATATAATTAAACTACTTAATTGCAACAAACTCTATCTTAATATTACTTTCAATGTTTCTAATTGTGAAGAAAATGTTATGGGCTTTCCATTTAAGAAATGACCAATAAATTTACGTTTAAAATAATATTTACTTACATTTTAAATGACCTATATTACATAATTTAATAAGCCTTCATACGTGTGGAACTCTTTTTTTTTAATTTCAGATATACAGGATGTTCCAATTGAATCACTATTTTCACTTCAGCATTTCTGCCAAACTATTTGAGATATCGAAATGAACTAAACTTTACATATGCGTATGACTCATCAAGTTTGTATACAAAAATCAAGAAAGTCCTATCACTTCCACATGTGTACCACCAATCACACGAATGATATTCAAGCGATGGTCGAGCTCCACCCACATGCGTTGAAGCATTTCAGGAGTGATGGTTGCAACAGCGTTCCGAAATGCGCTCACGCAGTTTGCGATTAGTCGCTACTTTTGTCGCATACTCCCTGTCCTTGACATACCCCCACGAAAAGAAGTCCAGAAGTGTTATGTCTGGTGATCTTGGTGGCCATGCAATTGGTGCACCTCTCCCTATTCATACACCAGGAAACTCATGATCCAGTTTGTCTCTAACCTTTCTAAGCCTTCTAAAGAAATACACATAGATTAATTTACCACTACAAAATCAAAGTAGGGCGATTCAATTGGGACAACCTGTACTTATGGTGGTACCTGTAGATGACTCGTCCTGTATAAATAAAGCTAATCTTTATGTGTGTTATTTTACCTGCTATTTAGGTAACTACATTACTAATATGAGTTACACTGAGTCTTTAAAAGGTGTCCCCAAAATTCATGCATATGCGATCTTTAATTAGCATTAGAAGAAACAAAATATGTCTATAATGGCAAATCCACTAAGAAATGAAAAAAATATCAATACTGTAGTTTACCGCTTTCATATGTCTCTTAGCAAATTTAAATTGCAGTTGTCTCAGTGATATCATGCAAAAGAATATAAATTTCTCTCAAATGAACTGAAGGTTTCAAAGATAATTTAAGGGAGCTTACTTCTTATGCCATTAGACTATGTCTTTATTGTAGAATTTTTGGCGGTGGCACCGTTTATAGTATTATCGGGCTATGTTTCATGAAATATCTTATTATGGATTAACTGTAGTTTTGGGTATAACATAATGAATAATTCTGTTACGTCCTAAATCAAAGGAGACGACTCATCGAAAACTATAAGCCTTCCAAGATGATGACTGTAAGATGGGACAATGTCTGTTATAAATGATTATAATGGCCATTTTACCACTTTTTTAAAAAGTAGATCTGTTTTCCCCAAAATCAGCTTTATTATTTACCAAATACTGTGACTATAAATTTACTTGTAAGCATTGTCTCGTTTACATATGCCTAGTTATGCTGAGGGTTGATTTGTCTTCTGTTGCAGATAAGATTAAGCAAATCTGTGGCCATGGTTTAGAGCAAGGTTTCTGATGCTGGATAAGCTTTGCAGAGGTATTCACGTGAGACAACTAATTCACCTTCCGGTGCAGTTTCTCTCTCACTGGTGGAGGTGTTACAAAACATGGACAAAGGAAGCTGTTAAGAACGACACAGGGATAAATTAGAGCTTTATGTTTTCCAGTTTCAACAGAGAGTATGTCATTTATGTACAACTACGAGTGCATGTTGATTTAAAAGTGAGTGAACAAATACCCAACCACTATTTGTGTTGTTTGATGGAGCCACCTTTCACCACTAGTACTTTTATTTTTGGATTGTCGCTTTGTTGGTAATAATTTAATTCACGAAAATGTTTAGTAATTCGTGCTGTTGTTGTTCATTTGCCTGTGCTTTAATAAATTACATACGTAATAACCAGTAAATGTTTAGTTTTTGTTATAACTTTGCAACAAAGCATTATTCAGCGTGAGGTTGCAAATTCCACACTTTCATAAGTAGGCTAAATGTTCTTTTCAACAAGTTTTGGCCGTCTGCTTCCTTCAGCCTTTGCCCTTGAATGGAATGCATCTTGAGATGAAAGCAGCCTGACTTGCAAATTCGTCTAGCAGTGGTTTACCATGTGTTACTCGAAAGAATACAATGTAACTAGTTTCACGATCAAGGCTGTGACGCCCGCCTCGGTAGCGTGGTGGTAGCATGTTTGCCTCACCTTCTAGAAGTCCCAAGTTCGAATCTCGTATAGGGTGAGTTACCTGGATAAGGTTTTCCCAGGGTTTTCCCTTATCCTGAAAGGTGAATGTCAGGTAACTCTAAGCTCTATGGACCCTGGGCTCATTTGAGCATCATTTCACCCATTCCATTCATCGTCCGATATGACAACGTTGGAGGACGTAAATTGAAAAAAAAAAAAAAAAAGGGCTGTGACTTACTTCAGTACGTTTGAGAACATTTTACACTCGACTGTCTTATTGCGGTTCTTCGTATGATGTTTATTGATTTTTATTTCATTTGATGATGCAATTCTTGATTGAAAGTTCTTCAGCCCGACTTTAATATGTCTTCATCATGCCAGAACTTGACTAGCTGTTCCTAAATTAAAAAGAGGGTCAATGTATAAGGAACACACATCAGCTGCAATATGCTTAAGGTTGATGACAACAATAAGGCCTACCAAAAGCACAGAAATTGAAACACTGATGAGCATTAAATGAGAATAACATCTCAAAGTTCTTTTGCTATGCCATAATTAAATTAGAAATGCCCCCGCGAAGACCTGAACGAAGGAGAAGCGCTTCTCTCTGTTGGCATACTAAACTTTCGCACATGCTATTAGGAATTGCAATGTCCTCGAAACCTCTTTAGCTACAGTATGCAAATGGTTACCCATCCATAATGTACTACATCTGTCAAGAAGAGAAATATGCTTAAATGATAAATGAATAAACTTGTAATAGTAGCATAATCACATTTGTTCACCGCTGCTTCACCGTTCAACTAACTTTAACAACACATTATTTATCGCATAACCTAAAACGTAAAATTAGGCCTGCGTGTGTATATAGGTGAGTGCGTGCGTTAGGGAGTTTTAGATGTCGTCGGACCTTTTATAGGTGCGTTTCATTTTATATTTTAACATGCCTTGAGCTGCAAAAAATTTTTTTTCGAGTAATATTGGAAAAGGCAATAAGATAACTTTTTCTGTTCGATTTTTGTATTCCTTATAGTTTTCGGAATCGAGACCAACACACACAGCAGGGTAGATGACTAATTTGTCCCTTTATATATTTGTGTAGCTAAGACCGAGATAAGCCGATTTTGTGCTAGCTAAATAGGCGAAGTACACTTTTCTCTTCAATGGTAAACCATGTGGCAGTTGTTCCACTTCTGAAAGTATTGTATGATATTTATATCTTTACGCCACTATCAGAGTTTGCACTTCCTAAATTTTTCTTACACATACAAAAATTTGTGAATCTGTAACGCTACAAATTACTTCCATCGTATTCCATACAGAGAATAAGTGGAAAAACAAAAATAAATATGGTTTTGTAAAAAGGGTGACTTCAAGAAAGGTTTAGTGATTACAATATTAGAGGAGCCGATATGTTGACCAAAACAGTGTTAATAGTTCCAATTATTATCTAAAGTCATAAAGTTTTAAAATGAAATCATGAAAGTTAGATAAATCTTAGAAAGACAGCTTCAATTTTTATAAGGTCATCAAATGATTACTACTGAAGAACGTTTATAAATACTTGGTTGAACGATAAAGTATAGTTATTTCAATGTCAGAAAACTGCTTTCCTTACTTCATATACTATTTCCATAACAGTGTGTCTTTTCTTCAAATCATGTTTGTGCCTATTCAATATAATTCGTCATATGAATGTCCAAAAGAGTACAGCTGGTCACACGTGATTTACATTCGAATACCAATGTAATTATTTCATCGTGGTATACGGCACCATGCAAAGTAACAAGTATGTGGCGGTTTGTTTGAGGACTCCGAAGAGAGGAGATGTATGTACTTTTGTCATGTCAACCTTGTACCAGTAGCATTGTGGACGTTTGTCACTGTCAAAGCGTGCGCTGACTTATGAACAAAACATATCCATTTTTACTGCCAGCATTTGCCTTGATCCTTTCTACCCAGAAATATGTTAACATTCTGGCGTGTTACAGGTTTGTTATGCTACTGACGAGTTCACGGTTATTTCTTCTTTGTATTGTGTACAATATTGGTAACACCATCATTTGTAATAAGTTATTCAAATTTTGATTTCCTGTAAAGATTAAAAATGGTGACCTAGACCTCCGTATTTCTGGAAGGGTAAATTCAGACCGAAGTATGCAACTCCATGCCCGGGTTTTGAAGTACAAATATTTCGCTGTGCTAGCCAAATGGACCATTATGGTTACGTATGCGTCATCTTTAGATGCCATGTTTAAAATTTCCTAACCGAGGTGAACTATGGGACCCTTCTTTATGGGGGTATTCATGAATGGGTAAGTGAGTAGACAGCACCATTTACGTTGGTTGACAAACTTAACAGAACTGAATAAATGAACTATTTGAACCAAGATGCTAACTATTTGGGTATTGACCCCGTAACTTCATGGTTCAGAATATGTTTCCATAATAATATGACACGTAAGTTCCCGTGAGTCGCTGAAATGTTACACGAAGAATCCTTTTGTACCGACTCTATGTATAAACCGAGCGCGATCATTAGGCACTAGTGACTGTGGATAATCTATCACAATATAACACATGTAAAAGACTGTAAGACAACAATGAAAAGATGCACATTTTATCAACATGTCACCTACATAATGTCACCCTCCAATGTTTCTAGATCACACATTGCTAATCCTTAATTTCGTATTCGTGTTTAATACTCTTTTTACTCTGTGACTTGCTAATTTCTAAAATATTTTTCTTCTAATTTTAGAAGCAAACGGATGTGCAATTTAAATGTAATTGTCTGTCTTCCGAGCGTATTGAATTCAAATTAACTGAACTTTGAGCTAATGGATTCTACGGAACTTCTAACTGCCTTATTACTCATTGGCTTTCCTCAACTCTTTAAAGTCTCCTGGCAGAGTTCTCATTCTCTAATGGTTACACAATTTTTTAGTACAATTCCATTTTCCCAATTTTACCTACACATGACATATGTGTAAGAACAGTTTATTATATTTCTGTTTATAAAACTCGTTCTTTAATTTATTCCACCATCTTGTTTCCTCAGAACTTCATGGCATTTCTTTCTAAAGCACCAGCTAGATCAAGTGATATTGTCCATTAACGGAATACTTTGTATACTTTAGGTATCTGCTTCTTTTGTTACCTTCCTAAATGATAACACAACACTGGGATTACCCTGCCTACGAGGACAATGAAATGACGACCTGACAACAATGCGGAAATATTTCAAGAACAGCTTCATCGCTGCAGCGTGTTATTTACCTCAACGCCCCACCCAAAACAAGGCCTTCGTTCACATTAGTGTGCTTTGTGATGTAATATGAGCGCAAAAATGTTATAATCTTGTCTGATGCGACTTTAACGTATACACTTAGAGACCTTCTGCCGTCAGAGAGGTTATTGTCAACGCAAAGCTTGGAAACTGTCTTTTTGAGGAGGAAGGACGGTTCTGTAACAATTCAGCTTTTAGTATTCCTTGGATGTTCTTTGGGTTTCACATTGATCAGATTTAAGATGTTCTATGTGGGTATTGAACTCTTTAATTTCGTGTACAAAGAACATGAGTTATATATTTTTAATCGAATTATTGATTATCCAAATGAAGAGTTCCGCTTATTCGTATTTGAGTAAAACCAGGCACTCGCTCTGCAGTTGCATTCTGCAGGTAACACTTGGCAGAATGCCTCAAAACCTAAACGAAATACTAAATGTAAATCTTAGCATAGTTGTAGGCCAAACAAAGGGATTACAAGTTATGTTGCAACTGATGCACAAATTAGTAGCTTCAAAACTGATTTGTCTGTGTTACGACAGGACATAATGCTTGTGGTTAAGAAGGTTTCCTTTGCTAAAAGAATAATTAGTTGTTTTAAGAAAACAAACTTTGTAGAAGAAAAGACAAAGATATGTAATATTACTTTTTCCCAGAAAATGATGTGAAATAAAAGTTACCTCTCTGTTTGTATTAGTCATTGACGTCTCAGAAGTTAAAGAGTTACCGAAGACCAGTGTTGTCCTATTTAAGTTTGGGGCCACACAGTTTCTCTATCATTTCGTTACAAACAATTACTTAGAAAATTACCTGGTCATGGCGTGCTGCGGTTTCAACGTTCCATTACTAAGGATTTTTCTCACGATAAAACAACTGCATCAGAAAACGTTTAAATGTGAAATCTGTCGGCATAACTAAAGGTTTATATAATAGTTTTGATGTAATATTTTGCCAACAAATAGCAACTAAAGCACAAAATAAAATTGGCAACGAATAACAAAGAGATTTTGATGGCCCAGCTTGAATTTAAAACGTGCATCACTATGCTTCGTATTACAAAGCTAACCGAAATGGTTAAATGATAAATTAAGTTTCCAGCCATAGCATGTTATTTTAACTTAATTTTTGGGCAATCAAGATTGAGAAGCTTAGAGCTGAGGAGGAACCTAATCTGTATTCAACAGAAACCCTGGCCACGTGCAAGATAGCCACGTGAGTTTCATGGCAGTAGAAGCAAAGTTTATCAAGATCTTACTCATAGGATTGTCTTAAACGCTTTTTTACAACATTCAAACACACTGGCTCTTGAAAAAACCTCTCGCGAATACGAATTAAATGTAGAGATTTGAGTGAAATGCTGCTGGTGAAGTTTCAGTCTGCTTCTATATAAGCCTGGGTTTGATGACTTATTTCTTATTGGCAGCAGTGGTAGGAAATATTGACAAGGAACTAGTTGAATTTACGGCATTCTTCAAAAGTGGAATGTTTTGATAGAAAATTTGACATTGCTGTTTCATTTGTAAGTAATCGGAGTTTTAGAATCGACATTGTTGAAAACAAAGAAAATAAACCATAATGTAAGCATACCAGAATGTTCATCGTTATTAAAATAATATTTTATAACTTCCAAATAGGCCTGAACATGAAATGCTCTTGCACCCTGTTGCTGATTTGATATCGGAATATATCATCTGGCAGTTAAGAGGTTACCCTTAGATAGGTAATCATACACACATTATAGGCAGCTGTATTCTTCACCGAAATTTTAAGGTCTGCAGAGGCTTTGGGCGATGGGAAATTTTCTATTTGGTAAGTTCTGAGAATGTATTTAAAGAATTGCAAAAACTTTCGAGGTCATTATATGACTCATGGCTTCATAACGCTTATGTTTCACGCAATTCCCAAGCTCAAGGCTTTCAATTTTCTAAAAAACCATCAGTAAAGTTCCATTGGCACAGTAAATTGCTACCATAACTTCGAACAAATAGTGGTTAGGGAGTTCCGAAAATACCACATAATGTCACAACATTCAGAAACCGAGGCATTCCACAGTTATATGTTGTTGCACCAATCACCAAACTGTTCATTGTGTTAATTACGTGGTTTAAGGGAAATTTGTTATTAACACCAGATATGAACTTATTATGGCTTTCATTTCTATGCTTACCAGCGTTTCGTGTGGTATTACAGTTATGTAAAATCTCTTTCACGTTTTGCGTAAGTAGCAATAACTTTTTATAACTATTATGGTGTTTCTCAACAGAGATTAATACACCCAGTTTAAATATGGATCACACTTTTAGGTAATTAAAATGTTTGGGAGTTATTTCCATTCTAGCATTTCTTCTGAATCTATTATTCATGCACCAGCACAGTATTTTAGGGCTTTCTTAAACTTTTAGGCTGCATTTAGTCCGAAAATGAGAAGAGGACAAGGGGTTCAATATATGAAGTTCATTAATGTTTAGAAACTAACATAGAGTAGCATATGATACGATAGATTGAAACTACACATAATATGACTTCAAATGGTCAAACACCTACCTGGAATCTAGCTGAAGGTGCTGCAGTTTTTAATTTGTAACGATAGAAACTAATTTAATTTGTTTTTCATAGAGGTTTAACACATCAGGAAGTACGCGTGTTGACGTGACCCAGGGAAACTCAAGGAAGACCAGGTGACTGTTTATACGTAATTAACTACTTTGGAGGTAGAAGTTATCGAGGCAGTTCAGTAGTTTACCAACAGATATTCGAGAATTGATATGCATGTATATATCTTTCAGAATACTATCTGGATCTTGTCTTTGCTTCTCATGACCTAAGTAACGATGTATTCGACTTACTGACCAATGACTTTGACACAATTCGCTGAATCTCATCCAGTTAACGTAGGCTGAGAATCTCAGCCTCGGCACACTAGTTGAAGCCAAGGATTTTGTATATGCAGCTGCAGAAACGCTGATTTATTAATTTGCTTGACCGCTACTTACTGCAGTGAAGTAAATTACAGAATTACTACACTCGACTGAGTATAACTTTACCTAATTGCAACATCTATGTCTCATAGGTTCAAGGCCGTTGTGCCAAGGTCTAGTTGCCTCCTTTCTGGGACACCCGGATGGTGCATCCTTCCAACTCCTTAAGCAAGTGCGTCATGCCGGACATATTTACTTTTCAGGGAAATTTCACAGCAATTGCATCAGCTTTATTTTGTATCACTTGTATCCTATTATGTGTTTCTTCACTACTTTTAGAAACAGCCTGTTACGTAGTTAGTTTTCAATGAAGTATGCACTTTTTTATCACGGTACATCAATTTCTATTACGGCGATATGAGCCACAACAGTGATTCACGGACTAGTTCTGAAGACTCCAACGTTAAGTCATATCGGACGGTAAATGAGATGGGTGAAATGATGCTCAAATTATTCCAGGGTCCATGGAGCTTAGAGCTACCCGACATTCGTCTGTGAGGATAAGGGAAAACCCCGGAAAAACTTATCCAGGTAACTCACCCTGACCGAGATTCGAACTTGGGACCTCTTGAACGTGAGGCAGATATGCTACTTACTATCTACGCTACCGAGGCGGGCTGCAAATTGGTTACAATTGCTCATTACTACTGTGTGAATATTATTGCGTTTGCTTTCCATAATATTATTGCCAATATTGTTATGGTTTTCTTAAGAATTTCTTTACCATAATTTGAATATTGTTGACAAATATGTGCCAGCGGTGTGATAGCTATATTGAAATTTAGCAGTAAGCTGAAGTGGATTCTAGGGAGACGGCTTGATAGAGACGGCTTTTCAAAAATTATTCTGAACAGAGATTCAATTAATTGTAAAGTTGAAACTGAGCTTTTATTTATGGAGGCTCTTTAACTGTTGTGGTTTTCAGCGTCCTATTCTATTTTGGGTGTGAAAGATCAATTAATTTTTCTCAGAGGCCTAAACACAGGAGGAAACTTCAGAGTACGTTTCGCGGAATCCTTTCTGAGAAACATAAAATGTGGTAAAAACGAAAATGAAATTTTATGCGTATATTAAAAAGGATCAGAAGAAGGTATGTGGAAATGGTCCTTCTTGACGTTTAAACATAGATAAATCCACTACGTTTTTTATGGTTTCACCTGGCTTCTTGGAATTCGGTTACGGTTTTGTCCTCCTGGAAAACCATGTGGTAATGTTTGAGAAGACAATTGTCTTTAAAACCCAGAACTGACGCTTTGCTACAAACAAAGAAATCAGAATGATGACGCATATAATTTAGTCCTAAGATTCTATAAGTCACGAATTATATCAACAGTTAATCGCTTTGTGGCTCACTTTATTTCACAGCGGCGTGCAATTTCCAGTGTATACGAATATATGAGTATTAAATCGTATATGATTATTAAATTTATGCTGGAACATAGTTCACTGTAATAGCAAATCTTATCTCAGGAAAAGGCAATGGCAGCAATAGTAATTTTCAAGCAAGATTTGCAAATAGTAAACATAGCGCAATTTCTGGATACGCATGTTAATTGCATTGAAGTTATAACAAAGTATGGAAGTTTTATATTGGCAAATTATTATTTTCAATATAGTTTGGATATTGAACCCTTTCTATATAAATTACAAAATATTCATAATAAATTCAGAAATAAAGAAATCATGCATGTATGTGATTGTAATGCAAAATCAACTTGGTGGTTCAGTAAGAGACCAGATGAAAGAGGGGAGAAACTGGAAGAACATATCTCGGAATTAAATTTATATGTAATAAATAAAGATGGTAATCCACCAACTTTTCAAAATAGAGCAGGTGCTGAAGAAAATATAGATATTACTTTAGCGTCAGCAATAGCGGAGAAGAAGATTAGAAATTGGTGAGTCACACAGGGTCAGACCACAAGTGATCATAATTTGATTTATTTTGATTATATACTGAATGGGGAAGTAATTCAAGAAGAACATGAAATAGAATTACGTTATAATTATAAAAGAGCAAATTGGGATAAGATGAAGCAAGTATTTAAGGATTTAAATTTACAGTATACAGGAATATCAGTGGATTTGGATGCAATAAATTTAACACAAGCAATAAAAGTAGCAGTATCAAAATCCGTTCCAAAGATAACAATTTCTAATAATAATGATAAAATAAAATGGACAGATAGATTGCAGAAGCTGAGATCGTTAGCAAGGAAATTAAGAAGAATATATCAAAAATCAAACATACATACGGAAAGAGAAGAGAACTTAAAGAATTATAGGGAGGCCAAACAAAAGTATAAACAATTATTAGAAGACACCAGAAAACAACATTGGGAACAGTTCGTTGAAAATAATTTAAAACAAGATGTCTGGGGACAACCGTATAAAATTATTATGGATAAAATTAAGAAGCCAGAAATCTTAACCACATTAGATAAGGGTAATGGAGAGATGACAGAAAGTGGGAAAGAATCGGTGGAATTGTTATTACATACGTTATTGCCAGATGATAAAGAGGAAGAAGATGATGATATTCATGTTGAAAAAAGAAACCAGATGATGTTGCAGTATACAGGAAATCCTGTTTATCCCTTTGATATTACAGAAATAAAATTAATTCTGCAGAAGTTAAAAAAGAAGAAGGCACCTGGTCCAGATGGTATTATAAATGAAGTCTTGTATAATCTACGAGAAGAAATTGTCTTGTTTTTGTGTTTCTTGTTTAATGGTTGTTTGGCAAGAGGGAGATTTCCAAACTTGTGGAAGGAGGCAAAGGTTGTAATTTTGTGCAAAGGAGCAGATAAGGACAGAACGCAACCAAAATCTTTCAGACCAGTATGTTTATTAAATGCTATTGGCAAGATCTTTGAACAGTTAATATATAAAAGAATAATGGAAAATAGGTTGATGCTGGGTATGAATAATAAACAATTTGGTTTCAGAAAGGGATATTCAACTGAGGATGCAATATTAAAAATTCAAGAAACAGTGTCAAAAAGCCAAAAGAATTATGTAATTGGATTATTTGTGGACATATCGGGCGCTTTTGATAATTTATGGTGGCCGTATTTTTTCGGCATTTTAAAAGACAAGAAATATTCAAGTACTATTTATAATTTATTAAAGGATTATTGTTCCAATAGAGAAGTATTCATTGGTGGATCAAATTTTGAAACTAGGAAGAAGATAACCAAGGGTTGCCCTCAGGGTTCTATCTTGGGGCCCCTTTTTTGGGATATTTTATCAGAAGATTTATTAGAACTACTGGAAAGAGATCATAAGGTTTTGGATGTAATAGCGTATGCTGATGACATAGTCATAATTATGGATGGACAGAGCAGACTAGAGCTAGAAAATAAAGCAAGAGAAGTTACAAATACATTATCAAATTGGTGTTTCAGAACAAAACTAAAAATTGCACCTTCCCTTAAAAATTGCTTTTTAAGGGAAATTTAAAGCGGGATCCTACAGTGAAGATAAATAATCAGAACATTAAACGGGAAAAAGAGATGAGATATTTGGGTATCATGATAGATGAAAAATTTCATTTCAGAAAACACACGGAGTATATTAGGCAGAAAACAGAGAAAATAATGCTAAAGCTAGCAAGAATAACCAATTTAAATTTTGTACTTCCATTGCGTAACATACAGATATATCATAACACCATTTTTGCTTCAATTATGACGTATGCGGCAACAGTTTGGGCAGAAAGGATGGATGATGTGCAAATAAGAAGATTGTTGAGAAGAACGCAAAGAAAAGTATTATTACGTCTGACAGGAGCTGTAAAAACAACACCAACTATGGCATTGCTAGTAACAACGGCCATTTGGCCGATTGATTTATTAATAAGATTGAAGGGCGCAAAATTTTGGGCGAAAAAAGGAAACTTAGAAAAAGTTTATAATATAACTGGAGTCAGAACAAACAAATCTTGGGTGATTAAAAATAGTTTAAAAGATAAATGGCAAAAAGAATGGACAGAAAGTCTAGAAGGTAGAAGAGTGTTTGAAATTTTTCAGAACGTCAAAGAGAGACTAAAATTGAATTTTATTCAACCAACAAAGGGATTTATACATTACATAACAGGACACGGACCTTATAAGACCTATTGGAAGAAAATCAATAAAACTGAAAATGATATATGTGAATTATGTAGCAAACAAGATAATCCTGAACATGTAGTATTTGAATGTGGAAGATATGCAATTCACCAACAAGAAGAGAGGCATGCGCTAGCAGGATATATCGTATATGGCATATTTCGAGATCAACAATTGGTAAATAAATAACAAGTTTTGACTAACTTTGTAAGTAAGAAAGCATGGGAGGTAAAAATATTCAAAGGAGAAAGAGTTGATAATAGGCGAAGAATAGTACAAGATCCAAGAAGGAGTTCTAGAATACAAAATAGGATAAGACGGGAAGAATTATCGAATAATCTAACAATGGAGTTGACTGCATGGGCGGCGGAGGGAGAGAGTGATGGCAGAGGCCATGGTGGACTACAGAATTAGTAGATTTAGATATAGATTTAGGAAATAAGGATTTTGTAATTTTTATAGTTGTTTTCTTTTGTTTTTTGCTTTTTTTGTGTTTATTTCTGTTATTTTATTTTATTTTATTTTTGTAGAGTAGTTTTCTGAGAGATTTGTATAATTATAACATTTGTAAGGATTTTATGGAAAAATAAAGAGAAAATTTGGATATATGCCCCGGTATAGTTGTCTAGGTGCCGGGGTAGAATATTAAGATTTTATTTATTTATTTATTTATTTAATAGCACTACTACCCGAATTCTATCGAAGAATGTCTTCATATCTTACGGTTAGTTCCAATGGTTGTATTTTACTGTATGTTTTCATAGTATAATTTATTTTTATTAACTTCTGCATTAAGAGTTAATTCACAACATTAAGTATGTTAGTATTAAGTCTGCGAAGGCAACATTTAAATTTAGGCCCGTTTAACAAGAAAACTACTATCTGTTTATAAATTACTTTTCTCGATTTCTGAACACCTTAGTTATTTTTCTATTCCTTTTTTTCTTACCCAAACAGCTGTCATAGGTCAGAATAAGGTTCCGCAGAACCGTGTCTTCAAACGGTAGCATTTAATACACGTGTTAAAACTTTTAGGCTACATAAAATATCTGTTTTACTTTATAAAAATTAGTGTCTCATGCACGAGAGTTCACCAAATAGTTCCTAAAGCTCAAGAACTTCATTCTAACTAATCAAGTGTTTCTTTAGCAGCAATTTCCTTCTTTCAACAATTCGTTTAGGTCTTGATATTATTGTTTATACTTGTGAAAGATATGACATTACTAATTGATTTTCTTCCACTTCGGCAGCGAGGCTTTTTCAGAAACATCCACAAAATGTTATTACAATGATAAAATAGCAGAAAAATATTTTAAAGCAAGTTAACATATACTGATTCTGAAAAAAAGAATGGCCAAAATGTGTGTTATCACGGTTTTTAGCATACTACACCTATATGAAAAACAAAATTCCTAGAGAATTTTTCATGATATCGCTATAAGTCCTATATTTTATATCAATCTCCATTTAATTATTAGTCTAAAATTATTGTATAAGCAGAGCCATCTAAATATATCTTAAAACAAAGGGTACGTGGTTCGTGTAACGGTTTGCACATGGGTAGAACATCACGAAGATTCTTGGTTCAAGGTTCGGTCGTGACTTGACTTTTTCCATGTGGATCTTAAAAGTACAACCGTTAGATTCGTGACAAAATAAATTTCTATTTGTTTAGTTATTGGTGTTAGTGAAGCGGAAATATGAAATAACAAGGTCATAGCTGGAAGCAGTAGCTGTTTTTGCCCGTGAAATCTCTAGTTACCTCACTCTACCTTAGAATTAGTCGTGGAGGTATGTTCAAGGGCTACTTCACTGAGACCCTCGAGGGAAATGACGTCTCTGACCGCATAGGAACTACATATTAGTACTATTAATTGCCGTTAGAATTTATATATTTTTTGTGGATCACTGAGGTACATATTTTTGTGACCATGGGTTGTTATAGCAGATGTATCTTATACGGTTATCTTATTTGCAGAAGACGGGATACAGTCACCGTAACAAAAGGTTTTACTCTAGTTATGCCTTAGTGGTGGATAAGTGCAATGCAGTGAGTTAAAATAAACTTTTTCTAAACGTCTAAGCAGATCTTAAGTTCAATCCACTCTTTGGAACGGGAAAAACGATGAAGTGAATTCGGTTAACAATAATATATATTATCTATTGTAGATTATATAGTAGTGTTGTGATAAAGTTCTAAGATCATGGATATCAACATATGGGCTTACTAAACTCGAGGCATAGGAAGAGCGGAGGAAAACTTCGACCTTCGCAGGTCTTTGTACACGGCTGATTCAGGAGCTGCATCAGAAACGTGGGTAATGTCTCCATCAGTTGCATATTGATGCTCCCCGAAAGCGACTAGTACAACTCCACAAGGCCTGCCAGCGGGGAACTACAGACCCAAGACCACCCTATTTCATGGGACAGTGTTGCTATAATCTTGTTTTTTCCCTTTCATTCAGAGTGTGGCATCTGTAGATAGTTGCAACCCTGTAAGAACTAGTATGAGTGGTGAACTGAAATGAGAAGTCAGGTCAAATGGAGAGAGAGGTTATTCAGGATGAAAAGAACCTTAGCAACCCCGACTTAACCCATAGGTTAAGCAGGGTAGCCGCGGTGATCGAAATCACGATCGCCCAGTCACACGCAGCACCGCCTACGTCACCTCACTCGTGCCTCCAAAATAACTTAGAAATGTATTTTTATCCAGTATTTGTATCAGTATTTTAACTTGACATAAAGTAATTTTTCCTTTGGGCATTCTTCACGAGGTTTGTCAAAAAATTGCGGTTAACAGATATTTATGTACCAGACAGTAACTGTCATAAGTTAAACTGCATGTAAATTAACATGTAAAACAAAAATGTATTTCATATTGAAACTTTACTTGTTTGAAAATTATTGCTTTTAGCATATTTATCTTTTTAAAATATTGGACGTGATGCAGTTTACATCTAATTCTCCTAAAATTTCTTATGCAGATTCCCAGAATTCAAATAATTAAATTTGAACTATAAATTTTGTTTTATTTGAACTGTTCTTGAGTTATTAACTTTTACCATATAAAACTTAAAAACAAACTGACATTTTAGATTACAGAATTTAAAATCTATTTATCAGTTTAAATTAGTTTACATTTGTCTTTCAACTAAACATAATTTCAAATTTTAGCTTCATTGTTTATAATTTTAATTACAAAAACATTCAGCACGAAAGCCTGCAAGGGTTCCTTGATTTTAATAATATGTGATTTACATTAGGATAATAGCGGATCGCTGGCTAATATGTAAGAGTATCCGTTGAAGAAGTAGGTCAGTTCTAATAGTGCATTAAAGCTGCGGGTGAAAGAGGAGCCATGCAACAAAAACAAAACATTAAAGAAGGTTCATTTACTACCTGTCGAGATATTCAGGGTCAGGCCATCACCCTGAAATACTCAGCTGGTATATCGCATTTCATGCAGCAAACTGTGTCATGAAGCTCAGCAAATTAAATATCGATATGAGCTAACAAACATTCAAGTCACATGAATGCCAGCAGGTTCACTGTTCTATGAGTGTTTTTGTTAAATTCGAAAGCGACATTTTTCGATATTTCTAAGTAAAAAATAAATAAAAAAGTTAAAAAAAATGTATAAAAAGGTCTGAGTGTGTATTTAAGCTTACTTGGTATTTAAGTTCAACAAACTTCAAGGATGTGTTATGAAAATTTTCAGAAAGTCTCTCACTCCAGACTAAACTTTACATGGGAAACTTTAAGAACAATTTTATTTTATAATATATATATATATATATATATATATATATATATATATATATATATATATCTTTACGGTTTTCACTAAAATGCCACAATTTTAAGATATGTTCATGCCAAAGGAATGAAAGTCTTACTGAATAAAAACAATACCTGCACCATTTAGGCCAAATGCTTTCTTGTGAAGTGTAACCTTTCGGAAAATTACAGATTAAGTTTTTATTTATGGAAGTACTTTCAACTACCGTGCTTCTCAGCGTTCCATTCTATATTAGGTTGAAAAACCACTTTTTTGTATTTTACGTCCTCCAACGTTAAGTCCTATTGGACGATGAATGGAATGGGTGAAATGATGCTCAAATGAGTCCAGGGTCCATAGAGCTTAGAGTTACCGACATTCGTCTTTCATGATAAGGGAAAACTCCGGAAAAAAAAAACCTTATCCAGATAACTCACCCTGACCGAGATTCGAACACTGGAACTCTTGAACGTGAGGCAAAGAAAACACTTAATTTTGTTCCGAGGGCAGATATGGCTTGAGGTTCTTTTACGTGCGGTAAATCTACGACACGGAAACATCGGCTTTACTTCCTTTAACCTTATTAAGAATATTCACTAGGCCTATAAAATATTTTATGAAATCTTAAACTTTGTAGGAAATACATCATCAAATAATTCGACATCCACAGCTGATGTGAGTGCTCGTATGTTCGAAAAGGAGACGTTAGCTTATCTCCCTCACTTGATTTGTCATTGCTTGGCATCTTGAAGCGACAAACAAGACAGGCTCTGCATCCATTTCATTCTTGGGAGAGAACTGAGCATGTGCTACGGCCTGTGCTAGAGCCTATTATAGCACAGCATAATACATAATTATAAATTCACCTGATTATTCTGTATTGAATAATGTACAGAAGTTTCATCATTTTCTTACTCATAGAAAATTTTATGCTCTGTATAATTACAGCAGCCATTGCTGTAGAAAATATTCTATTAATATTATTGGCATGAGTGCATTATTGAGCTGACTATGCATGATATTGAAAAAAATAACAATCTGTTTATAAGATAGGATTATTATATAAAGACTATTGTGTCAGGAATATCCATGTATTATTTAAATTTGTTTAGAATTATAACAAAAGGTCTGCTTTTTATTCATTAGCCATGCTAGCTAACTTTTTGTTGCCATTTTAACAATCTTTAGCAAATTAACACAATCTAATCGGTGATATTTTAGACACTTCTATAAAAAGATCGGCACGTTTTGCATGGATAACCTCAAGCGAGCTGAGTATAATGAATGCTTCAAAATAGTATCGGACAGTTTTCAGACACAATTTATGGTGGATATCGGAGTATCCGTAAACACCTTGTCAACTAGCTTCGTACCACTAATAAATATATCCCTCTTAAATTAATATTATTCTGTTTAAACACTTTTATTATTATTATTATTATTATTATTATTATTATTATTATTATTATTATTATTATTATTATTATTATTATTATTATTATTATTATTATTATTATTATTATTATTATTATTATTATTATTATTATTATTATTATTATTATTATTATTATTATTATTATTATTATTATTATTATTATTATTATTATTATTATTATTATTATTATTATTATTATTATTATTATTATTATTATTATTATTATTATTATTATTATTATTATTATTATTATTATTATTATTATTAATTATATGGTTGTCTTAAGAGTCTAAGCGAATGGGACACAGCAGTGAGTACAATGCTACTGTGTTAATGAGAGTATACATTATTATATGACACTATGCATAAATAATCTTGGCTAGAATTAATTTTCATGCAATAAAGGTTAGGGTGATGTTTTATAAATCTTCGTGTATACACAACAGTTTGCAAGGTACATATTTGCATGTAGTGGTAATGAGAGAAGTGTTTCTTCCGCCTTACTAATAAGGGAAGTCACTAATTAATTAACGTGCGGAAGCTTCTTGAGTTTCATTTCAGCTGAGCGCTATTGCTTTAAGGTTTCAGTCGCCTGATTACCGTCAAAGGTAATATGTAGATTAAGGTTACACGCAACATTAAATGTCAGACGGCTGGTATCTAACTCAAGGTTTGCTAACATTTTGAAGCAAAACGGGTTTTTTATGTAAACCATAAAGAGGTTTCAAGCTCCAGAAACAACACTGAACAAGTATTACGTATATGTGCATAGGTATGCAGTATTTAAAACCCCACGACATCAAATAAAGTTACAAACAGAAGTTGTGATGTCAAACTCTACATAGATGGCAAGACACTGATTCTGAACCACACCAGGATTTACTTTTGTGGCACAAAGAAATAACTTCAAAACAAATCTATTATCTCAGATATAATATAATCATAGATAGGTAACATGTGGAGTGACGGTTTCGCTTCTATTTTTCGTCTATTATTGTGTTATAATAATCCACGGCGTAACAGCACGAAAGGGACATGCGCCTGCTAACCCGACTGCCGGTAGCACATCCCCATACACATGGTAGCGGTGGGAGATCATCCAACTGATACGGGGAGGAGATGTGGTCAGCATCACGCATTCCCAGCCATAAAGTAGGCTTTCTTGACCGGGATTTGATACTTATCGTAAATCCTCAAATTCCTTATGATGCTGATTGGGCAACGGTCCTATACCCGGGACCTAAAATCCACACTCCCTCCAAGGGTGGGATCAAACCCAGGCATATTCCGTGGCAGGGAACCAAAGCACAACTCCCTAGCCGCTACGTGACGGCGCAGGATATTATTGTGTTATACGTCTGTAAAATTTAGAAAAAGTACAAACGATACGCCGCTTGAAAGAGGTGAACAAGTGAATACAACTCCTACGCTTTCTCTAATGACAAGTGATACTTTAAATATAGTACTAAACAAAATATAAACATTGATTTGTAGTCATTAAATTAATATTATAGTGCACAGTATTTAAGTGCTTTAAGCGATGACAATTTATGGCGATTTATTCATTTATCCCGATTGGAACCGATCCCAATTATTCCGTATAGCTTAGTTTATAGAGTTAAGTGTAGTATGTCCCATTTAAACTTGAAGTTAAGCCTATCGTTTTTGCAAAGATAGCACCGAAGCCCTGTAGGTGTCATATAAAGAACATTGTTAACACCTTTACGAGGCTGTAAAACATAAACCGTATGAGCTATTTAAGACAAGCTACAGAACAAATAAAAGGCTTTAGCATCCAAGTATATTTTTTCTAACCTAACGGCAACATCTGTTAGTTCTCCTCAGAGGTTGTAAGATTGACAGGTTGGGATTTACGGTTTGTTCTTAATTATGGCGCTGTAATGCTTCGAGTTCTAAAGAGCACAACATTAAACAATTATTTATTTCCTTATTCTCTCATAACTTCCTCGATATTGCTTACTGTTGCAGCTGCTGACCCTGAAACCTACAGTGGTCAACATTGAATCTCAGTTCAATGTTATCATTACCTTCCGTGACAATTCGGTTAGAGGTAAGTGAGTCAGCGGCTAAGTGCAACAGACTTGCAGTTTACACACCTGTCTGTGTTCGAGGTAACAAATTTACAAAACATCTCATCAAATTATTAGGCTACACACTTGTGCAAAAATGACACAAATG
The DNA here is from genome assembly GCA_030765055.1 of Mantis religiosa. NCBI lineage: Eukaryota > Metazoa > Arthropoda > Insecta > Mantodea > Mantidae > Mantis > Mantis religiosa. Next base: position 63,231,071 of record CM060950.1, read on the forward strand.
GGGTTAAAATGCTTTGAGTTAATAATATTTTTAATGTAATATAGGATAATTGTATACTCACAAGTTTAATTTTGTGGAATAATGTGAGAAGTAGCTGTGATAGATCATTTGAATTGTTGTAGATATTTAAGAATTGTGGAATAATACAAGGTGATTCATAAAAAGGCATTCCACAATATAACCATTATATTTGTATTTGTCTAGCAAGATAGCTCAGTGGTAAAGTGTGAGGTTCAGAAATGTCTCGGGTTCGATTTCTGACAGGCCGGAAACTCTGAACTGAGCTTTACTGTGATGTTCCGGTCAGCCTTTTACCACGAATTTCCTGCTCCCATTTCCTTCAGTCAGTTTCAGTGCTGCAAAATAAGGAGACGGCAGTTGGCGTATTGCGGCAGTGCGGTGGAATTTCCGCTGTGCAAAGATCTTTCCCTGGTACTTGGCGAACTTCTGGTACTCCTTGCTTTCTGGGAGTATATCTTCTATACCCGGGACCACCATGTTGCGGGTGGCTTAGACAGGGTTAGCCGGTGTCATGTTGGAGGTTCTATGGACCCTTCCTTGCTAGCGCACATCGTCGACGGTTCTGGTCACTTCTTAGGTCTTCATTACATCCTTTCCTCCCAGGGCAAATGTTGGAAACACGAAGAACCCACTACAGCCAATTGCATGTTTTGATGCTGTGCTCTGTTACTGGAGAACCCTCCGTTTGAATATTTCCGACTTCTAACCATAGTATTTACAAAAACACTTCAGCGGAGAACCTTATAGTCATAACACTTAAATGAATTCCTTTATAAACATGACGTAGTTTAATCATTTTAATGAGTCATATTCAATCCAAAACTTAAGAAAATTTTTGCACATGGTCCTAGAAATAAGCACCTTAGGAGTCTATTCTTCATCGTACGAAGAACTCTGTGTTAACAAATCATTTGGTATTTGTTTCAAACTGGTATTTGCCACAAAAATGAAAGCTACCAGTTTCATTCTGAAGCTATAAAAAACCTATTGAAACTTACAGATTGAAAGATCTTAGAAGACATAGGAGGGATTTGTTATATTAGAATTTGAGCAGTTACGAAATAACATTACGTTTACATCGATAGATTTGCTCGACAACCTCGTATTCTTTTTGGCAGCAGGTCTTTCTACGTCCCATTGTTTGGAAATGGGATTGGAGTAATGCGTGGGATGAATCAATTAACACAGCTGGCGTGTTTACTTCCAGTTATCCATTGTTTACATTTGCTTCACAAGCCGCTACTCTTGCAGTAGCGGATTTAAATGCTAATTTTTACCATCAGTTAACGGATTTTCTAGTACGTTATGACAATGCAGTTTCTTGTGCGAACATTTAAGAATTGCGAAGAACTTTTAGCAGACGCTGTTAAGAATAGTCTCACATTTCTTTATGTATAAGCTGGTTCTACGATAAGAGATAACTTCTTTGTATATCCGATACAACATAACGGTGAAGAAACTGGGAATAATTTCTGGTATCGATTATAATGTATTCTTATTTCTTCACGAAGCATGGAATGTAAGAATATAAAAGAAAATGTAATATATAAATTAAATATCCAACTGGCTAATTGTAACCGTTTTGTGATATAAGTTATATGTAGTGTTTGATAACTTGCAAAAGCAAAGTTTTAGCTCATGCTGTGAAAAATAGTACGTGATGTTATTTTCGGTTGAACATTAAAAATATAGAACAAATTTATTAGATATAAACAGGACATAAAACATTTGCGGCTCTCAGTGTGATTATTTAGAAATCGTAATACCTAATCGCAAATGTAATATGACGTACTGTGATGTACTATTCCTATTGTAACAAGAAAAATTAACTTCAGTATAATGGTGAATTATGGAAACTTAGCTGCAGGTGAAATGTTTGGGTGCAATATGTTCTATAAAATGAGAGAACCACGGAAGGGTTATATATAACTCTGGAAAGTTATCAGTGAGAAAGAAAAAAATTAATATTATGCTTAATGGCGTTTACACAACACGAGCTTGTTCACTAGCGTTAAAGGTTTGTGCAATAAGCGTTTACTTCAAGGCTACGTTGTTATTATTATTTCTATGTTATTTCTGCAGGGTACATTTTAAATTTCACATGTGTTTCACGTATAAGGACAGAGGATTTATCTTAATTAATCCAAGATACTGATTTCATCACTCAACTCAACTTGAATGTCCATTCGAGAGTCACGAGGTTCACGTGCACAATAAACTTCTCCACGTGGTAGACCTTAGTAATGCTGTCATTTGTTTCAACGTTCGCGTTCGGTGAAACAGCTTAGTGGAACAAGGGTTTTAATCCGTCATCTTCCAATATTTATATTTTCTACACCTGAGGAGCCAGAACTTTTTAGAGTATAAACTACTTCATTCTGAATGTTTACAAAGCTTTTACCTCACTTCTACATGTTTCCATTATTACATTATATATTTCTACTCCTCATAAACGAAGTATATTAATTTACTTTGCTCTACATAAAGATACATTCCATAGTTTATGTTTATCTACTCTATCATTGCTGTCGCAGCACGCAATAGGCATGTTGGGTGAAATATCAATATTTGCGGAATTCATTTTTGCAGCGCGTATTTTAACAATAGATCACCCTAGGGCATTGTTTACCTTCTTCCAGGGGCATGTTATCTCATCACAATAGCGTTGCAAATGCGGTCCTAAATATTTTAAGTGTTCATAGTGTGCATGAGGCAGTTCAAGTTGTAAAACTTAAACAAGAATTCTCTAGTCGTAAAGCCTGATTGGTGTCAATATTTCTGTATCAGAGCAGAAAAACTGCATGGTTTTATAAAAATAAGAGGAACGAAATAAACGAAGTTTTTTTATCCATATAAAGTACTGAATTCACTGCTCTGAATTCTTCCATTTTTAGTGTAAATTTGAATAACAGCATGTTACGTACTCCAAATAGCGTGGAAATTATTTACATACTTGTTTCATTTATTGCTTTCTTAATAGTATGAGTAGTAATTTTATAAAAATATCTCAGCATCTTGAAGAAATTCCGTTTTAAGTTTTTTTTTTACTTTGAACACGTGTATGCTAAATTCCATTCAAGGTATTCTGCGGTTTTATTAGATGAGTTCTTTCCTTTTGACAGGTAACTGTGCTTTGTGAAATCAGCTCTCTGTACTCGGAATAACATGGTTTTATGAATCTGTTTCTTTTGAGAAGGTTTATTTCGGATTTTGAAGCGTGATAACAAGAAGACATACTTTTGAGGGTTCATATCGGTACGCAGATGGCGACTTTGCTTATATTAGCTGTTTATAAATAAACATATTGAATATATCTTACTATCAACCAAAACTTCTTCTCAAGGTAAAGCTGAACCTATGAAGCAATTGCTATTAATAGGAATAAAGCTACAAATCCAACTCTGTTTAGTGCGCATATTCGTACGTGTTTTATATAAGTATTGTTTGCCTTGTTTAAGTTTTCATGCTCCATTGCATTTGATTCGCTTTACAATTATATGAACATTCAGCAAAGCTATCAGAATTATAATCCAACTTAAGAGGCTAACTACATATTAAAACTTTAAAAATATCAACGTTTCAAAATACTATAATTTGATTTGGTGGCTTTTAAGGGCGTTTTGTAGAAGGAATTACGTTAATATATGTATAAACGCATGATTCAAGAAATGAAACACTGTAACGTCTTTTAGCTCCTGTCTGTAACAGCCACGTTAACTCTTCAGGTAATTTTGTTCCTGATAACTTGGATTTATTTCAACACTAGCTTGTTTCGAAGTGAAGATTCTCATAAAGCAGTGCACAATACCTTTAGGTAAAATTTTTCATTGTTTCTTTTCTTTTTAATAGTTAGGAGAAACCACATTTTCTATTTCCTGTTGTAAAATCTTAACTTAAAAACTTTTTACTTATATTTGAGAAAAAGAAGCTATTCAGCAAAAGTCATGGGTTGTGGTTATTAGTCTTTGTAGAATGTAGATAACTGACCAAGGTTGAGTTCTTCTATTTGATTTGAAAAAGAAATAGCCAAAATACTTAGAAAATCATCTTTGCTAATTTTAAAGTAAATTTATAATCCTGCTTATATACGTCTATTTTTGAAATTTGTCTATACATTCACAAAGGTATTCAAATAAAACAAACACAATTTAAATGTATTACAAATTACCTATATTGCGAAGAAAAAATTCTGATTTTGCAAAGGATATTAACTGTCATTTTAGAAGAATTAATTTAGGATTAACTTTATTTGTAGGAAATTTTAATCACAATTTTTATGCTTGAAATAAATATTATATTTGGTTGCTGAAATAAGAAGTTGGCATGACTTGTAAATATTAAGAACAATTATTAAAGACTAACTTTTCGGTCTCTTAGGCTGTTTCTGCTCTTTTAAATGAGACAAGTAACATAAGTATACAGTATTTTCATTGTTACTAGTCCACTCAAGGTCAGTATTTCCCCGTTTTGCAAACATTCTCCACACCTCTGAGTGAGTGAGCAATGAGTGAAGGATGTGTACTGTCAAGCGAACTACAGAGAGAAACAGAATGTGAGTGGAGTTAAACATTCCTGACCTTGAGTGGATTAGATATCAACTAACCCATTCATTTAAAAGTTGTCGCTGAGATAAGAAACACAATCCTGTAGGTGCTCCACTACACAGTGCTAACTATCCTGCTTTTACATTTTCTTAAGAATTACCGCCAATAATAATTTTAATTGATTTGTAATACGAGTAGGCCTGAGCACAACTGAAGCCATGAGAAACTGAAGCGCGATGGATATAAATCTACCAAAAATAAACCCCATCCTTGAGGATATGCAGATATAAAAACAGCTAAACACTTAAGTCTCACGTCCTTTATTAGCTAACAGCATCGCCTTATCATAATGTGCGGAACTTGGTTTACTTCAAGGACATAAAATATTCTCACATACAGAAGCTATGGGAAGATGCAGTATCTTTGCGAAGGACGTTGTTCAGTAATAACGCGTTATGTTTCTTATCCTAGTACGCTCTTGCATAGAGGAATTTTATTGCCTTTCTGAGAACAATGCCTCCAAAACGACAATTGCATATCTGACCTCGGATTCCTTCAGGCACCCAGGAACACCAACAGTGTCTCATTGTTTTGAATGCCCAAATATCTGCCACAACAAAGCCATGTGAGACTGGTTATTAGAACCCCATTCCATTTTTGAATTGGCAAGATGATTGAAAACTCGATGAAATTGAGTAGCCAGTGCTGACAAATATGTTAGCAAGGCATATCAACTAACGTTTATTTTCAAGGGAAAATAAACTCCTATTAATACCATTTGTATGTGCGTGACAGCTATTATAAGGCTTATAAGAAAAAATAAACATATCAAACATTGTTTTCGTGGCTTTTTCTCCACAAACTTATCAGGTTATTAGGCCATTCTAAGCTCAGGAATAATTTGGTAGTCGTTTGACCATAACACGGAAGGATGTAGTACGCTAAAGGAAAGGGGATTTGAATGGTTCATATATAACTATTTTTCTTCCGTTATTAGTGACTAGTTTTCTTATAAATGTACAAGATTTCTTAGGCTTCTTCAGCCAATCAAGAGATACCTGCACAGCCAGGAAGCACAAAGATATGCCTGCTACCTACCTAATTCTAGAGGTAATGCCGTTGGTCCTCGGTAGTGTAGATGGTAGTGTGTCTGCCTCACGTACAAGAGGTCCCGAGTTCGAAGATTGGTCAGGGTCCAGTTACCTGGATAAAGTTTTCTCCAGGGTTTCCCTTATCCTTAAAGGCGAATGTTGGGTAACTCTAAGCTCTATGGACCCTGGGCTCATTTGAGCATCATTTCAGCAATTCCATTCATCGTCCGATATGGCCTAACGTTGGAGGACGTAAATGAAAAAAAAAATGTGCCGTTGGTAAAGTCGAGTGCACGGAGTGTAATGTACAGCGGCTTAAGAAAATGCTAAACGCCTCTGCTGCGATCAGTTCACGCCCTAAAACTCCACTTAAGATTTGTTTTACTCCACCCTTTTCTTCGTTAATGAGCCCGAAATTATCCTTAATTCATGGGTTAATATTTGAATAACCAGTATTTAGTCATCAAATACAAGACGGATCATGCAGGGGCTGGTGTGGACTGTCCTACTGAAGTATATCTTCGGGCTCACTTAGGTCTAATGTCTTCCTACACCTTCCCTTTCACTACTCACCTAGTCTAGACTTAAGTTCAAACATTAATGTGTGTTTTTTTTGGACTTAAATACAAACCGATAAGAGATAGGCTCGCTCAGACTAGCATGGAACACAGATTATGAGTTTATTCCAACAATAAATAAAACACTGAGGGAAAAAAGAAGCTTCGGCATGTTACTGTGCACACATCTATATCCAACTGCTAAAAAGTGATTTAACATATTCGCCCGTTGTAAAAAGAATGTGCTCAAATAATGACATTCCTTAAAATACCTAATTAGCTTAATTAGTTAATGCACCACTTTGAATAGCAGTTGGCGCTGTTGGATACATTATGGTTCCGGCAGTGTTGCAAATAAAAACTACTCTGCGTGAAAATAATCACGTTCGTGTTCATTTTTAAGTTTATCTTGATAAATGAAAGGAAAACGGGAAGTTAATAAAACGCAAATAGAAAGGGAGAACAATAGAAGGACATGGGTTATTTTTGCAACATGTTTTGAGAAGAAATTGCATACATATTCACGGATTAATGTTACTGATTCCATGCAATTCAACCATTAGTGTATTTAATTATGGGTTTATTTCAGAGCTGTGAAAATTCTCAGTACGGTGGCAAGTTTCCAAATAAATGTCACGAATTCACCTTTATAAGAGCAGGCTTTATTTGCAAAAACAGTTCTGCAAATATTGTGACAATTACTTCTTGACTTGTAGGCTTTAGCAAAAGTTAAAATAAAAGTTTAAGCTAAAGTTCTTCAAAAATAAATGCCGTGATTTTAGGTAACTACACAGAGTCATAATAAATTACTTATAAAAACCTTAAGCTGTGAAGAAAGTATAAGAAACAGGTTTAATTGAATAGTGAAGAAACATGTCAGTAGAACTTTAAGTTTCGAGTACAATATTATCTATAAATATGCAACATTATTTACTTTTGTAATGTAATACGGCATACATATAATCTGCAACTCCTAATTTCAATTATTAATATCAATATCATTGTCAATGGTTGCTTCTGCTTATCCGAACTCAAACTCAGATATTATTTTGTAACCTAGAAATTTTAGGCTGATCACGATTCATGAAACAGCGGACAACAGTAAGCGCGATCCGCAACTATATATGCATGTTTCCATATCGTAGTACGCTGCACGGCGTCTAATGCACTGTAGCGTGTGTAAGTTAAATTTAAATTATGGTGGAGGTATTTGAATGAAATAAATATTTTGTTTATTAACAAGCTATCAAATACGAGGATCATATTTATTCCAATGGTTGGAATTTCGTCCCTTAGGAGTTGTTTTACATGTCAGTAAATCCAATTATATGGTTCCGACGCTTTTAAGCACACTTATGAACCATCGATCTGGTCTGGGTTTTCATCACTTTTTGAGAGAATTAGACCTGTTCACTATCCTCGATTCAGCTGCATTAGTGACACAGTTTTGTATAACTAATTTATAATGAAGTTTAACGAACAAGAAGCAATGTGCAAACGTTTACTAAATTTGACTATAATTTTTGTGAAATGAATATACATAAGGGCTTATCTTTGTTGTGTTAAAAAGTATGTCCATAAACTATTGTGCAGAAAAAATTTGTTATAAATACAATTTGAAGCTGAAAGGAAAAGAAAGAAAGCCGGAAAGGAATTTGATAAAATGTCAGGAAAAAAAGTCATTTCAAACCTGTTTATAAGCTAAAACGCACTACTTGCTACATAACCGGAACAGGTTTGTTTGGCTTCCTTACAGGAAATGATAAAATATTATAGTGTGTGTTAAATAATGAGTTAGTAAACCTAAAATGAAGTCCAACTTCTTGCCTAATCTTGGAATTGTAGTGTGCTTCACGCTTTCTCTGTCTTATTAAGATCACTGGATACTACGACATCCCACTTGCTATCTGAGGCCGTCGTCTGTGGTTTGGACATCTCAAATCACAAAACAGGTTAGAAGTATAAGAAGGTTACATGTATAGCATTATCACCAAGACAAGGCCCTTTTACTATTTCCTGGTGCATTAATGTTAAAATGGTCCTTAATTATACCTACCTAACCTTAGACATTTAAGGTTATAAAATGAAACAACCTTGTGATGTGTTTGAGCAGAAAGTATTTGTGTATCTTGGAACAAAAATCTGTAAATTTACAATAACTTGAGAACATAGCATAAGTCACTAACTAAATTGACAATGGTTCTTCGGCACCGGAAGTCATAGTACGTATGTGCATAAAGCGTTTCATGGCTTTGGACTCGAAATCAGATAGCTTCGCACCCAATAGGTATCATGGATGTCAGCAAATGAATACCTCTGCATATGATAAAAAGAAATATTTTAATTTAAGGCAGAGTATCTGAGAAATTAATCTAAAACATTCTGTTTTACTTTGGAATTTTTACTGTACTTATATAGCGCAGTTTAACTGAACTTATCTCAAAATGGAATTGAGCAAACAATTGAGCTTTATTGGGAAGTATTTTCGAACTAAAATATGCCTCTACAATAAAGATTTCCTTGGTTCCTTCTTGAATTATGGAACAGAAACACACACTGCAAAATATTAAATAATTTTAATTATGAAATGAATACAATAAATAATAGTTTCATATTGCCCAGAGATATATGAATATAAAGTCTGTAAGGTGGTGGTGACGTACGGAAGGGAACGTACGGAATGACGTCTAATGTACGAAAGGGAAGCTTGGACTATACGACAAAGGGACGAACATCGCATTGCAGCTAATGAAATAAAATTTTTAAAAACGATAAAATATAGCAAGTTAATTAATAAAAATAATTAATATATAATAAAAGACTAGAAAATCGATTCTCTCATAGAAACAATTCACGATTACCGTCAAAACTGGCGAACCTATAGGAAGACCTACTTAGAACTGAGTAACTAACTGCCTTCGGAGTTAGCAGTTTATGCCTTTGAAACACTTCCTCTCTGCGTGAACTTGAAATAAAGATGTGACATATTAAACGATGGAATATAGACGCCAGTTTCTTACATTGGGTTTTCATACGGGTTCGATCGAGCTGTTGCTATAGACGTATATACTATTAATATTAGCGTGTAGATGTGAATATTATTTGCTTTTAATGCAGCCGATAGCTATTTGTGATTGCCTGAGCCTGCGGAAGAGGAAGGAAATAAAATGAAACGTGTGATCACAGGAATCGTCTTAGGAAATGTTACTGCATACGTGAGATAACTTACTACAGCACTTATTACTAGTGTGAAACAAGGTCAACGTCGCACTTCCTTATAACGTGCCAAATAGTGGCAAAAACCTTCACCGTTTCTCCTCATCTTACATTGTCCACAAAGCATTCACAAATTTACTCTTTCAATTTACATGAAGAAATAACACAAAGAATCTAAACGACAGTTCCAAAGCAACAATAAAAACTGCATAGAATGCATTAAACCACAGTATACATACTACTTGACTGATTCTTTAAGTCAAGTATTGTACTCCAGACAAATGAGCAAGCGATAATGATATGTATCTTACACGCTAACTCGTGAACCATAAATTACCATTAAAACCTATTATTCATTTCTCAGTTTCTTAGTGAAATGTTTAGAGACCTGTATTGTTATTTTATTTTATTCTTCTCTGGCGTTTTTATGCGTCAAGTGCTTATAAACTGTATGTCAACAAAGTTAAACCAGCTACATTTATCAATCATTATTTGAGCACTTATTTAAAATATCACACTGAAAATCTTACACAACATAGACGTCAACTAAGACCAGGCCTTCTTTTAATCCATTGTTTATTAGGCAAATTATTATTTTTATCGAGTATTCTATCCTTTGATTAAAGCTTGCCAGCAATTTAATAACTAAGCACCTTAGTAACACCGGAATCCATAACATAACTTCAAGCTTTTCTTCATCATTTAAAATTTTGTTTGCTTATCGCCAATAGCCTATCAGAAAATGGGTCATTCATGCCAAAAAGTTATCCACAGTAAAATTTCTTCAAAGCAAACATGGAGAAAACAAAGTGCATACATTTGGCTTGAGCAAACAGAAGCTACAATATTTAAACGTAGTGACTGTTTATGAAAAATAACTTCGGCTTATAGATGGGTTAAAGTTGGCCTCTACTTCTAAGTCCGTAAGAAACTTTTTTATGGCGTGGTACAGAATTCATATTAAAAACTGCCGATCTGGTATTATTTTTTTTTTAAAAAATATGGAAGATATCTGCTTATAATAATATGCATCACATTAACGTGGAAATAAAATTTTTGTTTATAATATTATACAAACAAATGAACATGTAATTTTTTACCACTTTCACCGGTTAGTCTCCCTTTAAGTTTATGAGTCGATGTGGATAACATTATTTCATTTCAAGCAATGTTTGATAAAGAAGAAAAGCGTTCACTCTCGTTAAAAGATGTTGTGGTTCGAAGTTTCCTAACAAATGTAATTAAATGAAGCAAGGTTCACTTGCTGGTATTCTGTCAAGCGCAGCAGATGCTTTCCCTCGGTATATTTACCGATGTTAAGTAATCTGGAACAGAGCCATTCCTATATAGGTACGCTATTTGGCATGTGAAAAGCTCTCACCGACTTGCCACATGAAGACGCATTGTTCACTATTTCTATGCAGCGTTGCGTTTCCATTCATTACAAATTTCACAATAATTCTAGCGGCTGTGGTTGAAAACATCTCCTAGAGCATGTTTTTTAGTCGATACACTTGTTTCTCCTTGCGTATAAAAGAAAAAAATATATTTACTTTATGTTCAAACTGAAGTTTTATTTATACAACACAAGAATGGTAAATTATCGGTATATACAGCTAATTCTGAAAATTTTAAATTCTGGTTAGAGCTCGATTTCACTTCATATGTCACCACAGGTGGTGGATTTGGTGATATATTACAATTCACATGGAGAAGAAAATGTTCTACCTAGTTTGGTCTAAGGTTAAAGTATATCCTCGGAATTTTTCCATAATATGAACTTAAGAGAACCTGAAGAAGCCTACTCAGTGAGACCCATCCTGACGGGATTTGGACCCCATACCTCCGGTAAGGCTTCCGTGCCTTGCGACCCTCGGCTACTCATGTCGGCAGCTTGTTTTGAGAACGGCTTAGAAATTATAGGAAATTCATTAACTTTTATTATCTAAAATATAAGATTTTATGTCTATGAATGAGGCATTACGAAGAAAAATGATGAACACAACAGATGTTTGTGTTAAGAAAAATAAAGCTTAAAAGATTTATTTCGATTAAACTATACAACAAATTAACTTACACAAGAACTACATCCGCTACGGAGAAATATTACTTATGAAGTATTACGGAATTTTAGAGATAATAAAATTGTTGTATTTCCAATTACCTATTTAATATTTCTGATGATGAAATGTCCGTCTTAAAAGAACTGAGAAGATTGATCAATCTCGTTTCTCAACAAAATCATCTTTAATAACAATAACACAAAAATGGGTAAGTCCCTAATTTATTCATAGCCGATAACAATTCGCTTAACTGAAGGGCAACGAAATTCTATCGTGTTAATTAATGGAAATTAATTATTCTTTCACACTGGCCGTGGTTCAAATCCCGGCTATGGCATTGAATTTTTCAGTCTGACTCAACGTTTCCACAATTTAGCCTACACACGGCCAGTGTGAAAGAATAATTAATTTCCATTAATTAACCTAATAGTGGTTAACTATAAAGCCCGGGCCTTAAAGTACTTACATGTAGTAAGTCGCCATTAAGGTAGTTGTCTCATGTGTTTATGAGAACTCCTAAGTGGTTTACCGGGAAAATATGAGTCAGTTGGAGAATTTAATGCCATACCGGCACGTTGGCCATAGTAGCACAATGGTAGTGCGGCTGGACGGAAACCAGAAGATCCGTGGTTCAAATCCCGGCTATGGCATTGAATTTTTCAGTCTGACTCAACGTTTCCACAATTTAGCCTACACACGGCCAGTGTGAAAGAATAATTAATTTCCATTAATTAACCTAATAGTGGTTAACGATAAAGCCCGGGCCTTAAAGTACTTACATGTAGTAAGTCGCCATTAAGGTAGTTGTCTCATGTGTTTATGAGAACTCCTAAGTGGTTTACCGGGAAAATATGAGTCAGTTGGAGAATTTAATGCCATACCGGCACGTTGGCCATAGTAGCACAATGGTAGTGCGGCTGGACGGAAACCAGAAGATCCGTGGTTCAAATCCCGGCTATGGCATTGAATTTTTCAGTCTGACTCAACGTTTCCACAATTTAGCCTACACACGGCCAGTGTGAAAGAATAATTAATTTCCATTAATTAACCTAATAGTGGTTAACTATAAAGCCCGGGCCTTAAAGTACTTACATGTAGTAAGTCGCCATTAAGGTAGTTGTCTCATGTGTTTATGAGAACTCCTAAGTGGTTTACCGGGAAAATATGAGTCAGTTGGAGAATTTAATGCCATACCGGCACGTTGGCCATAGTAGCACAATGGTAGTGCGGCTGGACGGAAACCAGAAGATCCGTGGTTCAAATCCCGGCTATGGCATTGAATTTTTCAGTCTGACTCAACGTTTCCACAATTTAGCCTACACACGGCCAGTGTGAAAGAATAATTAATTTCCATTAATTAACCTAATAGTGGTTAACTATAAAGCCCGGGCCTTAAAGTACTTACATGTAGTAAGTCGCCATTAAGGTAGTTGTCTCATGTGTTTATGAGAACTCCTAAGTGGTTTACCGGGAAAATATGAGTCAGTTGGAGAATTTAATGCCATACCGGCACGTTGGCCATAGTAGCACAATGGTAGTGCGGCTGGACGGAAACCAGAAGATCCGTGGTTCAAATCCCGGCTATGGCATTGAATTTTTCAGTCTGACTCAACGTTTCCACAATTTAGCCTACACACGGCCAGTGTGAAAGAATAATTAATTTCCATTAATTAACCTAATAGTGGTTAACTATAAAGCCCGGGCCTTAAAGTACTTACATGTAGTAAGTCGCCATTAAGGTAGTTGTCTCATGTGTTTATGAGAACTCCTAAGTGGTTTACCGGGAAAATATGAGTCAGTTGGAGAATTTAATGCCATACCGGCACGTTGGCCATAGTAGCACAATGGTAGTGCGGCTGGACGGAAACCAGAAGATCCGTGGTTCAAATCCCGGCTATGGCATTGAATTTTTCAGTCTGACTCAACGTTTCTATCGTGTTAGTTTTGCCGGATAGTTTCAAATACTCCTTTGCTTTTCTTTTCAGGTATTTGATCTCTGCTTATACGTACTTAATCACAGCTTAGTTCCTATTTGTCACAATGATTGTCACACACATTATGTTCTAACTTTCCTTGTCATCACACTACGTTTCGTGCACATTCCTCGATACAATAATACTGTATTGTGCATGGTTCTCCACTTCCTACTTTCCTTCTATTGTTGCTAGCAGAATAATCTTGATTGTTTATTACTGTAGCACACTTGGAGGCACCAAAGTATTACAAGAAATCTTCTTACGGTCCTATTCTAATGTCTATATGCCTAATTTTCTAAAAACGTTTATTTATGAATACATTATGAATTGTAACATCCTGATATTAAAGTGGATTAAAATGTGCCATTCATATTTTTGCGGTGTTTAATTGCAGTCCATAAATTCTTGATATGAAGTATTTCTAAAATTAAGTAGCACTGCTATTTTCACCGATGCACATAGTTAAATTATACACAGATCGCTTGAAAAAATGTTAGACATTTAGAATGGCTGCCACATATTAAGAGCTCTAATTGAATGTTTATGAACTCTATTTCTCTTCTATATTCGGATTAAAGAGCATTATTTTACTTAACACAAACATTTTCTGTGCTCGCCCTTTATTTTGGTAATAATTCATTTATAGAGATAAAATCTTAAATGTTAAAATAGCTGAATAAAGCTCTTAAGGAGTAATATTTGTGATTTTAACAAACAAAAGCACTAACTATAAGTATGCAGGAGAATGTTACATTGATTATAATCTTGAATGCATAAGAAACGATAATATTCATAAATTATATTCAAAAGCCATCAAAAAGATGTTCATATTTAGTAGCTTACGTAACGTTGCAGATTATTTCTCGAAATTTGTATGCCACTCTTATTAACATGGACAGTAATTTATCCCAAATAGAACCTCTTGTGAATTCTATAGTGGGGTTCCTCTTAACAACTCAAAGCATACATAACGACACTTGCAATGTCTGTTTGGTTACCCCTCTTTAAGTTGTGGTTAGTGCTATGTCGCTCTTTGTATTAATGCATGCCCCTGAGTTAAAGCATTCAGAATAACAATGTATAAAATGTGTTTTAATAGCGTTGTTAGAACCGTTTGGAGATCATTTCAAATATAAATCAAATACGAAGAATAGTAATTTTAATACCCTCTTTAATCGTAAGGGATTCAATAATTAAATAACCCCATTGTTTTTAAGATAAGCTCACTGCCATGATATGGTAATTGTAGAGTAAACTTCTGATATATCGGCAAACTCTCTGCTTTAGATGTACAGTTAGATGTGCTTTTATACATATAGAAAGAAAATATTATTCAAAACGCCGGTTACTTTGTCACCCAACAATATGAGCAAAAGGTATCTGAAGCACTTAGCTGCAAGCATATATACATAAAAATAAGAAACCGCGAAGAAATAAAATCAACTATTTGGAAAGTCAATAGATATAATTAATAATTAAGAAAAGAATATTTATCAAACTTTTAAATTACAAAGGATGAACAACTTGCCAATTTCGCTATTAACGATAGTTCTAATGTAACACATTCGGATATTTTACATTATACGCAATATGTCAGAGAAAAAAGCACAATAATTTGCCGTTTTATGTCCTGAAAGCGATAAACTAAGCGTGAAAGTTCAAATTTCATTGATGCATTAAGACAGTCGAGACAAATCGGCAGCATCTCGATATACGCCTGTTTTTCGGTCATTATACATTCTGATTCAAACATAGGTATATACCTTTGAGCTATTATGGAATAAAAATACATTTTAGTGGAGAAAAGAAGAAAACACACTATTCAAATATCCCTTTCTCCGTCATATTTTGTTTTTTGTAATTTACGTCCTCTAACGTTGTCATATCGGACGATAAATGAAATGGGTGAAATGATGCTCAAATGAGTCCGGAGTTCATGGAGGTTAGAGTTATCTGACATTCGTTTGTCAACATAAGGGAAAACCCCGGAAAAAACTTATCCAGGTAACTCACCCTGACCGAGATTCGAACTCGGAACCTCTTGAGCGTGAGGCAGACTTGCTACCATCTACGCTACCGACGCGGGCATCCGTCGTAATATCTTATTCAATTACTCCAATACAAAAATGTATTTTCCCGCCTTAACTTGAAATGACAAGGAAACACTTTAAAGAAAAGGTACTTGACTTAAAAACAAAGATAGATGTTTGAACAAGACAAGAGAATTCAAGAGCCAAAAACAAGAACCTTTTATTGACTTTGGGCGAGGTCTTGCAGCTTAGCATCTTGCATCCCGATGAGGTCTTCTTAAGTGAAACCACTTCGCAGTAGTACGCTGCCGAGTTTATATGTTTGCTAAGTCTAATTTATTGCCTTTTAACTTGCTTCACTGTTACCTACATTTGAGATAGTTATGTGATTATATAGAATTAACTGACTTTATACATCACTCTGGCAAATAATTGGATGCGAAGTTTAACAAATGTGATGTGTGTTATACTTTCTTTAGAAAACATACATTGTAAACCTTAACCTGGTCTGTAGCCGTAATCAGTATCTACGTGAGTAAGCATAAATAAGAACGGCAGAACTTAAAAAGGCAAATCATGCACAGTAAACAATAGTATAAAGAAACAATAATGTATTTTAACAGTGAAATCTGGTTTGATATGTAGTAGTCTAACAAATATATATCCACTACATATCTGGAACTTAGTGTCGCATATATAATAGACCAATAGCGCTAGGTTTATGTCACTCTAAGCTGAAAATAAAGTGTATATACCGCTGATAAAGGGTGTAAGTGACTACTGGATAATATATACTAGCCTGAGATGTGCTGATGTCAGGCGAATAACACACTTATTATTATGTAGTGCGGGGAACTTGGAAACGAGTAAGTAAGAGATATCGACGATGGAGTAGAACAGTAACCACAGTACTCATGTGTGTAGGTCCCTAAGTTAATTGAAGTGATGATGTAGTTTCGGAAATTCTTATGACAATATAAGGGTATAGAAGTGTTTAAAATTTCATGTAACAGCTATGTAAATTATTTGAAACTAAAAGTAAATTAATATTAAACAGCATCAACTTACATCGTGGTCGTGTCTTTCTTTCCTTTGGTGGACCAGTCTCCTTGAAGAATTGGTTGACGAAGATAGAGGATTTCCTGCGGATGGCAAAGCTGCTTTGCCGGCGTCTTGAGGACGAGGGACAGTTGTTTCCTTTTTGTGTGTTAACAGCGGAATACGCTCTCACAACACCGAAGAGGCTGAACCAGTCCTTCATGATGAATCACCAAAATGTTTTTAAAACTTCACCTATATTTCAAGTTCAATATGTCCCCTTATGCAGGAGCTCTAGTCAGAATAACTGACCCAACAAAAGTTCTAGGTATTCGAAATCTACCCAACTAAAGAGCTAATCCTCTGCGCAATCCCAAAAAGTCACAGTATGGGGACACTGATTGGGAAGAACTTGTCACAGGTTAAAATTTTCACTCTGTCTGATGATCAAGTGTAACTAAAAACCCGAGAAACAGCACCCAATACAAACGTCAGGAGGATATACTGTTTAGAGGGAGACACGAGCACGCAGAACACCAAATCTTGAATAAGCAGAACCCTGGTGTGCAGATTCATGATGTAGGAGTCTTGGTGATCCTGGGGTACACAGGGGGTGGGAGTTGCCCCGTCTTTGGAAAAACCATTTCAACAGGTTAAACTACAAGGTATCCACCAATGGGAAATCTCGGAGGGAGATAAATTTTGCTTTCTCTCCCTCCTCCACTTGCAACTATTCCCCTTCCACATATCTCCCACTTCTTTCTCCTCCTGCTCCAGAGGAAAACCCCCAGTAGCCGTGGTCAGTATCTGCGCGAGTAAGTATGAGTCAAGTCTACGACCTCCACAACCAGTAGAGCCAGTGATTTGCGTCTTGGGCAACATAATCCACTTGCCGCATCTCTCTCTCTCTCTTGCGGTCAAGATCCTCTTGTTCCGTCGTTTGGGTTTCCCGATGTCTAGCTTACATTTTTATTCTACAATGTCTGTTTTCATTTCTCTCTCTCTCTCTCCCCCTCTCCCTCTTTCATATATTTTTTGGGCCTTCATTAGTGTTTTATTGTAAGTACTTCCATAATACGACTGAATCATTATTGTGTTTCTAATTTATCACCGCCTACGCGAAACTTTCGTACTCCTTTGAGTCATGTATATTATATCATGATCTGTTTTGTCTTTTATCGTGTTTTGTTCTATGTTTACTCCCTATTTTGACATTCTGTGGATTTCTGTCAGATTCTATAGTTTACAAGTTCATAACATTTTCATTTATGGACTGTATTTAATCACGTTCTCCCCTCGATCAGTTTCAGAGTGATAAGCATATTCTTCTGTAGTATCTTGACGTTTCTACTCTTTCTTCTCTTCAAAACATATAACGTGGTAAGAGTTTCTCTCCACTTCGAGTCCTGGTTTTTACCACTGTTTGTTTTATGTGGAGTTCTAGTTTGGAAACTGGGATATGGTTACACTTCCATTTAAGTATTGAAGTTGCTACACCACTAAGACGCATTCCATTTACGAGTGTAATCAGAAGACTTCCGTATATTTGCTACCAATAATTAACATTTTAGCAAATATGCCAGGGATAGACGTTCATCCAAAATGTTGTTTAAATCATAAAAAGAAATGCAGCTTGAAGTTGGGCTTTAAGCTACCAATGTGTAATTCTGTTCACTTCGATTACAGTCCAATCACAATACATACAAGGGTTTATACAAAGTAACTGGAAAGTGTAATTAAATCCTTATTTTACCTAAAATGCTACAAAACCCTCCACCAGGCCATCTCTAAGCTACTTTATTCATTGCTCAGGAAAAATACAAAAGTTAAAAGGGCATATTAGGTGAC
>CM060950.1:63250454-63297954 GCA_030765055.1 Mantis religiosa
AACTGGAACCTTCCAGACTGCAATGAATTATACCCCAGAAACCTGCCTACGTTTGTATAGGCTCTTTGCAGAAACCATACAGAGCAACAATACAAGCAAACACTGCAGTTTCATTGATAACTCAAAATGAAAAATAAGTAAAACATTAACATTGTTAACGGTATGCGGGCGAAAGGTTCATATGTGATATTAGTTAGGGCAATATTAATCAATAATTTACTGCACAACAGGAGATTTACTGAGTAATACAATCCAGGAAATGTGTTTGTGAAAGTAAAACATGAAGTTCTTCAAGGTATTCGTCTATCTACCTCGTGATGATCGACAGTCTGTCGGGACAGCGTTCCGGATCATACATCTAGGGGTTCGCTCGAAGGCGAACCGCCCAAGCCACTGGAGGGTGCTTCATCTGCTCCCCTCCAACGCGAATTAATTTTGTTGTTGATAATATAAATGTTGGAATATGAAGCTTGCAATCAATACAAAATTCCGTAAGCATCCTTCAGAACAATCAGAGCCTCTCCTTGATACCAGCAATCTCATACTCATCACCAGAGGCAAGAGTTTTTGTTTTTAACGATTTTTTCACGAATTTTCACGAAATTTCCATTTTTTCGAGGATAATATTTTTTAGCGATGAATGAGAAAATTTATATTATATTTAGTCTGCATAGAAAATTTCACATTTATTTCAAATTGCATACATATAACTTTAATTTAATATTAATGTCTTCATAGCATGAAGCTAAAAGTCATGAAAATTTGTTTACAAATTTAACGAAAGCAAGATAAAATGTAACACTTAACAAACATAATAAAATGACATCATAATGCACACTGAAATAACAGGTAAGCGGTGCAACAGTAAAATGACACCACAGCATCCGACTGGTTCGTGATACTGAGAACTGCTTGCCGTATGCTAACTGGAAATGTTATTTATTGGATACCACACTGTGCACAGCAAAAACTCCTATTATGTTGACTAAAGTTACTAAAAAGGTACTGAACTTCTAGGAAGCTACTCTCAGACATTACACTAACATGAAAATATTGTCCCCCAGGGCTTAAAAATCTGTTCCGAAATGCCCTAAAGTTAAAAAAAACAAAAACGAATACAAACAATACCTCACTGAAAACACCCAGATTTAGAAGCTAAAAGTGTTCACATTGCCTGTACTAATGCGCTGATCTAGCTGGTTTAATTCAGTAGTTTACATTGGCAACTATTTTGATGCAATTGTTGACTTCTTTTCTAAAAGAAAAGATTTCAGTTCCTGCGCAGAATTTGTTAAATTATTTTGCGATGCCGAATTCTGCATTATTGTATAGGTACAACAGCAACAATATTTGTTTCTAAAAATTGCAGATTGATAACAGATTCAATATTAAAATGTCAATTTAAAAAGGGTGGCTCATCTTGTTTTATCCCGAATTAACTCACTGAGGACCAAATGTGAAATATTAGAGAGTGGTCACTTTGGAAACACAGTAAATGCACTTGTAGATCATACCATGGATCCCAGTGTTAGAAAACAGTAGAAGAGAATCTAAAAGCTTGCTGCCGTATTAATTTGTCTAAATTAAACTCCATTATGCAAAATAAACTGATGATGTAAAAACCATAGAAGCTATATCATTTGTTTGAACCTTCTAGGCTAGTTACTAAATCAAGTATAGGTGATATAAATCATGTAATGCCAGCATTTAAACGACTAAATGCATTTAAAACCAGTGGCATTACTTGTGATTCTGATTTGCTTCTTTATTACAAAGAGATTTGTGACTTTTTTGGACAGCAAAGCCATGATGGTAACGATATCAGATCAGATTTATTAACAGCGCTTCTGGCATTGAAGGCAAAAGCTGATTCTTACCACAATTTCTGTGAAAAGTCCCTTCAACGTCTTTGGTTGCCGATGTCAAACGCTAAAGTGAGAGATTTTTCTCTACATATAACTTAGTTGTGACAGACAACAGAACAAGTATGAAAAGCGAAAATATCACAACTTGTACACTGCAGTTTGGCAATTTCTGGTGTGCGATATTTGATTGCATTCATGTTACCTACTATCTGCTAATTTCAAATAAAAACGTTCTAATTTGGAAAAAAGGGGGTTTAACAGTTGTGCTATTCTAGTTACCTGTTGCTTTTCATTTGAGCCATGTAATTACTCATTAATTCTTCCCAAAAACTGCGCGAAATTAATACAAATTTGTGGTAAAAAAGCACAAAATACCACTAGCGAATTTTATAAATAATAGTCAGCACAAAATTTTACCTCTGGTCATTACGGTCTAGCAGTAGTTAAAATTGTATAACAAACTGAATCACATAAACAGATGTATCCATTATAGCACTTGATTGGTTGGTGGTTCATTACGCAGATAATATTAAATGCTTATGTACTGAAGGTCCCAATATACTAGTAAACGTTATTTCTAAATGAGAGAAAATTTCTTAAAAGGAATAGGAACGTCTTTCACTACATGTCGTAAAACCAACATTGTGTTGAATTCCTTCAATATAATATTAACTTAAACACAAGTTTTGGTGAAATCTAAGCGTGGATATCACGGAGAACCTCGTTTAGAAAATATTAAATTTAAAATATGCTTTTGAAAACCACTCATTCTGTACTTACTATTGCAATATGGAAGTTTAGCTAAAATATGTGTTTGGTAGTTGTTCACAAATAGAACATTACTGCGAACATCGGCAAGAAGAAGGGTATTAAAGGTCAGGGAAGGAGTGAGGTAGCGCCTGAACATCAAAAGTAGGCGAACTGCTACTTAAACATCTTTTACCATTTCCAACGCAGTTATGCGCGATTTGGTATAATTTCCAATGTTATTTTCCAGGAAAGAGGAAAACATGAAAGCTTTCAGAAACTGCAGATAACTTGGGCTAAATCAGCTATTGATACTTGATGAAAAGCTATTCACCTAAGACCCGAGTAGGCGGTCGAAGGGAATCGAATACGGGACTCCCAATGTGAGCCTCAGACGTCACCGCAAAGGCATCTTGCGAGATGAACGCTACACTAGTTTTATTGTAGTGTTTTTGCAATCTGTTATACCAGTTTAATAGTCCTACAGCTCTCTTTACATAACAAGTGCGTCATCCTCGGTGGTCTGCGGGTATCATGCCAACCTCCGGTTCCCGTGGTCCTAGGTTCAAGCTTGGAAGAGGGAAATGTATTTACTCGTGCCTAAAATCCTTAATATGGTTCCTTCGCACAGGAAATTCAAGTCGGTGGTCTAGTGTTGTAGATTTAAGGAGTGCAAATGTACCTCAGCCATGTTAAAGAGGCCTGTGGGCAAAATAAGTTGTTCTTTTAAACTCGATGAAGAATAGGATACCGAGAATCATAGCGGTTAAAGAGCGTCCTTAAATGAAAACTTTATCAAATTTGTATAGAATATTAAAGCAATTACTCTGGTCCGCGCTCTGGAGGTCATGGGTTCAATTCCCGTTTCCGAATTTCCTGTCCCATGGGTTTTTGAGCTTTTCTCCTGGTCGCTAAAGCATAATTACAGTAAAACATGCCTAAAATGGACCCGTCTTATGCCGGAAAACTGGAAAAACCGAAAACAAATTTCGGAACGCATCTATTTCCCATCTAAAACCATACTCTAAGCCGGAAAACTGATTAACTCGGAAACGGAAATATTTTCGGGAACCGTTTCCATAAATAACCTGATTAAAACAGATTACTTTATCTAATGGGTTACAATGTAGGTATTTTAAAAAATGCAATAACTTTGAGGACGAATGTGCTTGCACCGAAGTTCCATGAACCATAAATCCTTCAAAGAAAAGGGAAACAAATCATTAACTCTCTCAACTCTCTTCCAATACATATGGTAAGGGTACAACTGTTCTACAGTCTGTTAATTCTAAGTTTCGTTCTTAAAAGTGGTCAAGTACGAGTGGAAGAAAACTGTGAACTTTGGTGAGTTTTAAAAACATAGTTTGTATGTACACAGATTCTGTAAAATAGTTCTAAACATAAGATATTATCACTAGAGAAAAAAAAGTAAAGTTATTGAACAACACGAAAAGAACAAACGTCCAGCTAAAGAATTAACTGTGTTGTTTAAAGTGAAAAAAAACTCAGGTTTATGAGATTTTGAAAAAAGTTAAAGACGGACAGCAGGGCATGTAAAACGCAAATCACAAAATCTACAGAGTAGGACGAGCTAAATCCTGCTGTATTACAATGGTTCGTTAGTATGCGCGCTAAAGCAATTCCCTGGACCATTGCTTCAGACTCAAGCCTTAGAGACAGCAAGGAAATTAGGCAAAGAGAATTCCAGAGCTTCCAATGGATGCCTCGAGAGTTTCAAACATCGACATAACATTGTTTTGTATGCAAATGATGTTGATATGCAGGCACTTGCTGATTGGAAAGGGAGAATTTAACACAGACACAGAAAGTAGGTGATAAACTACAATTATTATGTTTAAGTTGAAAATATTGCCACGAACCCGTATCTACGATCGCGCGACTTGTTTACACAAAAGGAACTGATAGGCGGGCAGTGTGAAAACCAAGTGCCGGCAGACAAAGTAACATACAGATAAAGGTCTGCCGAAACAAACAAACTAAGATAAATGGAAATTTCTAGTTACTTCTCGACTGATAGAGATAATTCGGTTTCTGGTTTATTTTAGAATTACCTAATCCTTGTTTCACATAAGCTTGCCCCGTAT
Organism: Mantis religiosa; assembly: GCA_030765055.1. NCBI lineage: Eukaryota > Metazoa > Arthropoda > Insecta > Mantodea > Mantidae > Mantis > Mantis religiosa. The sequence continues at coordinate 63,255,172 of CM060950.1, forward strand.
CTCTGAACGGTCACGTGACCTTATCACATCTCATTGGCTGCTGTTGTGGTGCAGACTGTAGTGCGGTAAAAATTAGTTCGTTATTTAACATGGTGATATGTCTTTATATGTTGGAAGAGAATTTTTAAATTTATATTTTCGTAACTGTTTTAATGAAATATATTACAAAACAGAGTTGATTTATCTGAAATGCATGTTAATTCTTAAACGAAGTAAAGAGGAGGTTCCTTTGCTCTCAACCCGTCTTTCACATGGCACGATAGCACGAGATTTAGCGGTAGTGATGACATATTTGTTTATATGACTTTTATCACTGACTTTGTTTTGAACTGGATTAGTCATATATCACCATTCGACGGTGTGCTATGCCGAGTGCGACAGCTAAATTATTTTATTGATCGTTTATTGCGCGTGTACTTATTATATGTGTAATGGCAGAGTCTACCGTCAGTTTTTCGCTGAAGCATCGCAAGGGAAAACCTTTACAAAGCGGCGAAAAAAGAAATGTGTTGCATGTGTTTAATGGACTCAGAAAAGAATTCGTCTTTGTCAGTGAAAGAAGTCGAACATCTGTGCCCTGAACTTACAGCTGTGTTAGATGCGTAGGAACATCGCGACATGAAATTGAGACAACAGGAAAACTTACCACTCCAGGGACGATATTGCTGTGTGGCGAAGACGTTATTTAAGGACAATCAGATTGTACCGAGATACAAGTTGACGAGATTTGGGTGAATGAAGAACACACGACAAGTATGGCCTGACACGACTTTTAAGACTGAAAGACAAGCATTTTTGCAAGGTATGTGTGCTGGTTTAAAATATCCCAGTGGAAAAGGCCGAAGGTCTTTCATTATAAACTTGTTCCAGTTTCATTGCTCATTCATTCAGTTTCAACTTGCTCAGTTTCATTATAAACTTCATTATTTTTGCATGCCTTCATATCCTTATTTGTATGATTTTATCTATCTTCCTGGAAATTATTATGACATTTACTGCAGGTTTAAATGTGACGGAAAGGCACCGCCTATGGCCTATGGCGTGAAAGCATTAGCCAATCGGGATGAGGGGGAAGGTAGTTGTACGCGGAGTGATACATGTCAGCGGGGCAAGGTTATATGAAACAGAGATGAGAAATTATCAGGAGATATATAAGCGATTGTGACACGCCAGCAGAGAGTTGTAAACAGAGTGAGTAAGCAGAGAACAGCTGAGAGTGTTGTAAAGGCAGTTGTGTAACAAGAGTGTTGTTGTAACGAGTGCTAGTGATGTAATCTGCTGTCACTGTTTGTTATTGTGATCGACCTTGGAAGACTGCTGTATAGGTGATGTAATGTTGTTACGTGAGAATTGAACAGTGTATCTCGACGGAGATAAAGAACATTTAGAATATCGGCAAATTGTACTTTTAATTCTACGAACCCACAAAGTCACAATATAGTATATTATACATATACGCCTAACGTTAGAATAGATGAGCTTTCCATGTCTGACAGGAGGCCTTTGCCCTTCACGGTATATTTTAAGCTATGTCCATTCATTCTATATTATTCCTTCAGTATAAACATGTGTGACAATAGCTTCTGTACTTTCTTTGTATTTAAACACAAACGGAAAACTGTGTAAACGGAAAATAAATGACGGAACAATCGTATTCCGTTTTAGAGAGGTTTTGCTGTATTAAGAAAAAATTATGTTTTCTCTTTCCACTTTAACTTATGGCATATTTATGCGAATGCTGGAGTGCTTCACTAATCCTCCGAATTTCTTCTTCTTCCATTCCAACTCGATTCTCGTGTTACTTCACTCGGCATCGACTTGGGACTTTTTAGATTTAACCGACGTCGACAGGTGTCCGGGGTGCTAAATTGGGGTAAATTTTCTCTCCATTAAAAATAGATCTTTTTGTTAATAATTTAGTTTTAGTCAACTCAAGTCCATAAAACATAGTGGAATGATGCATATTTCAACCATCAGAACTGCGAAAATAACTTTGCTCTCTGCCTTTTCCTACGTCAACAAACATATTTAACGCATGAGCTAGCCAAAATCTGGGGAGGTAATTGTTATCCGACGGAGCGTATCTCATGCATATCCTCAACCGCCTCCAAGGTCAGCTCTTGCTGATCATTACTTGCGCGTAAAAAAGATGTACACGAAACCAAAAAGAAACATAAACATATGTGCGTGTATTGTAGGGCATGTTACAGGAAGGGGGAAAAAAAAAAGGAAAGGAAAGTTCAGGATGGAGGAGAGGGAGGCAGCAAGCTAATAATCAACTGCGAAACGGATGACTTTGCAAAATTTCATTCCGCACAAGCCTAAACAAAGTTGAGAGCACACTACTCACCTCCCTCATTTCACTTTTAGGTCTTCCGAAGGTCCTCGGCGAGGCAATTACATTGCATAGCTGCACGAAGCATCTAATACTCTTTACAGAGAATCAGTGCTCAGTAAACCAAAATGTTATGCCCTAGAAAATTTAAAACATGGAGTTGAAAAATATGTATGTACCTAATTCATGAGGCTTTCTATAAAGTATGACCAAGTTCGAAGGGGTGACCTGTGGTATCTATGTCACTGATGGAACGCTCCTGGAGGGGAAAACATGGGGTCAGGGCTTAAGACTTACGACAGCATAGAGGAGCATCCGAAGATTTTATACATGTAGACTCGGAGATCACCTTGAACCAGATGACGCTCTGTAAATTATAAATTGACGTGACCCATGGCGTAATAGCCCAAATTGGACCTGAGACTGCCAACCCGACTGCCGGCCTTACGCCCAAATACGTAAGGTAGAGGTGCCCATCATCCAACCGATACGGGGAGGAGATGTAGTCAATCTCGGCATCCCCAGCCGGAAAGTTGGCTTTCTGGAACAGCGTTCACTACCTAGCGTAGCTCCTAAGTTTCGTGAGTGGACACCGGTCCTTATATCCGGGATTTAAAATTCGTACCCCTCCCCAGGGTTGGGATCGATCCCGGGCACTTTTCAAGCGCAGAGAACCAAATCACAGCGCTCTAACCTACTACGCCATGGCGCAGGACTTTGTAAATTATACTAAATTATAATTCATCTTTTCTATCAAACAACAAAAGAAACATATAAACAGAAGTAAGATGCAAGGGAAATGTGTTGTCACACTGGAATTAATCTTTCGCTTTAATTTCTAGAGATGTGCAATTGAGTGCATGGAATCATACCCATAGACGTTAAGTGGCGTGTGTTAGTAAGGAAACAGCAAAGCTCTTGTGCTTCGCCCAGCCCAAACCCCATTTTAGCACATCACTTAATGTTTGTCTTAGTCCCTCCTTTACCGCCGCTCCCGGAAACTGTATTCATAGGTTAATATTTGAGTACCGGACTTCGGATATGAAATCAAAACGTGACACACTTCGGCTTGTTAACATTTGAGTGGAAAACTTGCTTCACCTGACTGAATGAAACACTTAAAATTAGCCATTCTTAAGCAAAGTTTTCCTTCGATGGATGTGCACATGAAAGCACTTACACATTACTTTAATATTACTTTTATTATTATTATTATTATTATTATTATTATTATTATTATTATTATTATTATTATTATTATTATTATTATTATTATTATTATTATTATTATTATTATTATTATTATTATTATTATTATTATTATTATTATTATTATTATTATTATTATTATTATTATTATTATTATTATTATTATTATTATTATTATTATTATTATTATTATTATTATTATTATTATTATTATTATTATTATTATTATTATTATTATTATTATTATTATTATTATTATTATTATTATTATTATTATTATTATTATTATTATTATTATTATTATTATTATTATTATTATTATTATTATTATTATTATTATTATTATTATTATTATTATTATTATTATTATTATTATTATTATTATTATTATTATTATTATTATTATTATTATTATTATTATTATTATTATTATTATTATTATTATTATTATTATTATTATTATTATTATTATTATTATTATTATTATTATTATTATTATTATTATTATTATTATTATTATTATTATTATTATTATTATTATTATTATTATTATTATTGTTATTATTATTATTGTTATTGTTATTGTTATTATTGTTATTGTTATTGTTATTGTTATTGTTATTGTTATTATTATTATTGTTATTGTTATTATTATTATTGTTATTATTATTATTATTATTGTTATTATTATTATTATTATTATTATTATTATTATTATTATTATTATTATTATTATTATTATTATTATTATTATTATTATTATTATTATTATTATTATTATTATTATTATTATTATTATTATTATTATTATTATTATTATTATTATTATTATTATTATTATTATTATTATTATTATTATTATTATTATTATTATTATTATTATTATTATTATTATTATTATTATTATTATTATTATTATTATTATTATTATTATTATTATTATTATTATTATTATTATTATTATTATTATTATTATTATTATTATTATTATTATTATTATTATTATTATTATTATTATTATTATTATTATTATTATTATTATTATTATTATTATTATTATTATTATTATTATTATTATTATTATTATTATTATTATTATTATTATTATTATTGCCTTTTTATCGTATTTTTATCCTGTTCCGTCTTCAGTATTTACTCATTCTATCCATCTTAATATTCTAAGGTGTTTTCCTATTGAAGCATCACTTTGCTCTTGTTTTGACAAGCTGCTGCCATTCTTTCTCCTCAACACTTGTACTAATCTTGTTTTCGTGTAATTATTTTTGTGTAGCTGAGAACATCTAATTCTTTTCGAAAATTCTCATTTATTTGATGGACTGCAAGCGTATATAGCGTGTAACGCTTCTGACGAATGCTTCAGTTTATTTGCTTCAATTTTCCTTTTCGATGACAAATACCAATTCGAAGTAGCACAGCAGTGTAAGGTCATTTGTTTGTACAGTTTATCTGTGTGACTAGTTGTGCTTTATTTTTGAGAGCGCGTGGTGTTGTTCTGCACATATATTGATGAATTTAGTAAACAGATCTTGATCTTTCACCTATTAAAGCCTACGCCTATGTACTTAAATATTAATATGTGCTCCAGAATGTTATTATTTATTACTAGTTAGGGTTTCAGATGATCTGATCCTAAGAAAGCTAATGTTTTGCTTTGCTAGCTGATATGTTTTATTATATTTCCCCATTATTGATTGAAGTTGATATATAGAATTTAGTAATTCTATTTTTCAGATTCCGTGATAATCAATTGGTCATTTCTAAACAACATGGTGTTTAGAGTAGTATTGCCTACTGCCATATTTACTGAGCAGGATGGCTCTATGTTGACGAGGTGTGAATGCGGGAGGGCCTGTGTTCGATCCCTAGGTGACAGCTTACTCTCTATGGGTTTCTCGTGATTATTTCCTTGGTCGACAAGACGAAAGCTTGCCTTCTACTACGACTCTCCTCTCTCTCTCTTTATCTCTCTTTCCTCTCCTTCCGTCACCTTGTTTAATGTGACAGGATTACCCCAGTCGCTGGTGGGCAGATGGCACAGAGGCTTGCGCTTTGGAACTTCTAGGCTCCGTGAAAGAGTGGTTGCTGGAGCCTCCGCTGCTGGGTCAAACTCTCTCCAAATCCCGCTGCAGTCACCCTTTGGGAGCGCCTCTCGATCGGGTGGTCAAGCGCATCTCTACCGCTTACGCTGTCCATTGCTGCACTGATAAGTCCCTTATGGTTCCTTCACCACATCCGTTCCTCCCGAGGGTGTATGTACAGATCGAGGTGCTGGGTGTCCCCTCCGTTAAATAATATACCTCTACATCTGTTATTTATACTTATACCTAGTGTGCTACTACTTCGCCATTCTTTATGCCTATATTCATATATTATATACTGTATTACTGCTTTAATTCTCTATCTATATCCAAATTTGCATGTTTGTATATAAACGTTTAATTACTTTCAGCAAAATGTTGGGATATCCTTTATCATGTACTACATAAGAGACAGTTGAGGTGTATTGATGTTCAGTAACACAGCGCTGTATTCGCTTGTTATCTTGTTTACTAGAAGAGCGAAGTATTAGTAACCTGGCGTACAGTAAGTGTCGAAATGTAAATAAAACACTTGGGAGCTGTGTCTGATATGAAAGGATAGCCAATTAATTATTTACAAAAATATAAATTATCATTGCAGCCCTCTGCTTTATCGCTTGAAACAAAGGATGTTTGATTCCCTCTTCTTTCTCCTTGTCACAATATTCAATCACGTTATGTATGATTTCTCGCGCATTTCGACGTGTAACATGTTTTTCAGAAGACATGATTGCACCTGAACTGACTTGCCGTGTATGTGCGATAGGCTTGCCTAAACAACTCAGTTGTTCCACATATTTTCCGATACCCTTCCACGCTTGGACATGAATTACCATTTTTCAAAGTGTTTCTAGAGTAAAGTTTTGTTAAAGGTATTTCCATAACTCATAAACGGTATTTGCGTCGCAGCAGAGACGCGATTGTCCATTATCGTACAGGGGGTGGGCTTAATGGCTAACCGAAGGTGACTGATAATCCATATTTCTAAATATAATCAATAAGTTTAATAAACATATTATTTCTATATTACATTTATTGTATGTTTAGAAAAACAGAAACAAATGTGTCTGTTGTTTGAGGGGCGGAGCTTCCCTTTAAATTTTGTTTCCTAACACCAACACTAGCGCGTGTGCTTGTTTACTCGTATCGGTTATTAGTTTTGCTGGTACTGTGTAGCACTACCATAGTATGATTGCATGGCCCTTTGTGATTTTAAAGTAAAACTTGAGTAATGCATATTTGAAGGCATCGAAACATTCTCTTGGCTACAGTACATGCTCATTCTGTATTCATTTTTAGAGCGAATGATAAAAATCCATAGACCTTTGATGTATGTCTTCGTATTTAAATAGTGTATTTATCACGTTTAGGACATTGCATATGACATTTCGTAACGATTTTCCATTGTTATATGTTGTATGAGAGTCAACATGCACAACTTGAGTATGAGAATGTAGAGTCAACATGCACAATTCTTCTGTACTATCAGTGAATGATATTTAATGACGGATGAGATTAAATTATATATCATTATAAAAGAAAATTACTTAGGCTAATTAGTAGATTTTCTAACTAGGTTTAACTGAAAAAATACGCAAGCGGAGGTAATAGCTAACTAGGAATAAATACGTGTTTCTCACGAAGCAAATGCTAACGCATTTGCGTGATCACCGTATTAAATGCATACGCGTAAATGCTGCATATACATATATGCACAAAAACTACTGTTTCTTTGAAGGTCTTTTTGGGGGAGGGGCACATTACAGTACTCGGCCAAGTATGCGGTAAGATCGTGGATTTGTTACATGATGTAAGAGTTTTCTTACATCACTACTCACTCACTTGATCACTTGCTCACTCACTCACTCTCACCTACCCACTCACTCACTCTCTCACCCACCCAACCACCCACTCACTCATTTACTCACACACACACACACACACACACACACACACACACACACACACTTACCCACTCACTCTCTCTCACCTATCCATCTATCAATCCCCTACCAACTCACCGACTCGCCCACTAACTCACTCATTCACTGTCACACACACTCATCCACTTCCGCACTCACTAACTCACTCACTCTCTCAACCACTCACACACCCAGTCACTCACTCAATCTCTCACCCAGTCACTCATTCACTCACCCACCCACTCCTTACTCACCCACTCTAACTGGCCTACACTCACCCACTCAATTACTCACCTACCTACCCACTTACTGACTCTCTCAGTCACTCATTCACTCGCACAACAACCTTGTATCCAAGATGACACTGGTCACTGCACTAGAAGCTCTTGCAGACAATACAGCGGATACACCAGGGCCAGTAAGATGAGCACCCGAAGTGCGAAATGCTTTAACCTCTACAGTCACCCCTTCCTTTTTCCTTCTATCTGGCACGTAAAAGAACAGGTGAGTTTTTTTTTGTAATTTACGTCTTCCAACGTTAAGTCATATTGGACGATGAATGGAATGGGCGAAATTATGCCCAAATGAGTCCGAGGTCCACAGAGCTTAGAGTTACCCAACATTCGTCTTTCAGGATAAGGGAAAACCCTGGAAAAAACCTTATCCAGGTTACTCACCCTGACCGAGATTCGAACTCGGGACCTCTTAAACGTGAGGCAGACACGCTACCACCACGCTACCAAGGCGGGGAAAAAAACAGGTGAGTTGTGTCGCAGTGTCGGTCATTCGAGTTTTGAATGAAAGGTCTTATGGGATATAATCAAACGCATGCTTCTGAATGCAAGGTTTGGGTAAGAGAGCACCAGGAGGGTTAATGACGTTAGAGAGCATGAGTGAGGAGGCCGCACCATGTCTGAGTGGTTAGACCTCTCGGCTCTCACCAAGGTGGCCCAGGTTCGACCCCAGGCGACCGTAAAGTGAGATTTGTGGTGGACAGCACTGCGCGGGGGCGGGTTTTCTCCAGGATCTCCGGTTTCCCCGCCATCTCATTCCACCGGTGCTCCATCCTCATCTCATGTATCATCAGTGTCACAGCCTGCGGTGCAGCATGTAGTGAAAGCGGACGCTAAACACTACACATCTCATTTCACATGAGTGAAAGACTTAACGTGAATACTAGATAGCTCATATTGGCATTGTGTGAGAAACCTTACGCTGACAGAAACAGTTCCGTGGAATTTACATGTATATTACCTGTGTTTTGTTTTGTTATCCAATAGTAGCATGCGGTGTTAATTATTTCCCTTATGCTACTAAAGGCATGTAAATGGTTTCTATACTGTGTTCTAAAAAGTAAACAACACAGTTTAATTGAAAAGTGCATTGAAATTGTTTACAATGAACATTGATAGTGCCGTACTCTTAACGATACTTCCTTAATTTACAAGATTACTATATTTGCTGGCTTCTATTTAAATATTAGTGTTTCAATGTCCGGCAGCAAATATATAAACTTAAGCGTAGAACAATTTGAAAATATTGTTTCGAAACGCTCTTCCAGGTCAAAAATTGCGCTCAAGACACTTCTAATGGCCTCTCTAACACAGTGATCTAGTTTTGTTTCGTATTATGCAGTAAACCTTTCACAACTGATTTTAAAGATGTAAAATGGAGCAGTTCGTTCTGTTTGGCTTTGCCACATTTTTAATTTCTCCATAAATATTTTCAAATAACCTGTTAAACGTATAGATATATTGTGTTTACTCTGTAAACAAAGTTTAAATTTGTTACGATGAAAAGTTAAATCCTTTAGAAAAGATAAATCACAAATAAAAAATGTGATCTTTAAGTTCCGGAACGGCTGTTCCTTATTTATGAAAATGTGAATTTCTTTCCGCAGCTCCAGTATTTCATGCAACACTGTGCCTCGGGTTAGCCATCTTACCTGGCAGTATTATGGTCAAAATATTTTGAGTCTCAGATTGTAAAGTTTTTGAAACAGTGCATATGCTGTAATTAGATTTACAGTTTTAACACAGGAAGACAATTTATTCACAGTGGCTGATTTCACACAGAGTGCTTCTCGCTGAATTCTGAGAATTTGTCTTTGCAATAGGCTTCAGCATGAGGCACATTGAAACTCGTAAGGTTTCAATATTAGTAGGACACATCAAACATTGTACTTTACGATCATGAGAAACTGAAAAAGGCTTGTTCTCTCAGTCCCGATCAAACATTCTTTATTTCTCATGTTGCGCAGAGAATCTATTACTGATAAGACAGCAAGTGACTATAATCGGTTTAGTTGGTTCAGTCTAGCTGTGTCTAGACAGTAGTGGAGAAAAGAGGGAGGGTAAATTCACACCTATAGTGCCTTCCTTCCCATCCCTGGGATAAATCCAGTATATCATGCCTCGAAAGAATGAATCAGATTTAAATAATCAGGCTGGAACTTGAACTAAGTGGTTCCAGCTTTCTGTACCGACTGATTACTACTACTTACGTCTGAACGCAAATGAAACTTCTGTCATCTGACTCTTTATGGGCAAGACTTCAAGGAAATTTCAGTTCTGCTACATTGTCTACCAAAAGTACGATGTGTTACAAGTTTCGTCAAGGCCTTTCAGTCAATCCAATACAATTTGTTTGTTTTTGTAATTTACGTCCTCCAACGTTGTCATATCGAACGATGAATGAAATGATGCTCAAATGAGTCTGGGGTGCAAGTAACTTGGAGTTACCCGACATTCGTCTTTCAGGATAAGGGAAAATCCAGGGAAAAAACTTATCCAGGTAGCTCACCCTAACCGAGATTCGAACTTGGGACCTCTTGAACGTGAGGCAGGCATGCTACCATCTACGCCACCGAGGCGGGCTAGTTCCAAAACATTTTATTAATTACACTACATGTAATAATACTAAAACAACTGAGTTCCTAAGCCATTTACAGCAGGTTTATTTCACAAAAGAAAAGGCCATTGTGGATTAAATTTCATCCAGATTAGAAATACCTATAAAACGATTTTATAGCTTGCGTAGAAAATCATTACGTAATTACTGTATACTATAGTTTCAATTACCCTAAGTTACAATTTATTATAAGTAGTTTTAAAAGATCTTCTGGAAAAAATTGTATAGTTTATAGCTAATATCTTGTAGTATATAAAAGCTCTAGTCATGTAATACGAAAATTATCCTGCAGTGCTGCGTTTGATACACTCCGATATTTAATAGTAGTTAATTGATCTTAGCGTCATGCAACTTATAACTTTATGGAGTAGGATGGATTATTTTGCTGCAGTAAAAAGAGTTAATTACTATTATCTGACTGATAATGATGGACTGGACTAGGCTACGGAGGGGATTCGTCACTGAGTTCCAAACCTGGACTTTTGTACCTGGACTTTTTGCCTCCAAATGGGATACCCCCGGGAGGAAGGATTAGGCGAGAGGAGACAGAGGCCGTCGTTCCAAGGAGCCACGTCAGTGCAGAGGGCAGGGTACCTACACTGTATCAGTTGGAAACTCCCCGGTAGACCTACACAACCGGAATCCCACACTAGTGGTCCGGAAATGGCCCCATCAGACCTGATTTGGAGATCGCAGACCGTCCGACCGGTGGAGGAGGTTTCACCAAGAACATATCATCCTGCCATGGAATGCCGAGACACCTGCCGACATTTCTACTCTCAAAGAGACCACCACTGAGAGATGATGTGAAATGATAATGGAGATGAAATAAAGGAAATTCGGGGGACGTAATTAACATACCCAGCATTCGGTTGTTGACCTGGGAAAACCTGCAGAAAAAACCATGTGTTTGGTAGGTCGGCCAAGGGAATCGAACCCGGAGCTCCCGATTGCGGACCACAGAGGAAAGCGACTGAACAATCCCGCTCAGTTGACTGATACTAGAAGGAATGGTCAATATAAGAATTTATGTATACACATAGAAACTATTTCCACAATTCCACATGTATGCTTTTAAAATAAAGAATAAATCCATAGTTTGCCTCTGTCTGATAGTCATACATGCGAGTCTATTCGTTAATACTTTTGTTTTGTTTTAAGATAAGCATGTTAAGAATTTTCAATGTTAAAATTACTGATTTTGTATTTCGTGGCGCTGCAAGAATTTTTTGTCCAACCCTTCAATAAAAGAAATTTGCTAGAAGCACGCCAACAGTCATAAATGTTCTTCTATCTGCAAATTTAAGCTAGATGGGAAATAAGATAAAAGCAAATGGTGTTAGCAGACGGATGTGCTATGTAGACGGGAAGAATTTGTAATAACTAATAAGCAGGGAAAGTTCACTCTTGCTGTTATGAAACTGGTAATAGATTCGTATACCACTTTACTCCCTGGTAAACTAAATAGCTATTGTTACACTTAGAAAATGCTAAACGCTTTTGATCATTAGGTTAATTGATGGAAATTAATCGTCCTTTCCCACTGGCCGTGTGTTTGCTAAGGTTCGGATAGATAGAGTCAGACTGGAAAATTCCATCAATTAACCTAATAATAGTGGTTTCACTAAGAAACCTGGGACTTAAGTACTTACAATAGTAAGTCGCCTCAAAACGGTGCGTATCTCATTGTATATAAGAACATCTGGTGGTTTAGCGGGAAAATATATGCGAGTCAGTTGGAGAATTTAATGTCATGCCGGCACTTTGGCCACGGTAGGTCAATGGTTAGAATCAACCGGGTGGAGACCGGGACATCTGTGGTTCAAATCCCGGCTATGACATTGAATTTTTCAGTCTGACTCGATCTATCCAAAGCTTTTGATTATGTTTTCGTTTATGTTTAATTGTTCACGACTGAGTTATGTGTATCCAAAAGATAATGTACACCACAGAACATGTACTAAAACATTGTCTTCTTCTTCTTCTTCACTTCATGGCAAAGGCAATCAAGTGTCTGTTCCGCCTTCGAAGTCCTCCAGCCATAGTTTCCTGGGTCTGCCCACCGATCTCCTACCTTTAGGATGATACTGTAATATTTGTTTTGTAAGTCTATTATCTGGCATTCTTTCAACATGTTCCTTCCATTTCTGTTTGAGATCTTTTAACCTATCATTCTTACTAAAAATGTCCAGCTCTTCTCTTATATTTTCATTTCTTATTAAGTCCCTCTTCGTGCATCCTTTCACACTTCTCAAGAATTTCATTTCTGAAGCCTGTATTTTACACTGTTGCTTTTTAGTTAACGTCCGAGTCTCACTTCCGTATGTCAGTATAGGTACAGCCATAACTTTGTGGAACTTTAATTTTGTTTCTTTACGTATTTTGTTTCTAAATGTTCTATTTATTGTTCCACACACTCTTTGAAATTTGCATATTTTATTGTAGACATCATATTCCTTGTACCATTGCCATTATCGAGTGAATTAGCTGCGCGGTAACGTGTGAGACTCGCATTCGGGGGATCCTTACTTCACTTCGTCTACTGTACACACTGACCTTGAGTTTTTCTGTTGTCCCCTAGCCATTAAGCGAATGTCGTGGTGGTTTCTCTCCATCCACGGTTACCATTTTCTCATTTTTCTTTAATTTCGTTTCCTTCTTATGTTTCAGGTGCATTTCCAGGTTTCGTGGCATGAGGTGAGTCTCTGTTCTAAGAAAGGAATGTTTTCTGTAGTGACTGGATGGCTCCTTTATTGAACAGGTCGTTCATCGTCCTCTTTGGAGAGCTCTAATATTGGGAGTGGTCTTTGAACCTGGAACTGTTAGGGGCATCCGCGCGTCTCTGTAGCCTGTATCCTCGTAGGTTCCTTTACTTTATCCGTTCCGTGGGGTTGGTTACCACAATACTGCCCCCATAGATGGCAGTAGGTATGCCAAGTGCCCTTTCGTCGTATACTATTTCCATTATTGTCTTGTATTTGGACAGACACAAATATTGCAAGATATCTGGCCTAGTAATCAGAGCGATATTTCGTTTCTCGTCTGCTGCTAGTGGCACAATGTGCCAAAGCGTGCATAGAATTTGCGTGAGTGAACCTTCAAACGAGGCACACGAAGATAATGTATTCTAGAAGTTTAAAGATGCTTTCATACTGTTCTTTTTAGAAACATGATATTAAAGATAATGATTTCCAATGCAGATACCTCTCCATAAACACTATGACGTACATTCCTCAAGGGCACTGGCCTAACGCGGTCATGCACAATTACATTTCCGCGGGAAAATTTCTACCTCAAGCGCTTAGAATAGCTACTGTCATGTTCAACAATAGCATAGACATGGAATATTTTGCAAGTAAACAGGAAGTTTGCGGGCGTTGTGAGCTTCCAAAGAAATTTCTTCCATGTTCTTGGAACAAAAGAACAACAAACTACGGTCCGATCACGAAGTCAGGATACGAGGGTCCTTGCACACAATAATAATATGCATGTAGTGTATGTACCAGTTGTAATATACGCGCCTATACGCGTCCTTACACGGTGTTCATTTTTATCTGTAATTTTACCGCGCAAAATTTGACGTCATCAATAGCATCGCTGATGGAGCGAGTTTATAGATATGAAAGGATTTAAATGATTATTGGTGATTTCGATTTATATTTAGAAAAAGTGTGAAACATATGTAGATTTATAAATAAAAATGTGTAAAAATATATGTAATTTTGTGATTGGCCGTAGTAATAATTGTATGACGTAATGTGGTGACGTAGCACTAAATCGGCCAATCACAAAACTAATGTATGAGTAACGATAGTTACGGAAAATCAATAATCTTGGCAGGGATGTTCTGTAATCGTGAGTGTGATGAATAGTCGGGCAGGATCAAGAAGTTTATGTAATTAAAAGAAGCTATTTATCAAGTAAGTAAAAATTTATCTATAGGCTGGAGGATACCTGCAACTGACTAGGAAAAGAAGTTCAAGTAAAATGTAATCCAGATAATACAATTAAATTGTTACAAAATTTGTCTTCTCCGAAACTTTGTTCCGAAACACGCCTGAAAACTAGATGTCACATGACTCTTATTTAATCAAACACAATCATCAAGAAACAACTCAAAATACAACTAATTAACCCTGTTATATCTGGCTTCTCGACTTGGGTCTTCGAAACAGTTAACGTGCATCCCATTTCCAACAAAGAAATCCTGCTACAAGGTATACGGTTCCCCTAGCGGGTTTAGATCGTATTTGATGTGCTGACAGAAGCTTTGAGGCCTTCCTCTATTCTATTTCAGAGGTGGGTCTGCCCGCGTAGTATAAAGCTGCTAATATCGCCTGCTGCGTAGATACGATAACTAATTTTAAAAAACTATTTACTACAATACAGTGCACTGCAAAGCTAATTATGCAGCCATAAAAGTAGACCATGAAGAATATACGAAGTGATAAATCAATGAACACTTATTTCACAATGAAGATCTGTTTTTCTGTTATAGTAGACATATTGTGAAACTGTCATAAAATAGACATATTTCAATTTGATCTCAATTCTTTTCTATCACCAACAGTTTCCTCACAATGTAACTTCATTACAAACCAGAAAATTAGCAGAACATGTTCTAGGAATAAAAAATAAATTTTTGTTAAAATATGTACAAAGCTTTTCTCCTAGTCTAACCAAGGAAATATCTCTAGCACATATATTCATTGTCCATTTTCTTGTATTTCCTTTCTCTTTTCCCCTTAAACACTGTATTGCGAGAAGGTATGCTTGAAACCCTTCTGTCATAACATTATTTATTGCTTCTAGATGGGAACCACTCATTTTATAGCGTCCAGTACCTCTCTTTTTGCGAGTAACTGATCCTGTATCTTGGCAATGTTTGATGCACCTATTGGTTTTAAAAGGCATAAGGATACCAATATTAATAGATATTTTAATTAAGCGTGAGAGTGACAAAAAGTTATATCGTATACTAATAAAACCTAAGACGCTTATTTTACAAACAAAAGTATGTCAATTTGACGGAATCTGGACACTTTTGACAACATTACGCTCCGAGAGACTTGTCTGAATGCTGGATAGCATTGCATAAACTTCTCTATGCAGCGGTTTAAGCTATATTTATATCTCGCACCAATTTTAATGCCGGTACGAAAGTAGCATTTAACTATGAAGACGCGGTGGTCTGTGTTCATATCCAGGGGAACCTGGTTGTATTAGTTATCAGAGCAATCACACTAAGAACACTGTAATTTGCTTACTGTTCCGCAAAAGTTACCGCTTCTTCTCTGTAGAGGGCACCATGATTTCAACATAGACCACGATTAATACACATACACTCACTAGTAAACAATGACGTCATTTTGGCTTAATCGGAGGGCAGGAAATAACGAATAAAAATGAACGCCGTATACAACAGAGAATATATGCACGTGACATCAGAGTTAATTAAAACTTCAGATATGTACACAAACTTGGCTTTCTCTACTCAGTCTTGTAGAACAATTTCTAAAACTGATTTTCTTCTATTCGAGATAAAATTTGTAGAATTGGTTTTGTTATATTTTTCATTGCAGTTACACTGGAAATTGTTGAATAAACTGTGCTTAATAGGATTTTGTACCAATGCTAGAAGTGGGACATCCCCGGGAGGGAGGATGAAGTGAGAGGAAGCAGAGGGAGGCTGATCCCAAGGAGCCACGACAGTGCAGAGGGCTGGCTGGGTCCCTACACTTCACCAGTTGGAAACTCCCCGGCGGTCCAGAACAACCGGCATCCATTCTACCGAGGACCGAAGAAGTCCACGAGGCCGGCTCGAAGACCGGAGGGCACCTTCAGAGCTGGGAATACTCCAGTCAGGCTGCCACAGCAGGCGTCTCTCCTGCCGCGTTCCTGAAACAGCCCACTAGGCTGGCTCGGAGACCGGAGGCCGGCCTGTTGGAGGAAAAATTGTTCACTCAGAACATATCAGCCCGCCATGCAGCGCCGACATTCCCTCCTACTACATTTTGTAGTTTGAAAACCCTCTTTGAATATACATAGCACCTGACACTGTAGCAAACGAAAAACAGCGGGAAATGTATTCCTTGTTGCGGTGAACAGCAGAGGTCCTTCCTAGCTTCATGCTTGAAGCTTATATGGATCTCACGTACATTTCGTTTGAAATAATTATTTCTTTGCTCTCAGAATCTAATTGTTCTTTCTGTGCCTCAATACATTAAATGTTTTCTCAAGTGGAAAATACCATCTACCCTAACTGTTTCGTGGTGGTGCGGTGACCCTAAGCTCAAGTACGTTGAGGAAGCACGCAACTAAGTGGGGAATTTCTCGAGAGTTCAAGTAGGGACCATGGTCCCTTGGCAATGACCTGTATGGGAGCAAGTGTTAATTAGTTGGCACTCAAGTGAATATCTCATCTGTAGCTCTTTTGTTTTGTACCTGTCAGTAGACTTGCACGACTGAGATAAGTGATGTAGCCAAATAAGTACTCAATCCACATTAACAATAATCTTGAGGTCAGTTATGAAACATGAAGAATGACGTACTAGCTTCAGGCAGTTGTTAGAAAAACAAAGTTAGGGAGTCTCCAGTTTCAGGGACAAATGAATATGCTAGCCAATTTCCGACCTTACAGAAACACATTCGCGAGAGCGATTTGAACGTTCTTGGTACCGGCGACGTCCAAATATTCTCACTTTCTTACTGTGATGAAGCCATGAAAGCTTGCACAGATAAATAAAGATGTACAGAAAATAACAGGAAAAAAACTAAATAGTTACTCTAATGTGCTAGAATATTCCAGAGTGCAGCCTAGGATGCTTATGAAGAAAAGTATGTCCTTAATCATGTCCAATAAAATGAGTTTAATATCTGACTATATTGAATACGCCAGTATTTAACAGTTTGAAAAATAATTGCTTTGACTGATTTCTCATGGAGAAAATGGCAGACTCTTTAAATCAGAAAATATGTATTATGAACATGTATTTTAGAATTGGATTATTTGATTGCGAGAAAAAGGAAGCTTATTAATTATTATTATTATTATTATTATTATTATTATTATTATTATTATTTCTTTTTGTAGTTTTAGTCCTCCAACGTTAATTCACATCGGACGGTGAATGAAATGGGTGAAATGATGCTCAAATGTGTCCAGGGTCCATGGAGTTTAGAGCTACCCGACATTCGTCTGTAAGGATAAAGGAAAACCCAGGAAAAAACCTTATCCAGGTAACTCACCCTGACCGAGATTCGAACTCGGGACCTCTTGAACGTGAGGCAGACATGCTACCATCTACGCTACCGAAGCGGGCAAGCTTAATGTTGAATTCTCAGCAACATCCAGTACATTTTATTCTTTTACGCTCATTCTGTCATACTTGGAAATTTGATTTGCCGTAGCTTTTAATAAGACATATTTGACTCAGCTTTTGTTATGCGTATTTCTTGTTTAAACATGCAATATATTCAGAGTTGATAGTTAAGTTTTATTACTTAAATTTTAGTGTAAAATTGATCTTTATTTGTTAATAAATATTTACAATTTTATTCATGTAACTTTTAAATATAACGTTTTCAGCACAAGGAGCCATCTCACATTCGGTTGTTGACAGGTTTATTCAGTACTACACAGCAGGTCTTCAAAGAGTCTAGCGTGGTCTAAGCTCTATCTGCTTTTCAACAGCTGATGGTTATTAACTTTATTTTCGGTAACCATTTCACTATTTATTCTCTAATCTACCGATCTATAATGCGAAATTCGCATGCGGCAAGTACGAGGCAGAGTTGGGAGTGAAAGTCTTTCATTTCGTCTTGTATTATCAAACTTACAGTAAGATGAACTTACTGCACTTGAATCGCAGTATACTATTCCAAGAAACATTTTCTCCTTGTGGGTAAGACGTCAGTCACACTACCTCCACACAATGTAAGTGGATGATTCTTCTGTGTTACATCGTTATGGACGCTCACAAATTAGGTATCTGTATCTGCCTTGGCTTCACTAAGAGGTAGATGTGATTCAGTAACGGGGGAATTTGTAGCACTTGGACCCCAAGTGGATCCTTTGTGCGTGTACCTCGGGAGGACCAGAAGAGCTGGAGAAACAGCCAGAGGCCTATGGGCTGTAGTAGCGGATGACGTAAGTGGCAGAGACACGCGTAGTTCCCTAACAGATACTGGCTTGGCCACTCGGCTGGAAGGCGTTCGGTGGCCACCCACCCAATCTGTCGGAAGGTGGTTCTGTTTCCCCTCAAGCTGGAACGGGGAAAAATGGACTCAACAGTAGAGTCTCAAACGGCCAGCCTCTGGTGGAGCCAAGAAGTTCCAAATCTCATGCCTCAGTGTCATCCACCCGCCTTTGGCAGTCAGTCCCAGGGTTGCCCTGTAACATGAAAGGGAACACAAAATAAGAGGAAATAGAGAGAGAGAGAGAGAGAGAGAGAGAGAGAGAGAGAGAGAGAGAGAGAGAGAGAGAGAGAGAGAGAGAGAGAGAGAGAGAGAGAGAGAGAGAGAAGAACCGTGGTAGAAGACACTACTCCAGATGTCGTCTTACCCGACCAGGGAAAACCCACGGAAACACCCTTGATCGGAGTTGTCCGCCACCAGGAATCCAACCTGGGTTCTGTCTCAAATGCGAGCTTCACATGTTATCGCGAAGTCTTCTTCACCGGTGGCTTCATTAATAAGTCTATCTCATTATATAGCTCTTTTAATATCTGGTGAAAATTAGACCTTATATGTACATTCGGTGCATAAAATCCTTACGATAAAATGTGCAAGATTTATGTTGGTAACGACGTAATGAACTGTCTCTGCCACATCCAGCAACTCCTCCCCCTTACTTGTTTCTAATTACATCATTTAATGTTGGTTTTAAATCCCTCTTTTCCATCCATCCTAGCCTGAAGCTAGCCTTCGTTAACTACTTTTAGTTGCAGATTCTGCCTTCAAACCAATATCAGACAAATTCATCCGTAGGCTACAATGGACAGCAAGACGAAGCTTCTAGCCACTCAGGTAAAAGGTTTTGAATGTCCTCCCCTTTCGTCGCTCTCTCGTCCGATCTTTGCCCACAGTCTTAATGTTTGTGTACCTCTCTTGATTTCTAACCTATAAGTGACTGGCTCACTTAGGGCTGGAGTGAAACATGGATGATAAGGAGATTCTGCCAACATTAAATCACTAAAGAAAACAGGAAGCATAGGTATGTTACATAGAACTGTTTGTCTCTCAGAAGAAAGGTTCTGCAGGGTGTTGTGATATCCGGGACGAAGGGGAACAGTAGCACTTGGCAATTTATGATGATGTAACGAATATATCTACTAAGTAACCCCGTGGAGCCACAGCTTTTTACGGGACAAGGCATAACGTCCCTCACCTCTGCCTGTCACAGACATAATAAGTAGGGTAAAGTATTGAAGGGTGGGAAGTGGTCTGTGTCCCAGTCTCTCCCAGCGTTAATGCAGTCTTCGCAAATACTGAACGCTACTTTTCAATTCAGAAGCCTCTCAGTTGGTCTGTCAGGAACCTAACTAGTTTAAAATAGATCTACTATTCACATTGGATATATCGTATAACGTTAGTATTCCAGCATTGCTAGTACAAAACCCTCTAATTCAATCTCCAAGTGTAGTTAACGGACAACGTTAAAAAATTTGTGGCGCAAGTCACAGATATATACTTACTGTAAATGAAACTTCTAATAACCATTTAAGAACATATGTTTTTAAGAGGTCTAAGCTTTATTAAAAACTTAAATATAATATTATCCTCTTGCTTCCTTCTTCACGCTGGTTCAAAATATGTGACTCAGTTACAAGTGTAATAAAACCAAGGAGATATCTATTTTGCTAGTGCAATGAAAATATTTTGCTTGCATTTCGCTACTCACTGATGTTTTAAATTATGTACTGCAAACTACTACTTATATCTACTGGGAATTGCTACTTACATCGAACATCTTATTGTATCCGTTGTTCTCCATGGTCTAGGGGTAACATGCTAGCCGGTCTACCTACCTGACCCATGGGATTTTTCGGGGATTTCCCGGGTTGATAGGCGAATGCTAGATAGGTTAATTATATCCTGTCCCTCCATTTCATCCCCATTATCATTTCACATCATCTCTCATCTGGTGGTTTCTTTCAGGGCAGAAGTGTTGGCGGGAGTCTCGGCGGTGCATGGCTGGATGATATTCTCTGAGTGAACACTTTCTCCTCCGGCGGGACGGACTCTGGTCTCCGAGCCGGCCTAATGGGCTGATTCAGGAACGCGGCTGGTGGGATGCCGGTTATGCAAGCCTGCCTGGAGTCTTCCTTGCTTTGGGAGGCAACCCGCGGCTCCGAACCGACCTCGTGACTGTTTTGGGACCACGGTAGGTGGGATGGCAATTGTCCTGGACAGCTGGGGAATGTCCATTTAGTAAGGTGTAGGGACCCCATCCTCTGTACTGTAGTGACTCCTTGGGATCGGCTGCCGTCTGTATGCTCTCACATCTGCCTCCTGAAAGGGGTGTCCCACTTGAGCCATAGGAACAAAAGACCAGTTTGATGGAGGTGCCGAATCCCCTCCAAACAGTCCAATCTAATCCAGTCCAACATGCTAGCCTTTGGTTCTGGAGGTCGCGGTTTCAACCCCGGAGGAGAGCAAAGACTACTTTTAGGGCGTAAAAATCCTTAGCATGGCCTCCTTCGTAGTTATGACACGTAAAAGAACATCAAACCTTAAAAGGAGGCCTCGCAACATTAAACTCTCTTTCACGTGGACCACAGCACTTAACGATCATCCTTTATAACAATTCAATTTCAATTAACGTATACTGAGATGGTTTTCAACTGTATCTCCAAGCAATTTATTTACTTTTACGGCGTAGAACAGCAGTGCATACCATCCAAATTTATTGGATAGAATAAGAATAAATGAATTCCCTCAGTTCCTTAAGTGGAACATAGAGCCTTCTGAACCTCGCAACCTCGAGGCCCATAGGCAACGGATTGAGGATTAGAGGTTTCCTGATCAGAGAGAATCCGGAATGAGGGATCAGCCCATAGCCGGGAGTGAAAGTACGAGAAATGAGGTGTTAAGAAAGATGATAGAGCAATCGGAGGAATGCTGGCGGGGGAAACCAGAGGACCCTTTGAAAACCTACTGCACCGCCATGTTGTCCACTACAAGTCTCATTTTGCGGTTGCCTGGGATCGAAGCCGGGACGCCTTGGTGAGAGCCAAGCGGTCTAACCACTTAGCCATGATTGCATATAATATGCCGAATAAGAATTTTCGGAATTTTGTTCTTTTCAAACCAACACGGCGAAGTGCATGCGAAAGATGACAATGTGAGACCGAGCATGTTTTAAAAAAGCCTGACCTTAAATTTTCAAGTAATCTAAAACGACTTTGGAGAAAATGTTCAGTGAAAGCGTACGAGGGAAATACAGCATTTTTGTAACTTGAGTAGTTTTCTTTATTATTGCATTTCCCTCATTTGAGACAAAATACGCATTTTGCAATAGTGACTGTGCAGCATGTACGTCAATGCCACTTACATTCCTGTATATCCTTGAAATGCAAACCGGCTCCTGAGTGAAACCTGCCGATTTCTACATACGTCCGCAAACATTTCCCTTTATTTCTTTTGCACATACTTTATTTATTTATTATTATTATTATTATTATTATTATTATTATTATTATTATTATTATTATTATTATTATTATTATTATTATTATTATTATTATTATTATTATTATTATTATTATTATTATTATTATTATTATTATTATTATTATTATTATTATTATTATTATTATTATTATTATTATTATTATTATTATTATTATTATTATTATTATTATTATTATTATTATTATTATTATTATTATTATTATTATTATTATTATTATTATTATTATTATTATTATTATTATTATTATTATTATTATTATTATTATTATTATTATTATTATTATTATTATTATTATTATTATTATTATTATTATTATTATTATTATTATTATTATTATTATTATTATTATTATTATTATTATTATTATTATTATTATTATTATTATTATTATTATTTATTATTATTATTATTATTATTATTATTATTATTATTATTATTATTATTATTATTATTATTATTATTATTATTATTATTATTATTATTATTATTATTAGTATTACTATTACTGTTACTGTTATTGTTATTATTATTATTATTATTATTATTATTATTATTATTATTATTATTATTATTATTATTATTATTATTATTATTATTATTATTATTATTATTATTATTATTATTATTATTATTATTATTATTATAAGTCGTAGTCATGTTAGTGGCTTTAGTAGTAGTAGTAATATTTATTTTATGTTTTATTTATTTATTGTAATTTAAGTCCTCCAACGTTAAGTCATATCGGACGATGAATGGAATGGGTGAAATGATGCTCAAATGAGCCCAGGGTCCATAAAGCTTAGAGTTACCCGACATTCATGTTTCAGGATAAGGGAAAACCCCGGAAAAACCTTATCCAGGTAACTCACCCTGTCCGAGACTCGAATTTGGGACATCTTGACGTGAGGTAGTAGTAGTGGTGGTAGTGGTGGTAGTGGTAGTAGTAGTAATAGTAGTAGTAGCAGCAGTAGTGC
Organism: Mantis religiosa; assembly: GCA_030765055.1. Taxonomy (NCBI): domain Eukaryota; kingdom Metazoa; phylum Arthropoda; class Insecta; order Mantodea; family Mantidae; genus Mantis; species Mantis religiosa. The sequence goes on from CM060950.1 coordinate 63,278,316, forward strand.
ATAATTTTTGCAACTTACGATTCCGAAACTTTCGAGTACCTAGATAAACCGTGTTGAAGTAAGACCAGAGAGAGAAGACTCCATGGTAGTGTGTGAGCCTCGTATTCGTGAGGTCGTGTATTCGATTCCTATTGCAGAAGTCTTTTTCGTGATTTTCTGGATCGTTAGGTTGGTTGCGGCCTTTTTCCTCTGCTATCATGTATTTGCATACCCATCATTACCTATTGTGAAGTGTAAGTCACCTGAAAATATTTGAATAAAGTTCAGATATCGGCCTTTTTCGGGTTGAAAGGAATTAAATATAATGTGGGGAAATTTGAAGGAACCATTTCACTATTGTTCTATCTTTTTGTCAAGAGTCAATGGTTCATATTAGTGATCCCATAGAACAGATATTTTAGAGTCACTGACTGAACTGGTGTCCAGTTGGTATCGGCTACATGTGTGTGTGCGGGTGAGAGAGAGGGAGCGAGAGAGAGAGACAGAGAGAGAGACTTTCAACATTGTAGGTCGATTACTTGGAATCATCTGGATATAATGCATAGTGGCTTATGTTGGTAAAGAAATACTAAATCGCCTCTGCCATTCCCAGCTCCTAACAGTTAGCTGGTTCTAGTACTCCACTTAGTGTTTCACTTACTCTCCCCTATTATTTCGCTCTTAAGTTTGAAACCTGTAGTTATAGGTTAATGGTTTAGTGTCAAGGCATTTTACCTCAGTCCAATTCGAGACGTACTTGTGTAGGGGCTGGTGTAAAATGTTGTTATGAAAGATGTTCCTCAACTCAGGTGATATGTTTTTGTAATATTCCCCTTTCGCCGCTCACCTAGGTCTAAACTTAATTCATCAGATTATACGGATGTGTCGGACTTGAATTCAAACCAGTAGACGATTACCTCAACCAAGGTCGCTATGAAATACACATGATAAGTTTCTGCCACATTAAATGAAGTACTATAGCAAACTAACAGCATCGAGGTTTCCATGAAATTTGACTGCACATTAAAATGAGTTACTGTACATCATTATTACTATAATTTATCTTTCAAAACTATGCATATAGCCCGTCTCGGTAGCGTAGATGGTAGCGTGTCTGCATCACGTTCAAGAGGTCCAGAGTTCGAATCTAGGTTAGGGTGAATTACCTGGATAGGTTTTCTCCGGAGTTTTCCCTGGAAGACGAATGTCAAGTAGCTCTTAGTTCCATAGACTTCGGACTCATTTCAGAATCATTTCACCCATTTCATTCATCGTCCGATATGACTTACAGTTGGAGGAGGTAAATTAAAAAAAACTATGCATATATATATATATAAATATATATATATATATATATATATATATATATATATATATATATATATATATCATCCTCATTTAATCATCCATATAATCTTCCCATGTTTCAAAGCCTAAATCTTAGCAGATGTTTAACAAAAGTGCAACTAAATGGATGTTGAACTAATCCCAGCAGTTATTTTGAAGAACAAGGGAAATTGATTTATTAAGTTGTGACAGGGTAGTGATAACATGTTTCATTAGAGCTCGTTGGAAATACAATAAGTTGTTTCTTTCATAATGTTAAAGTTCTGAACTGCCTTTTGGCAGAGCAGTTAGAAGTTATGATTAGATTTCTGATTATTTAGATCTAAGTACTTAGCCTCTGTTCTCTTAAGGGGACATAGAATGTAGGAGGCTCAAAAATTAGTAGTGCATAATAAATTTTTCTTAATAGTCACTCATAAAATATCACTTAACGTTGGAGAACATTAATTAAAAAAATTCCTACATAAGTCATTAAAATTATTTATCTCAGGTACAATAAGTCTAATTTAAATTTTTTACAATTAAGCTTAATGTCTAAGCCATTTCAGACAAAGCATCAAACTGTTCAGTTCTATTGATTATATAAACAGTAGCAGTAACAAAAATTACGTTAACATCTATTAATTTGGTTATTAATTAGGATGAATGCAATTTTGAAAAAAAAGGATGAGTTTTGAAGTTACAGCATCAAAACAAGAATTAACATATTTGGTTTCTGTTTACATATTAAAAGACATGAATAAGCCAAACCAAAGTTTGTATGAGATTATCCACTTCCAATTAATCTAATATTTAAAACAATCAAAAGTATTAAAACAGCCTGAAAAGTAGACGTGGGTGTGGTTGACAGCAGCTAAAAGAATGTGTGGTAACTCACTTTTTAATATAGAAGTTTGAAACTTAAGCATATATTGGTTGTTAGGCGTATAAGTACAGATGTTTTGCTAATTGGCATCTTAATGGATGTCCACTTTAGTATGTTAATTCTTTTCCCTCTTTGTATATTAATTTCTCCCAAAGCTCATTCCATAATGTCCTACCAGATGTTTAATGCAGGAGCGTAATAACGCCGCGAAATGAACACCTTTCAATATAGACTATTCGTCTTGTTTCACAAAAAGAATTTGAAATAAGTTACACTTCAAAATAAATAGCAAATGCATTGAGAATGCATGAATAAGCATTAAACTCTCAGAGGAAACTGACTAATTCCTCCATTTGTTGTTTGTTTCGTGAGAGTGACCTCGATACGCATTGCCGTAAGTCCTGCCCTCGCTTGTTTTGCTCCCACCCACAACAACCTCTGTGGGTTTTTGGGGAAACTAAATGCAGTTGACGTGTATGTGCCACGCGCACTTGGAGGTACTAACCAACCCGAAAACTTATCAACAGACATCGGATCGCATACACCTTAGCAATCAATGTAAGCACACAGGTACTATACAAGGCCAAGCGAGACATCAACAAACGTCCGTGTCAATAAGTATATCGATGGACTGTATGTGTACACTCTGGTGCGGATACAAAATGTTACCTACGTAACAATATGTCATCCTCATTGCCTACGATGCGGGAATTACTGTGAACAACAATGTACATTTTTAAATTGTCGAATGTAAATTTTCTGCGCCTCTCACTGAAACAATATAAAAAATATTAGGAGAAAGTTCCTTCAACGTTACATGACGTTAATGGTGCATATAAGTAGTACACATCATTTTCATGTGTTTGTTCGAGACTTAGTTTATTTCTCATATTATGCAGCACTGAAAATCCATTATTTTTGTGTAGAATACTGGAATTTTTGTTTTTGCTCATTTGTTAGGTGATGCATTGTGTATATTGTTAATTGTTGTAAGCACCTTCTCGACTGCTTTTAGATAGCTCGAAAGTACATTCTTCAAGCTGTCTAATGGCTGCTGTTAATATCAAAAACTTTTGATTTATAAAATGAAGATTGTCCAATATTTGTGAAAGTAATGCTATTAACGCATTATGTCAAACATCTAGCACTCCCTGGAAACAGATCTACCTGTGTGGCGAGCAGTAGTTGTCATGAAACTAGAGCTACGCTTTGCGAACCAGACTATCCCTGCGAGTTGTCCCCGTGACTGACGTCAGCAGTTATATACTGCGAGACTGGTAAACTTCATATCCCTTTAAATGTGTATGGGATCCGATGCCTGCTTATACTTAATGACTAAATTTGTCGGGCTGCAAATGAAGTAAACATTGATGTACTGTTGATTAGATTATTCTGAATTACCGATACAAATATATGCAGTTTGCCTACCCCCATAGCGTAGATTGTAGCGTGTCAGTCTCACGTTTAAGAGGTCCGGAGTTTGAATCTGGGAAAGGGTGAGTTACCTGGATAAGGTTTATCCGGGATTTTCCCTTATTCTGAAAGAAGAATGTCGGGTAACTCTAAGCTCTATGTACCCTTGGTTCATTTAAGCATCATTTCACCCATTTCATTCATTGACCGATATGTCTTAACGCTGGAGGACGTAAATAAATATGTGCAGTTTTATCTCTAACACCCTTCATTTTAGCAGGTCTTTCTGCAAGATGAATTTGAATAATTACTGAAACCAACAGCAAATACGTATTCTGAAAATGTATTTTTTTAAGCTTTTAAGCTGTACCTAGCCCCCTAAAATAGGCATTTTGGGGTTTATTTGTGGATTTTTATTATTAAATTTAAAGAAAACCTATTTTCTTATTTTCGGAACAAGCCCATTGTTTAGCTTTTGTAAGCTGAAAATAGTTGGTTTTAATAAGTGCTAAAAAGCACACAATTTTTATATTCTTCTCGTTTTATTAACATTGACTTATAACCTACTTAAAACACCTGCAACTTATAAACAACAATTATAAAATACAAGGAATATATTTTACTGTGTATGTTGTTTGCACAACTGAGATCCATGTACATTAAGGAAGCAAAAATCGCAGTATAAACATTACTACGTCAGACCAATACGCAGTTCCCATAAACGTAATAAGCCAACTGGTTATCAAATTTCAGCCACTCACATGTTGCACATATTGGCCCCTGAAATTTTCCCGCGTTACTTCAACCGTTGGGAAATTCTACACGTAAACAAGTAATGCATGACCTTGTGCCAGATATACATAGGCCGTGCGTAGCACAAAGGATTAATGACTTTTATGTTTTTAGAACCAGTTTCCAGCTTCCTGAATGGTTTTGTTGGAGATCGTAAAATCCCAATAGCTTCAGTCAGAAATTGCATCTAGCCAGAAACCGGTTGCGGCGTTTTCTTTGATTAATTTATAATTCTTGCGAATGTTGATCTGGACTTGGGTGTTTCCTAACTGCGCACTTCTACACATTAAAATATTTAAGAGTACGTGTCTCCTTACCTACATCCTTAATAATTGTGTTCTCCATAATATGAACTTACAGCAAGTATCGGAAGTATTGTATTTTACCCGACAATTTGATATGGAAATTTCACTTGAAATCATTGTTTTTAGACTTCCTGAATCCAAAAGGCACGTTTTAGAAAAATTCTATGTCAGCAGCATAACTCAAAAACAAAAAATCGGTTAAATCCATCGATAAACGAAATGCATGTCATGAATTTTCTAGGAGCACCTCTGAAGCCCCTTCTTTCTAAACGAGTTTAGCATAACTGATAAACTGGATAATCTACTGGATTGAAAATGTAGATCTGGTTAAAGCACACAATTTATGCAAATAAAATTTTTATGGTGGTGACCATATTTGAGACAGTCCCTGTTATTCGTTGGTACATTGAAATGATTTTTTTTTTAAATAGAAAGTCGTTATTCACTTTACTTTAAACCATGTCCATAAGGAAATACCAAAGCCTCACATACCACCAGCTGTTCCTATACTTAACTAGGCTTTACTGTATTCTCCTGGTCCCATTATGCGAGGGCTGTTCAATAAAGAATGATCATAACTTTTTATGATCATACTTTTTCGCACTAAATTTCAATTTTTTATATTCTGTTAGCTTAATGTGAAACAAACACGCCGTAGTAGTTTCATTGTTGGTACTCCTGGTTCCCGCCAGGCAAATTCAAACATTTTCAGTATCGCCTACCGCTGCAATGGAGGTAACACGCGAGGAACAATATGCAGCTTTGAAATTCTGCCTTCGCCTCAACAAATCTTCAGTTGACGCCTCTACAATGTTACAGGGGGCCTATGGAGAGTCTGTTCTTCCCTATAGCACAGCTCGAAGGTGGTTTAAAATGTTTAAAGAGGGGAGACAATCAATTTCAAAGGAAGATGGACCTTGTGCTCCAGTTACTGCTCTTACGGAAGAAACCATCAACACTGCTGCTGCCATTGTGAGAGAGGATCGACGAATTACCTTAAGATCACTTTCTGAATTACTGAACATCTCACTGGGGCAGAAACATTACACATGAGACGTGTTTGTGCACGATGGATTCCAAGACTCTTGATTCCCGAACAAAAGGAGATTCACATGCAGGTCTGCATGCAGTAAAATTTGATGTTAGAGGAAGATTCGGAGTTTCTTTCAAACGTAATCAATGCTGTTTAATCATTTTGATCATTTTGATTCTGAGAGCAAACAGCAAAGCTCAGTGTGGAAATCCCCTTCATCACCAACCCCCCAAAAAGCAAAAGTGGTTGCTTCTGCTTGGAAAGTTATGGTCAGCTCATTCTTTGGTATCCATGGAATGTTTTATCAGCATGTTGTACCTGCACACACATGAGTAACTGGACAATACTACAGGGATGTGCTGAAAACATTGCAAGTCCATATCAGGCTTAAATGACCACATTTCCGTGAAGCAGGCTGGATGCCGCATCACGATAATGTGCGGCCGTATATTGCCAAAGTTGTTGCTGAATATCTTGCAAAAATCAACGTGAAGTGCATCCCTCATCCTCCCTATAGTCCGGATTTAGTCCCATGTGACTTTTATCTATTCCCTACTTTGAAGAAACGCCTTCGTGGGAGGCATTATCCATCATCAGAAGCAGTGGTGAAGGCTGTGGAGGCGATTTTGAAGGATCTCTAAAAATGGTTTCCAGCATGTATTTGAAGACTGGCAGAAACGCTGGGACAAGTGCATCGCATTCAGGGGAGACTATTTTGAGAAGGACTATCAAAATTATGAGGATGAGTGAAGGTACGTTCTCAAAAAAAATTGTGATCATTCTTTATTGAACAGCCCTCGAACTTATAAGAAAATACTCCTTCCTATCGCGGTGTTAGGGGATTTTTGTTCCTCTATCCCTTAAGGTCGGGTCGGAGGAACCAAAGCTTTGGATAAGATAGAGAACCAGAATGGGTGATCAGCCCGATCCCTGGTGAGTGGGTGAGAGGAGGATGATAGTATGAGGGCGAGATGAATGGTAGGAAAGGTGATGATGGAGTAATTGATGAAATTATGACGGGGGAAACCGGTGTTCCCGGAAAAACCTGCCCCAGCGCCATGTTGTCCACCACTCTATGTACGAAAATCTTTCACCGAGCGGAAGGCTTAGGTTGTTTCGTCTGTGGCCCGTGTTCGTTTCCCGACCTGCCTGACCTATGAGATTTTTTCCATGGTTTACCCGAGTCACCAGGCGAATGCTACATTGGTTAATTATATTCCCCGAATTTCCTATCCCTCCATTTCATTTACATTATTATTTCACATCATCCCTTATCTGCTGGTCTCTTTCCGGGTAGTGTCGGCGGGTTTCTCTGCGCTGATTGGCAACTTGATATGTTCCTGGTAAACACTTCCTCCTTCCGTAGGGCGGTTTCCGGTGATCCTTTTCCGGACCACGGTGGGGGATGCCGGTTGTGCTGGCCTGCCGGGGAGTTTCCAACTGATAAATAGTAGGAAACCTGCCCTCTGCACTGTCGTGACTCCTTAGGACGGCCTCCCTTTGTCCTGTCTCGCCTCATTTTTCCTCCTGGTGATGCCACACTTGGGGCTTAGGTACAATTAACCACAGTTTTCGGTTACAACTTTTCTCCTTAGTAGTCCTAGCCATAATCCTAAAACCATTTCTATGAATGAATATCATGTGTAACATTATGTAGATAGAGTACTACGTGGCAAAGCGAGAAGGCGTATCAGGCCGCGCCGTGGCTCAGTGGTTAGACCGCTTGGCTCTCACCAAGGCGGCCCGGGTTCGATCCCAGGCGACCGCAAAGTGAGATTTGTGGTGGACAACACGGTGCTGGGTGGGTTTTCTCCGGGACCTCCGGGTTCCTTCGCCACTCATTCCACCGGTGCTCCATCTTAATCTCATATATCATCAGTGTCACGCCTGCGGTGCCGTATGTAGTAGAAGCGGGCGTTAAACACTATACATTTCATTTACGAGAAGGCGTATCGGAAAAAATCGCAACACAGAGATGTTTACCTCAGCTTATCACGAGATCAGTGTATATATACTCTTTTCAGATGGAACCATGTCTTCTGGACAGCAATGTGTGATGCACCGTGATACTATAATGTTTATGGGTGCACACAATTCCACGTTGCGGACGCCAATTTGAAGCAATAATTTAATGGCGAGCAAATAAGTCGGCGAGCAATGAGGTTTCTCTCAGGGTATGCCTGGATGTGTGTGAGAAGGAGATTTTAATAACACTGGAATACCCGTTTCCAACTTATTTAATTACTGCTTCTTCTTTTAAAACATCGAAATGAAAGTTGCCGACCAAGGGTTACCAATCTCTGTTTAGAGTTACTGACTGCCGAATGTTTATTACTCGATAAATTTATTATTTCCTCATATATATATATATATATATATATATATATATATATATATATATACGAACCGACAAATACTCCAGACAAAACCAGAGGACTGCCTTAATCGCCCTCACGCCTCAGACTGCTCTCATCGACCTGACGCCGAAGACTGTTCTCATCGGCCGGACGCCGAAGACCCTTCTGATGGCTTCCTAGCCACGAACTGCCCTGATCGGCTTCACGCCGAAGACTGCTCTCCATGACCACAGCTGCGCGTGTGGTTGTATCACTTTCCCTTACTGAAAACTCCATTTCAACCAAAGTCCCTTTGTGGCTGTTTTGTCGCCATTGTAAATGATCCAAAGAATTTCCTATTAATACAAGTCAAGTGAGCCCCTTTAGAAAACTGCTAAGGACGCTGTTTCTTACATTGCATTTGGTATAACAACTTTCCCCACAACTGCTAGCCTTGCCCTTGTCGTAACAAAGAACCAACATTCCTTTGACATCCATCATGATTTTTTACTTCTTGCAAACCTTAATTTCGGTATCAACCGGCAGGCGCGAGAAAACATAGGATATAGAAACACGCAGATTCCAATCGCTCTATCTGTGTTTCGTAACTTACTGTACATCAACTTACTAATATTTCACTCTTCTAACCACCCAGGTAAGACCCGATAAGGAACGAATGCAGCGCTGGTCACCTGAAGGTCAATACGCCTCAACGCTCTGTAGAGTTATGATAAGCATTTTAAAGAACAGTTTGTATAAGTGTGAGTTGAGAAAACATATAAACACGCACATTATATACCTACATTCTTTTATGTTATATTTTATAACTCGCCAATCAAGAGTAGACCATACATATATATTAACTATCAACAACCTAGTTTAAAGAAGATCGCTCATTAGGTTCTCACAAAAGGCATAACTCTTATGCTTTTTACCCCATCAACTAATTTGTAGGGTAAGGCATTGTTAAATGTCTGCCTCATTAGTATCCCTCTCATAAAATCTTAAGTGCAATGAGAAATCTTGATGATTTCGTAAGCAGTTTTATCGGTTAGGCTAGACATTAAGAATATACCTTGAAAATTGCGTTTAACGTTCCAGGTTAAGGAACTTAGTTTTCAATACGCATAGGTTTGATGCCAATTCCAAAGCTCTTAGAATAAACAGTTCGGATCCTGCATTACGGAATGACCATGCTTTTTTTTTATTTAAAGCATATTAATTTCTAATGTGTCGTGGTGTAGTACTTAGTTGTTTATTCCTATTTATGCAGTATTATAATTATATCAAAGTTTTCTGGGCACTAATAGAGACTCACTGCTGCATATGGATGAGTCTTTCTTCTCGATAGTAACTAGCTTCATTTCCAACACCCTTGGTGTAGCTTGACAGTATACTTTAACTACAATTCAATGATGACGTGATGTTGCACGAGAAATAACTTACCAAGGATGTCATACAAATCTATGAGCTATTTGCATACCCAGTTTTCAATTATGAAACGAATATAATGGACAGATCAATACTGAATATACTTTTGTTGTTAACATGCAATTAAAACTACAGTTTCGGGAGGATATCCAGCTTACTACAAAGCTTAAAACCCGGAGCGTACACAGCATTATGTTTCTTCTAAAAATGTAATATTTCCAGTTTACACAAGAAAGCGAAATATCAAAAGAATTATTAATAAGAAAACAAATATATTAGTAGTGGGTATCGGGGTGATATTATAAGATAAATTTATATTCAATATAAGCTAATTTAACCTATTTCTTCTCCTGGTGGTAGCATAGCCTAGCCTATATCTGAACTTACAGGTAAATTGTTAACAACTGTGTTCACTTACAGTAATTTCAAGCATGTGTCATATATCTTTATCTACGAGGGTGGGTCAAAAAGTAATGCCTCCTATTTTTTCTCCTTTAATTGCTAAGAAAATTGAATCCAATTTACATAGTTTGGAAACTACAACATTGACGATTAATTTTTCACTATTCAATATAATCTCCGTCCTTTTCCGCAGTTTTGGTGCACCTTTCAACTACTCCAGTGTGATAAAACACACGGTCTTGCTTCCTAAGCCAGTGACGCACGGACGTTTTCACAGCCTCCTCATCCTCAAAATGAATCCAACGATGAGCTTCCTTTACTGGCCCGAACAGATGGAAGTCTGATGGTGCCAGGTCAGGGCTGTATGGGGGGTGAGGTAAGACTTGCCATCCCAATTTCTTAATTTCTGCAGTGGTGTAACGGCTGGTGTGTGGTCTTGTATTGTCATGCAAAAGAAGAACAACCGCCATAGTTTTTGTTGGGCGAACTCAGCGAAGACGTGCGTTCAGCTGTTTGAGAGTTCTGACGTATTGGACAGAATTTATTGTGCATTCCTGCTATAAAAAATCAATCATAAGCACACCCTCTGCATCCCAAAACACTGTTGCCATAACTTTCCCTGCCGATCGCTGAGTTTTGAATTTTTTTTTTCTACGGTGACGTTATGTGATGCCTTTCCATTCACTGCCTCTTTGATTCAGGTTCCAAAAAATGAACCCAAGTTTCGTTTCCAGTAAACCTTTTTCTAGAAACTCCTCTCCCGCCAAATTGAAGCGCTGCAAGTGTTCGGAGCCTATTGCTTTCCTTGTTTCTTTGTTTTGGGCGGTTAACATTCTTGGTACCTAACGTGAACAAACTTTTGAGTAACCCAGTTGTTGAATAATCGTCATCACACTGCCTTTACTGAGGAAGGTAATGCGACACAATTTACCTGTTGTTACCCGGCGATCATCAAGAATGACGTCATCGACTCGCTGAATGTTGCATGGGGTCACTGCAGTCACCGGCCTGCTGCTTCGCTTTTCATCTGCCAATGGTGTTTGCCCTTCAGCTTCGTTATAGCGACGAACCCATCGTCTAGCAATGCTGACATCCACCGTTGCATCACCATACACATTTTTAGCCTTTCGTGAATGCGAATGACATTTCACCTGCAGTAAAAAATTTAATCACAGAACGCTGTCTAATACGAATGTCGATGTCAGCCAGTTTGCAAGAGGATTCAGTGCTGCCACCTGTTGACTTAGTAAGTTACTACTGCAGGGGATTGGAGAAGAAGGTTTGAGAAATTGCACCAAATTCAAAGTTTTCACATAACTTACTTATTTAAGGAAAAAAAGGAGGTATTACTTTTTGATCCACCCTCGTATACTGGATATATAACATCTTATAAAAGCATAACTACACTGCGAAAGGTTTTTGGGTCATAAGTTTTTGGTGACAAGTTTGGTTTACTAAAGGTTAAAAGCTCAGTTCTTTATAGGCACTGCAGTCCTCATGTCAATATTTTTAATATCTGTATCACTTAGTGTCTGGACTATGCAGTTCTTTAACAACCTTAGAAAATACCGCAGAAAATAGCGGTTGTCATTGTTTCTTTTAAAAGTGAAACGTTTCAACTTTAGCTGCATATCCATTTTGGTTGAAAAACGTTTGTAGCACGCATTTTCTACTCGGCACAATATGAATGTTTTCGGTTCGTCGAGAGAAAAAAAAAAAACGAAACATTGCAAGAGTAGTCAGCTAAAGAAGACATCCACAGCTCCAAGTTGCACATATTAGTAATGCTGAGGCCTAGAAATGAATTACTGTTTTCATTTTATATTCCTATTATCGTCCCCCCCTTATTTCTCACCGATTCTTAGCCTTAATGACGTTATATACTGTCAACAAAACAATGACGCTGTTCTCTGAATGCACTCTAACGTGGCCGACTAATACACGGCAGTCCCGTGGACATGGTTTAGAGAAAAACTATCGCGAATATATTATCCACAGCCCTCTCTAAATAAAAAACACTCTAAGGTGAACAAATGATCCGCGTGAACTCTTATGACTCATTTTCACACTATACTCTTAATTAATGGACTTGTCCTTTTTTATTTTAGAGGCCATATAATATGTACTATATTTCAACAACTTCAAACTGCAAATAAATTTTCATATTGTAAAACGCTAGATCTTCCGTGTTACTCACGTAAATAATGCACTTATTTTTACAAATGTCACATATCTTAAGCAATTACTTGTGCTAGGTGTATGTTTGACTACTAAATGGTGTTTGGAGGTCTGAGTTGTTGAGCTTAACCACAAACTGGCCGACATTTGTGGTCCTTCTTTAGGATATATTTTCTGTGGCCTCACTTACCTTCAGTTGTTTATTGTATCATTAGATTATAAACTCAAATACTCTGAATGATGGCCAGCCTAAATTTTGTTCAATTACATAGGCACATGTTTTGTGTGTTTACGTTTCTAATTTTCTTTAATATATGCTGTGTTTTCTGTAAAAATAAAATCACATACTTCAGTATGTTTAAAGATATATGGAATTCTAGTTTATAGCCTTTTATTCTTTTTCTAGCTAATTAACATCATCTATAGCTTTATTATTAGTTGTAATTCTCAAGATATTCCTACAATGTCAGCTTCTTACTGGATAATAGTACAAGTTTTGCAGCACGACTGCTGCACCTTCTCCTCCCTTCACGCTATACATACTGATGTAAAGCAAGCTATAGTGGTGGGGGTTGCATGTATTCAGTATACCATTTATTTTTCGAGACGAGTAATTACTACTCTTAATTATAAGAATTCCTCATTGAAACATTAAGGGTTTGGCTTGCACATCCCACGTCTTTCTTTTACTTTGTTTCCTTTAATTGGTACCTACAGAGGATCAAATCTGGATCTCCTGTCCTAGAAATAATAATGCCGCTACATGATCATGGTAAGTTATATGCAGTTAGTACAATCTTAAAATAAAAACTAAAGGTACAAGTATGACGTGCTACGATCACATGATGTTCTATACCATTATCCTTTAGATTTCTGAAACTCCCACAAACTATTTTTACGGAATCTTATTTTTCTCCCTAATTTGTGCAATTCGAGATATATGTGCAGAAAAGGCTTCATTACAAATTTTCTCAGAGCCAATATCCAAATAATACTCGCTAAATTCTAGCTTAGAAGGCCTGTAACACGTCCATGACATTGCGAAAAATAATTGAACAGCAACGGCACCTTAAGAAAGTAACAATATTAAACCTTTTGCCAATAGTGATGTATGTTTCACAAAATATTTATTTAAAATAAAGTTTGTTTTTAAGAGGTTCCAATTTTTTGCATAGGAAGTTTTAGTTTATCTCTTAAGTTACCAGTTACACAGTATTAAACATATTTAAATACAAATTAAAACGAAATTAAACTACCAGATACTTAAGGACAAGGACGAGGACAAATAAAGATCAATATGAACCATCTGCAAACAACTATCTTCACGATGTTCTTCATTTGGATACCATTTTATGCAAATAATCTTGACAAGTATGTCATAAATCATAGAAAAAAAGCTTATCCCACAAAGATGCAGATCTTATAAAACACAATTTATATCAAATAGATATTTTTTATATGAGCTATCCCCAAGGTTTCCGTTATTAAAGGTTTGTGTCAATAATTTTGTCATCTTAAATTCTGTCGTAATTCAGCTGTTTCCCTCAATATCATAGAAATATATTTTAAAGATCTGACTATGATCCAGCTCTCTATATGTTGTATCTATAAGGAAGAGACTATTCAAACGACATCTTTGGAAGCTTATATCGATTAACCTGAAGCTTTCGAGTAAAATCTCGTAAAAAGGCTATATAAATTTAATCTGTAGTGTGTAGGGAAAATACTGTGAACGTAACGGATACGCCTTCTTCGTTAGAACATCTTCTCACACAAACGTATACTTATATATGGTTTCAAATGTTGATTTGCTACTTAGTATACTGCTTCATTTCCTGGAGCTAATTATGCTCTTATGGTTTTCATTTTCTTGTCTTTTTCAGCTTCACCAACATTCGTTGTTTTATTCTGAGCATTCTATTTTTTTTTACTTCTGTGCACGCAGTTACTTTTGCTTCAAGTATAAGATCATTAATTGATGCAGAGTGAAGCTGTAACTTAGCTTGTTATTTTCAGGTCTATTGTTTTCTTTGCTAACATTTATAATTTAGATACTTTATATTACTGGCTGTCTTCTAATAACCTCGTCCAGGTGATATTAGTTACACTGATCCGTTGGACTATAGGTATAATCCATCTCTGGCACATTTTTCAAGTTTTCAAGCAATTTATAACGTAAACTATGTCTCTACTTAGATATCTGGGAGGGTAGAGGTAGATGTAGATGTAGAGTATGTAAAGAAGGGGACACCTAGCACCTAGACCCGCAATGGGATGTCATGTGTGTACACTCTCGGGAGAAATAAGTGAGAAATGGACCTGCAAAGGACCTCCGGGCTGGAAAAATAGCCACGTAGGGTGCAGAGACGTTTAGAATTTCCTATAAGTTATTGGCTTGACCACCCGGCTACCAACCCCCCCAAACCACCGGTGTATGTTTCAGAGGTTCCCTACAGCGGGGATAGAGGAAAGCTCCACCCATTTCTCTAATGGCCATCCCCTGACGGAGCCGAGAAAGAGTTCCAGGTCGCAAGACTTAGTGTCTTTTTGACAGACCTCGACCAACACACAGCCCCGGAGTCGTCCTATAATTGAAAAAAAGGGAGATGAAATGACAAGAAATAGGGGTAGCGGAGAGCTGTGGTAGAAGATACACCACTCCAGCAATCCCCTAGCCGACTAAGGATAAACCACGGGGGGGGGGGAGGGCTAAGAAGGGTTTACCTCGTTCGTTACCATAGGAAGAGTATACTACTGAGATGAAATATATTGTCACCCGAACGTTGGAACACCCTATAGAACCAGCTGACGGCAGCAAGCAGGAGATGGAGGCGCTCGGACACGCCCCCTCGTTTGTCTTATAGCGGTGACGAGGGGTGGCTGGGGAAAAAACATTACCGTGCCGTCTCTTTCCGCTGCCCTTGATTTCTCGAACTTACGGGATATTTCATCTAATCCAGAACATTCTCGATTGGCCAGCTGAACCTATATAAGCAACACGCCGGGCTGGTGGAGAGGGGAGTCAGAGTTCTTGGCGAGCAGTGTAAGAGTGCAGTGCTAGTGTACGACGAGAAGACTGTGTACGTGCATCGGAGTATTGTACGTAATTACGAGTGCAAGTGAAATTGTAACGGACGAACTGGTGAATCGTAATTGTGTACATTACGTAATTCTGTGTAATTGGCAAGTGTTTAACTGTAAGTGGGTGGAAATAAAGAACATTTTTGAGTGGTGCAATTGGACTTTTCATTTCACGAACCCACAAAGTCACAATATAAAATATTTAAAACATACAGAGATGCACAACATAAGCATATAAATGCTTAGTTAATATGGAAAATTGCTATGATATCTTAGGACATTCTTAAGCCCGTACCTGAATTCTGAAAAGCCTCCACCGCTCTGCTTATAAAGCGAGAACGGTGGTGTATACGACACGCGACAACCACAATTGATGATGCCTGGAGTTTCCTAAGAGAACTCTAGGCATCATCAATTCAAACAACACACTACACAACAGAACAACTCATCGTTCATCGGAAGCTAGACGAACTCCTGAGAACCTCCGAGGTCTTCTCAAGAACGTCTTCAGCCTCAATAACCAACCACCAGCATCATCACCAGAGAACTTGCAACATCTCTCAGCTGAATAGAAGCAGCTCTACAGCAGTATGAACGAGGAGGTACTCATGTCTCGCCGTGGGCGGTAAGCTCAACATCCTCACTATTTATCCCGTACCTGTCCTTACACAATACCACCTCTAACCCCTAGTCAGGTTTCATGGCTGTAGCCTAGAATTAACTTCCCACACGCTCCTACCTAATGGGTACCAGCTTAGCAGCTTTCAAGTACTAACGCTGGTACTATGCAGGACCGCATGTAGCCACGCCATTTATACTATCAATTTCCTTCCTATATCCGGTGGAGGTTTTTCAGTGGGTATTGCCAGGGACAGGTGAGCCCCAAGGTTCCCATTGTGCCCTCCAACACAGTGGGATTCCGTAAAGTTATTTTTCCTCCACTCGAAAAAAAGAGAGGTGACGACTACCGACAACATCGATAAGGCCGAAAGCAAAATAACACACCGTTTCCCATTTGTCTAGGCTTGTTCAGGAGGTCGCTGAAGTGTCTCGCCTGGACATCCCTAGCCAGACGTACCCAACCTCCCATAAGTGTTGGGAAGCACTATATGGCCCAGTCTAATCCATTAAAAGCAATTCCTTTCGGGATGCTACGACTTAGCGTACTTCTAGCAATGTGAGGAGCACCACAGAGCTAGAGGTCCGCAGTCCTGGCATCACTGCAACTATGGGGGTCGGAACCCCTGCCCTATGGAGAATCTATATGGATACATTTACAGCAATGAGCATTTCTGCGCTGCATATTTTTAGTAGCGTCACCGGGTTTCAAAAACATTTCATCTGAAGTTCTTGCACTGTCATAATTCGTAGTGAATCTTTAAAACACATTTTGCCCTCCCCCTCTCTCCTCTCTCTCCCTGGCTCTAAACGCATTTTCACTTGCACATTTAAACTTATCTTTATTCTCACATTCTCACTTACAGATATAATGAGGGGTAAGGAATTACCTTAATTATAGCAAATTTTCCACCTCCCGGAATCAACTCTCGTGTCTTGTCCTGAGTCTAATTATTCTTTTACCATACAAGGAGATAGACATAAGCAGGGTTAGAATAAATGAGGCCAAATGTACTAAGATGGCGAAACGTTACGTGCAATGCTAACTATGGAATTCTTCACAAATCGGGACATGTTGAAAACGATTTTAAATTCTTAGAAACCTACTTGCAGCCGAAGAGACGAAGTTGGAATTACAATTGCTGAATCATTCCTCCTGTCCATTCATTTGTTTTTACGTGTTGTTCCGTTATGCTATAACGTAAGCAATGCTTACATCAATTTTCTTAAAGTGTATTAATGAAGGAGACCATAATTTTGAACATCTTCAGCCATGTAAGAAAAGTAAACAGCTTTATTAATAATTTGATATGTGCTTTGAACGTTTGTTGCACTTTCTAAACGGCTGTATCTCGTATATATTACGTAAAATTGTTCATTTGTAATTAAAGAAGAGTTTATACCTTAATTTTAAACAGATAAAATTTTAAACTAAAGTTGTTTTTGTATAATCCTATACTATCTATGTATAAAACCATTTTAGATGTGACTGAATGACGCTGAAATATCGCAAACTTATTGCTCAATGTTTAATTTTATTCAATTCCATATGTACATCAGATTAATATTTGCTCTATAGAGTACATTTCTACCACACACACACACACACACACACACACACACACACACACACACATACACACATAGTAGCGCGTCTCCTCACGTTCTAGAGGTCCCGAATTCGAATCTCGGTCAGGGTGAGTGATCTGGATAAGATGTTTTCCGGGGTTTACCCTTATTCTGAAAGACGAATGTCAGGTAGCTCTAAGGACCCTGAACTTTTTTAGCATTATTTCACCCATTCATCGTCCGATATGACAACGTTAGTGGACATAAATACATTATATTGTCACCCGAACATCGGAATTCCCGATATAACCAGCTGGCAGGTAGGGACAGACGGGAAGCATTCAGACCACGCCTACCCATTTATCTCGTGCCACTAACTGAGGGGATGGTTAGTAATGTGTCACCGGTCACTGGCCGCCTCTTTCCGCTCCCCCTGACGTCTGGAACAGTCGGGATATTTCATCTAACCCGGAACCTTCTAGATAGGCTAGTTGGTCTTATATAAGCGACGCGCCGGGCTGGGAGAGAGTTCAGTTCAGTTCTTGGCGAGCAGCCGTGAAGAGCGCCGTGCTAGCGACTGCGTACGTGTATCAGAGGAGTTGTACGTAATTGTGAGTGTGGAGTGGATCTGTAAAGGACGAACGTAATTCTATGTAATCGGCAAGTGTTCCAACTGTAATTCGGTGGAAATAAAGAACATTTTGAGTTTGTGCAATTGGAATTTTAATTTCACGAACCCACAAAGTCACAGTATATTAATTATTTATATTAATTACATATATTAATTATATATTAATTGGAAAAAGAAATAGATACCCTATGTTACAAATGGTTTCGTGCCACCTGAATCCTGGAGAAGATCCCCATAAATGTCTAAATGTGGGAATCTTTAGGATTAGAATCAGCATTGATTGCCTTGAATATTTATGGAGTAGCTATAGTGGATCTTGGAAAACCTTGCAGAAGTGGGGTAATTGTAGAAAGATGCTTAAAACATTGGCATAACTGTATAAAAGAGGGATGACGATAATATATTAAATATCTGTCTAGAACAACAGAAGACTTAAACATGAAAAGATAACTGGTGGTTTGAGCTAGTGAGAACTTTGGATAGAATAGGGATGGGGGATATCTGACAAGAGGGAGAAAGAAATTTAAAGGGTTTTTGGACAGTGATTAAGAGTAGAGTAGAAGACATGGACAGACACGTGACGTGTGGAAGTCTGATAAGTAAGAAGTTGCTAAATGTATACCTGAAAATGAAGAGAGAATGGAGAAGTGAAACATATATACACACCTATGCCATGCATATGAGAGGAAGGGTTTAACTTGGTTAAAGACAGGAGCAATATTGAGAGAGGGTTCACCAAAGGAGTGCATTTTATGTGGAAATAAAATGAGCATAGCGCATTATGTAGTGGAGAGTAAAGAAATTGAAAACTGGAGGAAATTAATATGGGATAAGAACTGAGATATTAAAAGGGGTTACGCAGTAGCAATAAAATGCTTACGTTGAAAGAAGAGAAAATAATAAGGGAGGTGGGGAAGTTTGCAGACAAAATCAAAGAGGAAAGGATGAGGAGGGCAAAGAAGTTAAGAGGTAGAGAAATGGAGGACACAACAGTGTATTAGGTCAAGGTCGTATAAGGGTTAGGTAGAGGTAAACGGTCAGGGAGTCAATACCACTATCAGCCCGTAAATATAAGCAGCTGACAAATTTGTACCTAAATTAGAATTGTAAGATTGGTAATTGAAATTGTAAGCTGTGGGAGTACAAATAAACTAAAATAAACTAAACTAATGTGACAATTTTGATATAGATGCAAGGGTAGTAGTGATGGTCGCGAAAAACAACTGAATATCGAAAGGACTTTAAAATAATGAAAATTAACCATTGTGTACATAGTTTCTGTACTCATTTTGGTGCATATCTTAACGTTAACAGTTATAGAAGATTACACAAAATTGTCTTTTAATGAAGAATTCCCCAATGTTAGGTTACGTATACATTTTATTTGTCATGTAAATAGTGTCTTAGTTAGACATGTTTATATATCGATTTTTGAGGATATAAATAATTGATAAACATTTTTCATCTAAAGAATTGTTTGAAATTGGAAAATTTTCTTGGAAAACCATGTGTCTCGTGGTTATGTATCAAGTTTGGTATTGGACGTTTCATTTTCAATGTTATTCCCACAGACATACACATTTATACAACTATTTTTGTTCAGGAGGCCTCCAAACAAGTGTATCCGGTTAAATCTCTGTCAAATTTTTGAATGCAAAA